>JAXQQM020082924.1:0-269054 GCA_034641835.2 Pinus albicaulis | reverse complement strand
GCTCATAGCGTCTTCAGTTGCCTCCGAAAGCCACAGCTGGACTGATGGTGAGGGACTGCATGATGAAATGTGTAGTTTAGTATTAGTTTCTTTTCTGCAAATTTAGATATATTAAGCTGCTCATAGCGTCTTCAGTTGCCTCCGAAAGCCACAGCTGGACTGATGGTGAGGGACTGCATTATGAAATGTGTAGTTTAGTATTAGTTTCTTTCCTGCAAATTTAGATATATTAAATCATGTATGACATCTTCAGTTGCCTCCGAAAGCCACAGCTGGACTGATGGCGAGGGATTGAATCATGTGTGTATGGTTTAGTATTAGTTTACTTTCTGCAAATTAAATAATCAGTTACACAAGTTGTTTATGATTACTTACGCAAGTCATAGCTGGTCTAATGATGAAGGGTCAGAAAATGAATTGATGTAATCTGATTTAGATTTATTTCATTGCAATTTTGAATTTCCATAAGCGTAGTTTCTTTTGTGTTCAGTTGGCAGCAAGAATAGTTTAGTTTTCATATTCACTAGTTTCTTTTTTTGATTCATTAGATTAACAGCACTTTCCATTTCAGCAGTTTACTTTCTTTTGTCATTGTAATTTCAATTTGCTTTTAAAGTTTCGAGATTGGTAAATCATTATAGGGGATATCACTTCCTTGAACAATTATAACCAAGCTTGTTTTTCACTTTAGAATTTTCATTTCACCTTAGAAAGACCATAAACGACAAAAAGTTAAGAAAGAGGTTATCTTGCACATATAGTGCGCCGCACTTCATCAGCTTACGATTCCCGGATTGACAATTAAATGCAACAATTTAGGACACACTAAATTGACCAAACATTTTGGCGCCGTTGCCGGGGAAGTGTAACTAGGTAGCCAATTTCTTAAAAAAAAAACACATAAAATCATAAAAGAAGGGAAAACTTGATAACTTCTTGAAGTATGCTCTCCTCTTGCACCTAGTATGATCTGGAGGATCAGAAAAGAGAGTTATTGGTTTAGTAATTTCTTAAGTATGCTCTCTTCTTGCACCTAGTGTGATCTGGAAGATCAGAAAGAGAATTATTAGCCCAACTTTTAAAAAATAAAAATAAAAAAAATGACATGCATAGAGCAAGAGATTCTAGGGGAAGGTTTATAGCTAAAGCCAAGAGTTCGATTTTCACAACTCCATCTTCTTCAAGGCATAGACCAGATTCACCACCATCTACCCCTAGCCTTAAGATTTTTGGAAGTCAAAGAACAGCTGAATTAGAGGATTCTCCTATACCACCTACTAAAACCCACTTAGAAAACAAAAAGACTTTCTCTCATCCTTCCTTGGTAGAAGAACTAGAGGACTATAAGGACTCTAAAGAAACTATCATGGCAGAGGAAGTAATAAATAGAGGTGGAGGTAGAAGAGGAGGAGATAATGGAGATAACAATGGTGAAGGAAATGATGGTAGAAATAGGGACAATTTGCTTGGATTCCCTATAGTTGATGAGGAGACTCATGCAACAATGAAAAATATCTCACCATCTGTTCTCCCTAAATTTTATGGATTGCGAAGTGAAGATCCTGAAACATTTCTGTTTGAGTTTGAAGTAGTGTGCCGAACTTATGACTATATGGAATTCCAAGAATACAATGAAGATATGCCCCAATGAGTAGAGATCATATCCCTAGGTTTCCACATAAGATGCCCCAGGTGAATTGGGATGATAACCTGCCTGTTTTTCAAGGTGAAAAGTTTGATGACCCTCTATTACATCTCATCAAATTTCATATACATGTATGGAGGTTGAAATTTGAATGGCATGAAGACTACCTAATGAAAATGTTCATGTTAACATTAGAAGGAAAAGCTATGGATTGGTATGAATGCTTAAGATCTAGTAGTTTGTTTTCTTTAAGAGACCTTGAATATGTGTTCTATGGGAACTATAATGAAAACACTACATCGTTATCATTGGGTGCAATATATTATTATCCATCACAAAACATCATCCAACACATTATAGATAATGAGGAAGCTTTGGAAGAGATGCATCCTGAAGATCTTTTAATAGCCATTCATGAGTTTAATCTCCTATTGAAAAATTTTAAGAACATAGATGAATCAGTTGAGGAAGAGATGATCCAAGCAGTAAAGAACATTCCTCAAGATATCCTTGAAGACTCAAATATTGGTTCATCATCCCTTGTAGCCGAGGCTCAAGAAGACATCCAGCCTCCAAATCAGTCTTTGCAAGAGATGGAGAACTGCTCTACTCCTATTCAAAGGAACGTAGAAACATCCTTCCCTTTGACAGAAAAAGAGATAGATCAAACTATTTATAAACAGTCAGTCTCTGAAACTTTTTTCAAAACAAACACTCTTTCCCATTCACATAGAGAAATTTGTTGTACAGATTTAGAAAGTTCTTTTGTGGATTAGAATGAGGAAGGACCTACTGATATCCCAATATGTTTGACTGATGAAAATTTTTATTCTAATAAATTTTCAAACTTCAATCAATCTTATGATGATGATGATTTCCAAGAAGAAACTAATCATGCAGGGCAACCAATGTTTGATTGGTGTTATGAGTTTCACCATCATCAGCTTGAAAGCCGCAATCATCCTTTTCGATCCATCATAAAAAGCTTTCACTTTATTGGGAATCAACAGCCTTTCAACTCATAAGGTGAAGAGAAGAGTAATGAAGAAATTTTTGAGGAAGAGGAAACCATTGAATACACCCCCACTCAAGAATATAATAACCTCTTCATACAGTTCAGCCCACTGAATCCAAGCATACTAGGGCTACAAGAGGACAAAACTTCCAAATATGATGAGTCCTCCAGCTCAGATGATGATGAAGAAGAGGGAGAGAAACATATAGAAGACTATCCTACTGTGGATATGCCCTCTTTTCAAGAAGAAACTTCTCCTATCATTGATATCAATCTGTCATTTAAAGAACCTGAATTTATATCAGAAGAAAACATAAATTTAGAGAAAGAAGATATTTCATTGTTTGCTATTATGCAGGTTAAGGATGATGATGTTTCCAAAAAACTTTCTGAAGATATGCTCCTCAAAGCTGAAGTCTTGGAAGCAGACAATCTACCAGACATGGAGGGCCAAAAAGAAGAGAATCTTCATCTTTTCTTTGTTCATCCTATGGAAGAGTGTGTGGAATTCCCAACTGGCTCAAATTATCAAGCAGTGATCCTTTGCAAGAGCCAGAGACATGAAAAGTTGTCACCTTCTGCGATAGCCTTGATATTTAAGGTTAATCTTCAATATGTTCTATGGATACCTCTGACAAGCAGCCAGAGTTTCTACTTCTTCTTGACATTACTCATCTGGCTGCATTGGCATTTTTGTATCATATGATAAATGTAAATACTTCATGTTTAGAATAGGTTAGATAGGAATGTCAATAAAGCTCAGTTTTGAGCATGTATATTAGTTGTTGTTTTCTACTTTGAAGAAAAATAAAAAATAAAAAAATAAAAAAACAAGGAAAAGAAAGAAAAGAGGGCAGATTTTCAAAACAAGAAAGGTATAGCCCCATACCAAAAAAGAGAAACAAATTCTAAAAGTGTGGAAGCTTAAATGCCACTCCTGAAAAACACACTTCTAGTTAGTCAAACAACCTAATCTTGACTAATTAGTTTTAAATTTTCTATTGATAGGATAGTGAATTCGATTTGCCAAACTTTTTAATCTTGGCTTATCAATAGATAGATTAGGATAGAAATTAAAGGTTCAAACATGTTCAAAATCTGAACCTAAGTTTCCAAAGAAAATGACTCAAAACTGCTTCAAATTTTGAGTCAAGAGATGTAAAAATCTGGTTCTAATTAGCTCAAAATCTGAACCAGAGAACAAGGAAAAAGCAACTCAAACAAAAGCCAAAACAGAGCTATAAAAAGAGAATTCCATGATGAGAAACTTTCAGATCTTAAGCCTTCCATTTTGTTTTAAATTTTCTGCAAAATAAATGTCTATGTGCAGCTTGTTTTTATGCCATAGATCACAGCAAGTCAAACAGCTTAATCTTGACTTGACTATTTTTAAATTTATGTTATAGAATGTAGAGAAATAAAATCTATTGGACAGTTTAATCCCAACAGATGATAGATTAGGTAGATAATCATATGGGTTCAACTGTTTAATCTGAGTCCATGGAGAAATAAGGAGTAGAAATAGATTAGATTTCCTTCTTTCAAAAGAATAAAATGTTGTCAAAAGAGTTTTCCAATCCAAGTGCACTCTAATGAAGAAAAAATGTTAGATCTGTAGGATTGGGTAGGTAGAAATCTTGTAGATAAAAGATCCATGGTTTTCATGGCTGCTAATATGTTTCAAAGCAAGATCATCCCAGCAAAGGAAGGGCAGCCGAATGGATCAGGCACAGGTCAGCCTCCCAGAGAAAATAATGGATGTGGCATAGGTTAGCCTCCCAAAGAATGCAAGTCTAAAGTTCTTGATGCCTTCAAGAAGGCACCATCCCCAAGTGGAGCCACTGTTAGCCACCTATAAAATTTGTTATAGCAAAAGGTGGCTAAGACTTTAAGAGCCTTCAAGGAACAAATTTTATTACTAAAAATTGTTGGCTCTTGAAGAC
Organism: Pinus albicaulis; assembly: GCA_034641835.2. NCBI lineage: Eukaryota > Viridiplantae > Streptophyta > Pinopsida > Pinales > Pinaceae > Pinus > Pinus albicaulis. The sequence goes on along the minus strand of JAXQQM020082924.1, from coordinate 264,451 downwards.
TCTTGAAGGCCTCATACCTCTGTTCAAAATATTCATTTACTATTTCCATTTTATACTCAGAAATTCTGCTGATTTCATGAGAAGAAACTGCTGCAAAATCATCATTTTCCCCTTTCTCCCACTCAAAACTAACCTTCATTTTCTCCCCTTTTTTTCTCCATAAAAATCCTTTTTTTTCATGATTTCTCTTCTTCCCTTCATGAAAATCACTTTTACAAGGTTAAAGACTCACTCTTTAACCATACCGAAGCCCCCTAATCCATTGAAAACGTGGAAAAATTTCATGAAAAATACATGTTTTTGCATAAGGGTTTGAGCCCCCTTGGGCTAAATTTCAAAACCACTTCCCCCACATGCCCACACCCTGAAACCAAGTTCTAAAACCTTCTTGGTGCTTATCGCATCGCAAAAAATCTAAGCGTTCAAGTCTTTGCCATCTTTCGAAAGTTTCGATGTGATTAAGCCTTTGCATCATATAAACTCTGATGTGATTAGCCTTTATATAAATAAAGCATGGGCCCACCTTCGGTGCCTAAAAACCATCGAATAAACCATCCCGATCCATTTTTCCTTTGTAAATTACAAAAACCCATTTATCCAAAGTTTGATCTAAAAAACCAAAGTCACGTGTTTAATATAAAAATGGTTAGATTGAAAGACCGATCGCGCAATCGCATTGGAGGAATTCACAAATGGGTTTATTGAAAGACCCGCATCAAAATTTCCGATGCGATTGGGTCTTATATATGTTAAACTCCCCCCCGCCTTTTTGTTTCATATGACCTTCCCCCGGGACCGAGTGTCGAAATCCCGAAGCACTCAAATCGCATCGCAATATTTCAATCGGTTTATTGAAAGACCAAGCCCGAGGCTCCGATTGCAATTGGCTCCTTTGAATATATATGCCCCAGGCCCATGACATTACATATAAATAAAGGCCCCACAGTTGGGTGCCTATCCACTTTATATATATATCCCACCCCAATCCATAAAAAACCTTTGTTTTAGTTAAACTTTGGGTTTTATATATTATAAGGGTTTTTTCGCTGGTTCGTTTCAAAAACTAATCCTCGCCGTTGATCATGAGCCGATCAAACGACCAGTGCTCAATCACATCGCTCTTCTCAATCACATTACATTTCTCAATTGCTGCATTATATTTCTTCCCCCGATCAGCCATTCCCCCCGATTCATTCTCCACCGTTGATATAATCCCAAGATCGAAGGTCTGCGCCACATCGAATTGCAACTTTCGATCGGTGTATTTTCTTGCCACCCCTGATTGCGATCCCCTGATTGCGATCCTCCAATTAGATCTGGACCGTCCACATGTCCAGATCGTACTGTCCAAAATCACCCCAAGTTGTTCATTCCCCCGCTCTTCTTTTACCTCTTCCAAAATAAATCTCCATCGTTGGATGCTTTCATCCAGCGGCTACGCTCCTCCCCCGCCTTCTGAAGCAGTTAAAACTAAAAATGCAGGATTTTCTAATATTTTGTGTATATTTGTAGGGATAAATGGTTTTTCGTTATAACAAAGGAAAATTCAGAGGTCGGGAAAGATGTTTCCTATGCCTTTGATTCATCAAAAGAAGCCGTTTGTAGGGTTCAAGATCTATGTTTCGTCGATGCTCTATGAGCATTGATGCTGTGAAATCCTGCACGGCCTGCACATCGACAAGACACTGTGATTTAAATCAAATTTAAAAGGAGTATCAGTTTTTGAAGACAGAGCACAACAGAATGAAGATTAAAGACAAATTTGTGGGGATTATGGCTAAGATTGAGTATCAAAAGCCTAATCCCCCAAATTAGAAAACAAAGTTAAAAGAAAATCATAAGTGTTTAACAGACAGAAAGGCCTCCACCGCTACATCTGAGGAAAATTGATTCCTCCCAGCTACCATGGAGCCACCTGTTGCCTCAAAGCATTCAAACAGAGGCTGAACTTATTGAAGAAAATCAGATATTCACCTCCAGCACAGCCAGGGATTTATTGCTGCAAGGAAATAAATGCAGAAATATCTGCAAAGTTACTCCAAACATTACGCAGAGCCTCGAAGTCAAACAAAAGCCCCCACCGAGTTTAAATCATAATTGTAAAACAGTTAATGCAGCGAATCCACCTGTAAACTTCTCCATCAAGCCCCTCAAAGGCTAAGAAGTCTCGAATCTGTATTAATAGTCCTGAGAGATTTTTTATCAGATCTCACCTCCTCATCCTTCTATAAATACTTTTGTAGAAGATGAGAAACTGTTGGTTGCAGAACTTTGAAATACATTTGAGCTTAAAATCATAATTGTAAATAGTGTTCACTAGCCCTTGGAGCTCTGTTTGTGTTAGATTAGTTAGGCTGGATAGTGAAGGTGAATGTTGAATTGAAACATTGGACTTGAAGACTGTAACTGGTTTGACATCAATAACAAGTTGTTTCTTGGGATCCTGGTCTATATCATTGGTGAAGTGCCCATTTCTTTGTTATTGTTTTCCTTCTATGTATGTCATATTGTTCACTATTATCTGATAAAGAACAACATTTATAGAGTTAGGACCTGCTATATATCAGTAACCTTCTCTTACCGGAAAGATTTATCTCAATTTTTTCCTCCAATTTGTTTATTTAAGAATGATTTAACATAGTTTAAGCAGTTAGGAATGTTGGAGTTCCCTCGTCCTACTGTTTGCCTTAAACATTGTTCTTGAAAGTTATTTTCCTTATTTTCTTATTAAATTTAGACTAGAAAGTAATGGTTTGCCCTGTTTCTAGCTTCTATTCTCCAAAAGCAGATTCTAAAAGTTTCCCTTGGTGTTGACTGAAAGCGGACTAGGTTTAAAAGTACTTTATCTGATCTTCAGTTTATACTCTGTCTTCTCTTATATGTTTTCATACTTTCTGAAGGTAATTATGTGGATTACTGGATTGTTTGTCAATTAAGCTGCTTTAATACAAACTTGCCCAAGAATTCAATGGTTAGCCCTGCACTTGGTTGGTTTTAAACAATTACTTAAGAAGCTTTTCTTGTTTGGATTGACTATAAATCCTTTGAGAAATTATTATCAGTTTCCACCATCTCCAACACTTTATTGTTTCCATTCCATCATTATAATCTCAATAATCTTATGTAGATGACTTGCCCCTTGGAACACTCTTGATGTTGTTGCTCAATTAAAGCCTTGTTATGACTCCATAGCACAATGGACTAAAAACTAGCGTTATATCTATCTTTTTAGCCTAGTTGTTCTATTCACTTGCAACTTCTCACCTTTTAAACTCTTTGCACTTAGGAATTTCCACCTCAAACAGTATTCATGCTCAACCATCCAAAAACAAACAAAACCCTTGGCCTTCATAACTAGCCTAATATCATAACCCCAAAATTCAAAGACAAATCCATCTTTGCACTTATTGGAGAGATCCCTCTCCGGATTCAGGAGGGATAGATCCTAGAATCCTAAAGTTGGTTGAAAACGGTACAACGCATTCTTCCCAACTGTTGCTTGAGAGCATCATGTGGCAAATTATTTCTCAATGAATTACTAGATGCACAAGTTTTCTCATATACTATGTGGTAGTAATCAGCAATATATATCAGCTGAGCACAATCAAAAAAATTACATACTTGCCCAAATTTATGAATAGATGGGCTATCATCGTTACAAAGATTGGTCCTCAAATGACCATGTAACCCAAGAGTAATCTTGCTCTCATGTGGAGAAATGCACTGTCCATAGATGGTGAGAAGATACAAATACTTAATGGAATAATTAGTAAGTACAGAAATGCATCTCTTACCATGCATAATGAGTAAACTGAAAGTGAGGTCCATGGATGAGTCCTCCCATGAGAATCTCCTCATAAAAATATACAAATAGGAAGGATGCATACTCCCCTTCGAACACTCCATCAATAGGAACATACTCTCTAGTGACAACGCTATTGGCCTTAGTGTTAAGGCTCTTGTCACTCCATGACTTCTCTATTTGACATTCCACATGCCAAAGCCATCCACCGACATGCTGCTATGTGAGAAGCTCTTCCTCTTATGGGGAAGCCTCTCCTTGTCCTTCAATGCTGAAGGGTAGCCTCCTTGAACCTTAAATGTGCCATACATTCCTCCTGAAATATCATGATGAGTATGGAGGAATTTCAACCCATACTCTCCCAATAGTAACCACAGCAACAAGGACTCTTGTTACCTTCTTGCATTATAAAAATGAAAATCATGGAGCAATAATACAATGATGGACATGTGAGATGCCTCATCAACATAGTACAAACCAGCTCCCTTATACATCATGTGGGAGTTATCATCCCTCCCAACCCAAGGTACATCCATGAGATACATCTCAAACATAAATACATGTGAGTACATGAGACACATCTCAAACAAGGGTAAATACATGGACATAAGATTCAACATATGATGTCCAAACTCTCTTCTTAATAGCCACAACAACCATGCCTTCTTCTTATGCATCCTATCATTAAGACTTAAGGCATGAGATAAGGAAATATAATTTTTTTGGTAGTGACTATACTCACCCAAAAGCAACCAGTGCAGCCATGCTTCTTGCTGGCCTATGTCATATATCTGCAAGGGGTTTGGAAACCTCTTGCTCCATATTAAAATCCACTCATCCCAATGTGGATGATGGATCTCATTCTGCAAATACTTGGCATCCTCCCATGGTAGGACACTGACCTCCTCAAGTCCTTAAAGAACTTTTCACTTCATGACACGTTGAAGTGCACCTCCAATGGGATCTCCTGATGAGACCTCCTCGTCATGCATGGCCTTCCAAAACCAATGAAGTCTTGGATCTACTAAAAGTAGAAGTCTCTCTTTGAGCTGTGGCATGCTCGTTGAGAGAGTGTCATCTAGAGAGGAGAAAAATTTTCATCTCAAGATGTCTACCCTTTGACATCTCTTTCTGCATGGCTTTCTGAATGAAGCTATTATCTGAATGTTCCCATGAGGAATGGGTCCTCCTTTCTTCACTACTACTCTTGGACAGCGCAGTACAATCTTGCTACTCTAAATTAGCAGTAAGTGATGATCCTGGTTCATGCAGCAACAGATTTCCACAATCTCTTAAAATATTTGCTGCAATATTAGAAAGTGGAAATTCAATCATACCTTGATGGGATTTCGGAACACCTTGCATGGCTGCAAGAGTTATTTCTTCCACTATTTTGGCTCCCTCAACTGCTGATGTTGAAGGTTGCTCCTCCAAGGTTGTGACAGTGCTGATACAAATCTCCTCAAGAGGTGGTGAGAGCTCCTCCCTCTCTGATTGTTCTTCATCAAATTTCTTGATCACCCTTCGAGTGAAATCTGCAAAATTAGATACTCTTGCATGTCCCATATGGCTGAACCACCAAGTGCTTGCCTTACCCTCCAAGTGCAGCACTAATATCTCCACAGCCTCTCTTTCCACTACTGGATGTAGTAGGAAGAATGCTTCTAGCTTCATCACCCAAGATTCTGCTGAACATAAGGGTGATCCATCGAAGGTAGACAATAGAAACCTATTTCCCCTTATCATCCTTTTGCTGTATGGCATCCTTTCTTCTTTCAGTTGGATAAACTGAGGAATATCTAGAGTCTCTTTGAAAGCTCTAGGTTGACACTTGTACTCTGCCAAATATCCACTAAGGATCTCATGTTCTAAGTGGTCTTCTTGCTCTTCACTCCCTCTATGAGAATAGGAAGTGCATGGGTATTATTTTTTCTCTTGAAACCTTCTATAGGTCTCACTACAACTTTCTCCTTCTTGAAACCCTCTTGGAGTTTCATTGCATCTTTCTTCTTTCATCTATTTAACCTCTTTGGAGAGGCTCTTCTTAGATCTGAAAATTGATGAGAGTAATCTCGTCCTCTCCATAATTCTGATCTCTACTTCTTATCTTATTATTTTGATATCTGAAACTCATAGGCTGAGCCAAATATCATGCTTTTATACCACTGTAATATCCCAAAATAGGGAAAATATACAACAATGAGAATATCTGAAGATATTCTAAAGTTGCAGCTTCAGAAATTCATGAACATAGTATTGTAAATCAGCTCATAATATTTAAAGGAACATCTAACCATAAAATGAATTATCAACAGCAAGAATATGGCCTATACACTCCTTCCAAAGTGGGGAAATGCAACAATATAGGGCATAAAAAGGTTGTCTTCAAAAAATAATGCCATATCTGTGAGAAATGGGACTTGGATCCCTTATAATATACAATATAAAACTCACATATAGAATTGGAGCAAAAAAAAATTCTTCTAGCCAAGTTAAACAAGTCTCCCCAAACCAATGCAGCTCAAATAAGCCCAAACCCCATGACTTTGCTTAACAAAAGTTACTGAAGCATACAACAGCATTATTTTAATGAGGTTTTATGCAGAAAATAATAATAAATAGTAGATCTAGAGTGTACAATCATCCAATGGTTGAGAAAAGTGGAGCTCTCTTCCTTCTTATACAAAATAAGGAAAACCCAGCAAGGGTTTCATGAAAGTACAAGTATAGAATGACAGATCTGTAGATATAGATCTGGAAAATGCATTATATTGTAGCTTTGTATATATGTAGCTAAAAATATACAATAAATAGAATAATAATGATATACAAATCTTTCTGGGAGAAAGGTTGGCCCTTCCTCCAAGGAATAAGCTCACAAGCAAGGGTTCAAACCCTGCTATTGCAACACTGGGAAAAATGACGCAGTTCGTTCAGAGAACTGCATTGTAGGAGATGGATACTACTTTGGCCACATGCCAAGATGTCCAATATGCTCAGAAACCTCATGTACAGATCTTGCAAAGAAAGGGAAGCTCCCTCCTCAAAAAGATAAGCTCATAAAATGGTGTTGTGAACCTTCCACTGCAAAATCCTGCAACACAGCACTATACTATGCAAAAATAATGTTGTGGCTAAAGGAGTATGCTTGGCCTCAAGCCTGAATGTGGAAAACTGAAGTGAAATACTCCTCCAAGAGGCCTCTCAAGGTAGGAGAAAGAATTCCTAAACAGGAATTCCTTGTGCTAAACAACAATGCAACTCTGCTAAACAGCAAAAGGATGCAAATAGTCATGTAGACCAAAATCAATAATACATCCAGCCAACCCAAAATGGCTGCCATATCCTTCCTTATAAGCTTTTTGAGGCTCCTCACCTTGGGTCCCACCCATTAGGGTTTCCATATGTACATGATCAATCTCCCTCCAAAATTGCGCTATTTGATTTGGTCAAGGTTGACCTCATCAACCTGCTTCATCCCCTTTCACACTAAAGTGTCTCCAAGCTAGCTCTTATATGTTTGTTTAGTTGATCCTTGTTCACATTTGCAATGTTGATCCATTCCTCTCCATGCATGTTGTTGACTTAGTCAAACTTGACTTTGTCCACTAGCAAAAAGTCTCTTTTCACACATGAGGGTGTGAAATCCAGCTACTACAATGATCCCCTTTCACACCAAGAGGGTTTTTATGTCGAATTTAGTAAGTATCGGTATCCTCCCCCATTTATTCATCTAAAAAGTGCAAAAATAAAAATTTAATACTCCCCTTAGCTGCTTGCTAAAGTAGGAATATTACATATGCACATGTTTCCACTTTCTATTATTTCAGCACATCATATGGAGGATTGTGGGAATGTACTTCTGCATGACCTAGGGTCAAAGTACATTTCTGACTTGGAGAAACAGACTATCACTGCACTGAGCAGCCTTGATTTTTTCAACGAGGAGATATACATTCATCCTAGTGTATCATTGTTGAGATGCACACAACTCTTGGGGTTGGAGTGTAGATTCTTGGAGGATGGGATGAGTATTTTCCTGAACCATGCATTGAAGAAATATGTGTTCGGAATTGGGCATGATCTTGAGATAATAGTTGCACCATTATGGAGATCTGCAGCACTATCATTGAGCAGCAGTGATGAGTTCGGGGCCCAACCATTATTGGAGCATTCCAATGACCTTTCTACATGCATAACAGAGGACAGGCAGATGATTGATGGAGGGCATCTTATGAGGGATGACATCTTTGATTATTATGATGGGTACTTCTTGATGAGAATTTCACATTTTGATGAGAATTTTTTGCCTACATCTTAGTTGGATCCGTATGGATTCAATTTGGTCATTGAGGAGTGGTCTTCATTTGGATATCTCTGGTATATTGCATTTAAACATCCCATGAAATGCAAAGATAAGAATCTGATTTGGGAGGATGGTATTCTCCATTGGAGAAATACCAATTTTGAGCATGATGATAGACACTCACCATTGGTTGGATGGGTGATGTTGATGAGAAAGAGGCTGGAAAGCCACTTGCATATCTATGACACAAGGCAGCAGGAGGCAAGGCTGCGTTGGTTACTCTTGAAAGAGTTTGGTTATCATGTGACATATCCTTGTCCAAAGGGTATGTTGGTGGATGTAATTTGACATGGCACTTGCATCATATGGGAACAAGGATTTTGGGTGTATTGGTGTGATGTGATATCTTTCATGTCAACCATCATGTTCTTGGTCCATAGTTTATATGGTGATGGTGTGGGGAGGCAACAAGAGTTGTTGTTGCTTTGGATGTTCGTGGGAGGGTATGGATTGATTTTCTTCCATACTTTGCATAGTGTTGCAAGAGTAGGTGATGGCACTATCAGGATGAAAAGGGGCTACTCCTTAGCCTTGGAGGATCATGTGTTACTTCCACTTTGGAAGGAATCTCCCATATATAGCAGCATTATGATTGATGGCGTTGACATGTGGTATGTAAAAGGATGGATCTATAAGAAGACAGGAGCCTTGTCACAAAGGCCAACAGCATTGTCACTTGGGAGCTTGGGTTTGTTGATGGAGTGTACCCAGGATCACTTCACATTTTATGCACTTAATGAACAAGTAGGAGATGAGAGTGATGGAGTAGTGGATGGGGACATCTATTACCATGATATGATCTTCTTGAGTTGGATCCCAAGTATAAGGAGAATGCTTTTCATGTAGCACATGGTTTATTCCTTTCCATGGAGATATGTCATACCACTATGGAGGGCTCAATCTTGGAAATTGTTATCAGTTTACTCTTAGTGCATGGTAAGAAATATGTTTTTGCATTTAGTGATTATCTAACACATTATTTTCATTCTCTTACCATCTCTATACAATGCATTGCTCTACAAGAGGGAAAGCCTTTATTTTGGCTTCATGGTCATTTTTGGACCAACATCTATGATGGAGATAGCCATCTCTTGTATGGTTTTTGGAAAGTGTTGTACTATTTCATGTAAGCTCAGTTGATATACAATGCCATTTACTATTTACTAGTACATGAGATGATATGCACAACTAGCAAATTATTTGGAGACAACTTGCCACATCATATTCTGAAACTGCACTTGGTAAAACTACGTTGTGACTAGTTGGGAGACTATTAGTATCTTCCAGAACTATGTAAAACCTTCAGTACTTCTCTCATTTGGATTCCATATGATGATAATGTCATTTTTTATGGGATTATTTGGGAAAGAACCAAAGAGTGGATCTTTGAGGATCCAATTGCATTTTTGCTTCATGAACGCAACATTATTGCAACCCAAATTCAACAGTAGCTCTACACTTATCATAAGTGGAGATAGAGACAGCATGGGATGGAAAATTTGATCCATCATGTTCAGCTATGTAGCCCACCTTCTTTGCAGGAGCCTAAGGTGGAGGAGATGTTTCATGAGTTTCCATGTTGGAGGGTGACTCACTTTTTGTGGATGATAGCTCGGGGATGGAATCTTCACATGGGAATGATAGTCCCCAATATATTTCAAATTCCATGCCTCAAGAAGGCCTCTAGACCACACATAGTTTCTTCCATGGATATTCCACTTGTTCATGATGTGATCCATTTGGAATTTTCACCAAAGGCATACTTATGCACTTGGGAGGAACAACTTGGAGACTTATTGATGAGACAACATCTTGAGGAGATTATCACATGGAGATGCTACAGGAGGAAAAGGAGAGGCTCTTCAGTTCTTGATCCGTATTTATGTAGGAACACAACAGAATACAGAAATAACCATAAACATAGAGATGCAGCGGAAATAATGCATCATTTCATTAATATCAAATAACATAAATATGCTTACAGACATAATGGAAATAAAATAGCTAGGGTGCTGGTAGAGAATCTCTGAGAAGAGATGTGGTGGCTAAAGACCTCTGAATTGTGTTAAAATGAGGCACGAGGGCCTATTTATTATTGAGAAGCAATGGAAAAACTGAAAAGTCCAAAAACCTAACTCTAGGAGATGAAGCACCAAAACTGTGGGCCCCCATTTGGGTAAGTTGGTGTTTCAACTTCTTGAGGACGTAACTTTGGCATCCGATCTGCATTTGATGTGCTCAATAGCTCATTAGAAATATTTATCCAAGGATGTTGCTCCCGGTTTTCCCAAAAAATGTCGTTTAGGGCCTCAAAACAGCTCCAGAAGTTCAAGACTCGAAAAACTGCTAAAAATAGTAAGTTGTGCTACAACTTAAAAACTAAACGAACTGATGGTGGGGGTTCAAATGGAATAGGTGGGTGGGCACCAATATCCACCTAGATCATTAAGGCCCCAAAACGGCTCCGGGAGTGCAGGACCCGAAAACCTGCTAAAAATAGTAAGTGGTGCTGAATGTGAAAAGCTGCAAGAATTGATGGTGTCGATCCAAATGGAATAGGTGGGTGGCCACCGATATCCACCTGGATCATTCCTCCCTCCTTAGGAAGCAATGGTCCCCATTTTGTTGAGATCCTCCCTGAGATGAAGCAAATTCTGTTGAACTGGGTATTAGATTTGTTGAAGATGTCATGGACCTGTGGGCAGACATGCTGGATGCATTTAGTAAATTTGGTTTCTTTATCAGCCTCAGATAGTACATGTGTGGATTATGTATGTGTATTTTCAGGAGGTATGGTAACATCAGGCGGCGGTGCATTGGGGGTCAGATCAATGGAGTATTTGTCTTGACAGTGTAAAGCAACCTCTGTGAGTGAGGAGAAAATATCCCCGTATTCCTCCATGAATTTGTCCATCGGTTGCAGCCATGCAGGGGAGCGTTGTTTCGAGGTTGTGGCCACAATATTCTTCTTTCCTTGTGAGAGAGTTCTAAGGAAAATTAATCTCCTCGTTTGGGAAACAATCTTACTGCGTTGTTTTGCAGTAGTCAAAGAGATGACAGGAGGCAGTACTACCTCTGGTATCCTGTAAAAGTTATTTCCTAAAGTAATAATAACAGCACGAGGCCTAGACTCATACACAGCATGTCACCTCCACAAGTATGGTTGGCCTAATAATACATCGGCTACATCAAGAGGAGAAACATCACATAATACCTCATCCGTGAATGGCTTGATGTTGTACAGAAGGCGGCATTGTTGGCAGATGCGGATATCTCTCCCTGGGTGAAGCCACCTAATGGTATATGGTTGCGGGTGTGCTATGGTCGGTAGGCTGAGCTGCTTCATGGCCTCTGTTGAAACGAGGTTCTTTTGGCTTCCGCTATCGACAAGGAATTGCAGCGGAGAACCCTTCACCCACATTTGCGAATGGAAGAGGCGCTCCCCCTCCTCTAGATCCTCTAGGTCCTCCTTTTGGATCTTGGCAGTGGCAAAAATGGCACTGGGATTCACATCAATGATCTACTTCCCTTTGTCATTTCCCTTGTCTGGTTGTGACTCAGGATCAGAAAATGCATCTGATTCCGGTGCCTTTAGTTCGGCCACCAATGACTGTTTGGCCCAACACTCGTTTGTGATGTGAGTGGGGTTGTTATGAAATTCACACCACTTCCTTGTGTCCTTCTTTTGATTTGTGGTGTTGTTCTGAGTAGCACCTCTTTGGCCTTGCCCCTTGTTCTTCGGTTCGGGGGCAAGTTTTGGATTCGCAGATCCAAAGTCTCTTTTCTTCTGCTTAAATTTCTGCTCGATCTTGGCGGCATAGCGATATGCCGTGCCAAGCGATGTAATGTCGAGGAACTCCATTTCCTCTTGAATTTGTTTGTGTAGACAACCGCGATATTTGAGCACCAAATGTCTCTCTGAATCTTTAATACCCAACTTTGTGCGCAAGCTATGAAACAGATTCATCAGTTCGTGCACATCTTGATCCCTTTATTGTCATAGCGTGGTCCATTGGATGTATTTGTCCTCATAGCTCCCCGCGGGGTAATATTGTTCCTTTATGTCATCTTGAAATGAATTCCAAGTGGGTGTGGCCAAGAACAGAGAGGGTTCCCCTTCCTCCTCTTGCTCACGGTAGGTTTCCCACCAATATTTGACATGGGGGACGGCTTTGAAGAGTGCAAAAATAATATTTTCTCAGTCAGAGAAATCATGGACCGAGAAATACCCTTCCAGCAAATATGACCATCTATCTATGGCATCTGCATCTATTTGGCCTTCAAATATAGGAATATCAAATTTTACCTGTACCTTGAAGGGAGTGGCACCTCCAGGGTGGCTGTTGGATGTAGATGCACCGTAGGTGGGCAGTCGTTGAAGGATCTGAGCAAAGTTATCCATCATTGCGTTCCTTTGTTTCTCGAGGGCCTCCTTGAGCAATATTTTGATAGGATCTCTTGCTCCCTCGTCTTTCTTTTCTTCTTCCATGGGAGGTCGTCGGGGTTTGCGAGGTTGATCTTGCAAGGGTTCAACCAGATCGAGCCCTAACTCCTTATACCCTGACCGCGTTGGGGACATGCAAAGAAAAACAAAGAAAGAGCAGACCGCTCTGATACCATAGATCTGGATTCATGCAGGAATGCAACACAATACAGAAATAACCACAAACATAGAGATGCAGCGTAAATAATGCATCATTTCATTAATATCAAATAACAGAAATATGCTTACAGACATAATGGAAATAAAATAGCTAGGGTGCTAGTAGCGAATATCTGAGAAGATATGTGGTGGCTACAAACCTCTAAACTGTGTTACAAAGAGGCTCGAGGGCCTATTTATTATTGAGAAATAATGGAAAAACTGAAAATTCCAAAAACCTAACTCTAGGAGATGAAGCGACAAAACTGTGGGCCCCCGTTTGGGTAAGTTGGTGTTTCAACTTCCCAAAGATGTAACTTTTGCATCTGATCTTCATTTAATGTGCTCAATAGCGCATTAGAAATATTTATCCAAGGAGTACAACTTTCAATGTGAGCAACATTGGTCCATGGACCCATGTTGCTCCCGGTTTTCCCAAAAAATGTCGTTTAGGGCCTCAAAACGGCTCTGAAAGTTCAAGACCCGAAAAAATGCTAAAAATAGTAAGTTGTACTGCAACTTAAAAAATGAACAAACTGATGGTGGGGGTTCAAATGGAATAGGTGGGTGGCCACCAATATCCACCTGGATCATTAAGGCCCCAAAATGGCTTCGGGAGTGCAGGACCTGAAAACCTGCTAAAAATAGTAAGTGGTGTTGAATGTGAAAAGCTACAAGAATTGATGGTGTGGGTCCAAATGGAATAGGTGGGTGGCCACCGATACCCACCTGGATCAGTTGTATCCTTACAGTTTCTTGAGGACAAGCAAAATTTTGGAGGGGAGGACTATAATATTCCTAAATTAGCACACACCTAATTGGAATATTAAATTTTGATTTTTCTCTTAGATAGAGGAATAAGAGGGTATGGAGACCCATAAATATCCTTAGTAGGAATAAAAGACACTCCTAATATGAATTGAGGTCATCTTAAAGCTGGATTTAAGACCCTTAGGTTTGAAGAGGGGCTGGAGCATGTTGAATAGGTCAACTTGACCAAATCAAACAACATTGTTATGGAGGAGTGGCATTAATGGTGGGACAACGCAGTTTTGGAGGGAGATTGATTGCATGATGGTGGAAACCCTAATGAGTGGGACCCAAGGTGAGAAGGCTCACATTGTTTATAAGGAAGAGGATGGTAGCCATATGGGGATATGTTATCATTATTATTTTGATATGTATATTTAGACTTTGTTGCTCTCTTCAACTATTCAGCTAAGATTGTAGTGTTGTTTAGCACAAAGTGTTCCCAGTCAGGAATCCCACCTCTTTCTTTAGGAGGCCCCTTGGGAAAGTATTTTATTACATGGTCCACTATCTGGCATCAGGCCAAGCTACAACTTTCTTCTACAACACAGTATCTGTTCAGATATGTGTTGTGTTGCAGGGTGCAGCAGTGGAGGGTTGAGAAACCCAAATTATGAGCTTGTCTTCTAATGGAGGGAGAAAACCTTCATTCAGGAGGCTTGTGAGGGAGATTCTTGAGCCTCATTTCATCATCTAGTAGTAGGCTAAGGCACTGATAATAGTTACAATGCATTTTTCTGAAGAAACTGCGTTATTTCTGGGTGCAGTTGCAACTGAGGGTGTGGAGCCCTAGTTGAAATTTATGGGTGCAGTTGCAACTGAGGGTGTGGACGCTTGGGAGAAACCGTCAGAAAAGCGAAGTTTCTCATATAGACATCGGTCATGCACGTTGTGAAGCCAAATGTTGCAAGACCAACGTTTATATGAGAAACGTATCTTTTCCAACGGTTTCTCGCAAGCGTCGCAAGACCGACGTTTATATGAGAAACATCGCTTGTCCGACGGTTTCTCCCAAGCATCGCAAGACCGAAATAAAAAGTGTAATTTTATTTCACCTCAATCGATCATTAACTTAAAATTTATGTGTTCATGTTGATAGTATATCATAAGCTTCATAGTTTTTTTTTGTTATAACGAATGAAATATGAAAAGGATATTAAGAAGAATCTTAGTTTTGTAGATATTTCATATGTTTATAAAATTGATCCAATATATTATTATTGACGTTGTTTTGTAACATTGATAAATTGACTGATTTATTAACCATATATTTATATGAAAGATACTTATTTCAGATATTAACACGATGAGAATCAACTTGAAATATAAACCTGCATATTTGTCTATGAAAGACACAAAAATTTCAAGTCACGCCTTGTGATCAGGTCGCCTGACCAGGCGCGTTCGGGTTGGGTTGTTTTGTTCGAGGGTGCTCGTATCAGTTTTTCTAATTTGTGACTGCCTGGGTGCCTTGTGCACGTTTGGGTGGCCCATTTTCCATTTAATCCCATGTGGCATCGTTTGTTTGGGCGCGCCATGTCGTGCCATGTGAGATCGCCCCACCGGGCGCGTCGGGTCAGGCCGTTTCATTTGAGGGTGCCCATATCAGTTTTGCTAAGTTGTGACCGCTTGGGTGCCTTGTGCATGTTCGAGCGGCCCATTTTCCGTTTGCTCCCTTGTGGCATCATTCGGTCAAGCGCATCGTGTCGTGTCGTGTGAGGTCGCTCGACCGGGCACGTTCGGGTCGAACCGTTTCGTTCGAGGGCGCCCGTATCAGTTTTGCTAAGTTGTGACCCCCTGGGTGCCTTGTGCACGTTCGGGCGGCCCGTTTTTTATTTTCTCCCATGTGGCATCGTTCGGTTGGGCACGTTGTGTCATGCCGTGTGAGGTCACCCGATCGAGCACGTTCGGGTCGGCACGTTTCGTTCGAGGGCACCCATATCAGTTTTGCTAAGTTATGATCGCCCGAGTGCATTGTGCATGTTCAGGCAACCTGTTTTCCGTTTGCTCCTTTGTGGCATCATTTGATCGAGTGTGCCATGTTGCACCTTGTGATTAGGTCACCCGACCGGGCGCATTCGGGTCGGGTCGTTTCGTTCGAGGGTGCCCGTATGACTTTTGCTAAGTTGTGACCGCCCGAGTGCCTTGTGCACGTTCGAGCAGCCCATTTGCCATTTTCTCCCTTGTGGCATCGTTCGGTCAGGTGCGCCGTGTGAGGTCATCCAACCAGGCACGTTCGGGTCAGGCTTTTTCATTCGAGGACGCCCATATCAGTTTTGTTAAGTTTTGACCACTCGGGTGCCTTGAGCACTTTCGGGCGACCCGTTTGCCATTTTCTCCCTTGTGGCATTGTTCAGTCAGGCACGCCGTGTGAGGGCGCCCGACCAAGCGCATTCGGGTTGCGTTGTTTCGTTCAAGGGTGCCCGTATAATTTTTGCTAAGTTGTGACCGTCCGGGCACCTTGTGCACATTCGGGTGACCTGTTTGCCATTTTCTCCCATGTGGCATCGTTCGGTCGGGCACGCCATGTCGCACTGTGTGAGGTCGCCTGACCGGGCGCATTCAAGCCGGCCTGTTTCGTTCGAGGGTGCCCATATCCATTTTGCTAAGTTGTGACCGCCCAAGTGCATTGTGCACGTTCGAGCAGCCCGTTTTCCATTTTCTCCCATGTGGCATCGTTCAGTCGGGCGCGCCGTATCGCGCCTTCTGATCAGGTCACCCGACCGGGCGCATTTGGGTCGGGTCATTTCGTTCGAGGGAACTCGTATCAGTTTTACTAAGTTGTGACTGCCCAAGTGCCTTGTGCACGTTCGGGCAACTCATTTTTCATTTTCTCCCTTGTGGCATCATTCGGTCGGGCGCGTCGTGTCACGCCGTGTGAGGGCACCCAACCAAGCACGTTTGGGTTGTGTTGTTTTGTTCGAGGGCACCCGTATCAATTTTTCTATGTTGTGACCGCCCGGGTGCCTTGTGCACATTCGGGTGGCCCATTTTCCGTTTTCTCCCATGTGGCATCGTTTGGTCGGGCACGCCATGTCGCACCGTGTGAGGTCGCCCAACCGAGCACGTTCAGGTCGGCCCGTTTCATTCGAGGTTGCCCATATCATTTTTGCTATGTTGTGACCACCCAAGTGCATTTTGCACGTTCAGGCAGCCCATTTTCCGTTTGCTCCCATGTGGCATCGTTCGATCGGGCACACCCTATCGTGCCTTGTGATCAGGTCGCTTGACTGGGCGCGTTCAGGTCAGGCCGTTTCATTTGAGGGTGCATGTATCAGTTTTTCTAAGTTGTGACCGCCTGGGTGCCTTGTGCATGTTTGAGTGGCCCGTTTGTTGTTTGCTCCCTTATGGCATCATTCGATCGAGCATACCGTGTGAGGTCGCCTGATCGGGCATGTTCGGGTCAGAACGTTTTTTTCGAGGGTGCCCGTATCAATTTTGCTAAGTTGTGACCGCGTGGATGCCTTGTGCATGTTTGGGCGGCCCGTTTGCCATTTTCTCCCATGTGGCATCGTTCGGTCGGGCACGTCATGTGAAGTCGCCCGACCGGGCACGTTCGAGTCGGCCCGTTTCATTCAAGGGCACCCATATTAGTTTTGCTAAGTTGTGACTGCCCTGGTGCATTTTGCACATTCGGTCAACCCATTTTCCGTTTTCTCCCATGTGGCATCGTTCGGTTGGGTGCGTCGTGTCGCACCTTATGATCAGGTCACCCAACCAGGCGCGTTCAGGTCGGGTCATTTTGTTCGAGGGTGCATGTATCAGTTTTTCTAAGTTATAACTGCCCAGGTTCCTTGTGCACATTCGAGCTGCCCGTTTTCCATTTTCTCCCTTGTGGCATCGTTTGGTTGGGCGTGTCGTTTCGCACCATGTGAGGTCGTCCGACCGGGTGTGCTCGGGTCAAGTCGTTTCATTCGAGGGCGCCTGTATCATTTTTGTTAAGTTATGACCACCTGTGTGCCTTGTGCATGTTCGGGCGGCCCATTTGTCGTTTTCTCCCTTGTGGCATCGTTCGGTCGGGCGCATCATGTCACGTCGTGTGAGGGCGCCTGAACAAGCGCGTTCAGGTTGCGCTATTTCGTTCGAGGGCACCTGTACCAGTTTTTCTAAGTTGTGACCACTTGGGTGCCTTGTGCACGTTCGGACGGCCCATTCACCATTTTCTCCCATGTGGCATCGTTCAGTCGGGCGCACCGTGTCTCGCCGTGTGAGGTCGCCCAACCGGGCACTTTTGGGTCGGCCCATTTCATTCGAGGGCACCCGTATCAGTTTTTCTAAGGTGTGACCGCCCCAGTGAATTGTGCACGTTCGGGTGGCCCGTTTTCCATTTTCTCCCATGTGGCATCATTTGGTCGAGTGCGTTGTTTCGCGCCTTGTGATCAAGTCACCCAACTGAGCGCGTTCGGGTCGGGCCGTTTCGTTCGAGGGCACCCGTATTAGTTTTGCTAAGTTGTGACCACCCAGGCGCCTTGTGCACATTCGGATGGCCCGTTTTCCATTTGCTCCCATGTGGCATCATTGGGTCGGACGCGTCATGTCGCGTCGTGTGAGGTCGTCCAACCGGGCACGTTCGGGACGGCCCATTTCGTTCAAGGGCGCCCGTATCATTTTTGCTAAGGTGTGACCGCCTGGGTGCATTGTGCACGTTCAGGCAGCCCGTTTTCTGTTTTCTCCCATGTGGCATCGTTCAATCGGGCGTGTCGTGTCGCACCTTGTGATCAGTTCGCCCAACCGAGCGCGTTTGGGTCGGCCCGTTTCATTCGAGGGTGCTCGTATCAGTTTTACTAAGTTGTGACTGCCCGGGTGTCTTGTGCACGTTCAGGCGGCCCGTTTGTCGTTTTCTCCCTTGTGGCATCATTCGGTCAAGTGCGTCGTGTCGCGCCGTGTGAGGGCACTCGACCAAGCGCGTTTGGGTTGTGTTATTTCATTCGAGGGCGCCCGTATCAGTTTTTCTAAGTTGTGACCGCCCGAGTGCCTTGTGCACATTCGAGCAGCCAGTTTTCTATTTTCTCCCATGTGGCATCATTCGGTCGGGCGCGCCATGTCGCGCTGTGTGAGGTCGCTTGACCGGGCACGTTCAGGTCGGCCTGTTTCGTTCGAGTGCACTCGTATCAGTTTTGCTAAGTTGTGACCGCCCAGGTGCATTGTTCACATTCGAGTAGCCTGTTTTTCATTTTCTCCCATGCAACATCGTTCAATCGGGCGCGCCATGTCACGCCTTGTGATCAGGTCGCTCGACCGGGCACGTTCGAGTCGGGCCGTTTCGTTCGAGGGTGCCCGTATCAGTTTTGCTAAGTTGTGACTGCTCGAGTGCCTTGTGCACATTCGAGCAGCTAGTTTTCCATTTTCTCCCTTGTGGCATCGTTCAATCGGGCGTGCCGTGTCGCGCCGTGTGAGGTCATCCGACCGGGCATGTTCGGGTCGGGCCGTTTCATTCAAGGGTGCCCGTATCAGTTTTGTTAAGTTGTGACCACCCAGGTGCCTTGTGCACGTTCGGGCAGCCCATTTTCATATGCTCCCTTGTGGCATCATTCGGTTAAGCGCGTCGTGTCGCATCGTGTGAGGGTGCCCGACCAAGCGCGTTCGAGTTGCATTATTTCATTCGGGCACCCATATTAGTTTCTAAGAGTTGTGACGCACGGGTGCTTTGTGCATCGTAGGCGCTTTGTTTTCCATTTTCTCCCATGTGGCATCGTTCGGTCGGGCATGTTGTGTCGCGCCATGTGAGGTCGCCCATCGGGCACATTCGAGGTCGATGTCCCATCGTCTCGAGGGTGCCGTGTCGATTTGCTAACTGGCGGCCACCGGGTGAATTATGCACATTCGAACCTTCCTATTGTCGCTCTCCCATGTGGCATCATTCGGTCGGGCGTCTTGAGTGTCGCTCTTGTGATCAAGTCGCCCGGCCAGGAGGGCGCGTTCCGGGTCGGAGTTGTTTCATTCGAGGGCGCCCGTATCAAATTTGCTAAGTTATGACCGCCTGGGTGCCTTGTGCACATTCAGGCAGCCCATTTTCCGTTTTCTCCCATGTGGCATCATTCGGTCGGGCGTGCCATGTCGCGCCATATGAGGTCGTCTAATCGGGCACGTTCGGGTCAATTCGTTTCATTCGAGGGTGCCCGTATCAGTTTTGCTAAGTTGTGACCGCCCGAGTGCATTATGCACGTTCAGGCAGCCCGTTTTCCGTTTACTCCCATGTGGCATCATTCAGTCGGGCGCGCCGTGTCGCGCCTTGTGATCAGGTCACCCGACTGGGTGCATTCGGGTCAGGTCGTTTCATTTGAGGGTGCCTGTATCAGTTTTACTGATTTGTGACCGCCCGGGTGCCTTGTGCATGTTTGAGCGGCCTGTTTTCCATTTTCTCCCTTGTGGCATCGTTCATTGGAGCGCCTAAACCCATTTAACCCCTAAACCCTTAACCACTAACCCTTAAACCCTTAACCCTAGCCCATTTAACCCCCTAAACCCCTAACCCATTTAACCCCCTAAACCCTAAACCTCTAAACCCTTAACCCCTAACCCCTTAAACCCTATTTCCCAGAAGCCCCGGCCTAACCCATTTAACCCCATACCCTACCCAAAAAATGCTTAACTACTAAATCCCCTAACCCCATAAACCTCTAAACCCCTAAACCCGAAGCCTATAACCCCTTAACCCCTAACCCCTAACTAAAATCCTTAACCGCTAAATCCCCTAAGCCCCTAAACCTCTAAATGCATGCCTAACCCATTTAACCCCCTAAACCCTAAACCTATAACCCTTAACCCTAACCCCTTAAACACTAATTCCCAACCCCCAACCCGTTTAACTCCCTAAACCCCTAAAACCCTAACCCATTTAACCCCTTAAACCCTAGCCCCATTAACCCGTAATGACCCCTAACCCGTAAAATCCTTAACTTCTAAATCCACTAACCCCCTAAACCTGTAAAACCCTAACCCATTTAACCCCCTAAACCCCAAACATCTAACCCCTAAACCCCTTAACCGCTTCATTTGCTAGGGGTCGGTTACCTTGATATTAACGGTGGTGTATTCATACTCCTTCTGAATAACCAATAAAGGGTCAAGGAAATTGACCAATATGTTGTCAAGTTTTATCTTATCCATCTCTGGGGTAAGCTACTTTTCGGCTAACTCCACTTCTTTTGATCTCAATTTTGCCAATTTATTCCTTCTCTCATATGATACCTGAGCCTTTGACCTTCTCTTCCCTTCTAATTCTATAATAGTGTCATAGTGATGCCAGCCAACTTCTTTGGAAAGCCTTCCTAGCAGACAATACTTGTGACCTGGCTGAAGCCTCAACACTTTCAGAGCATCTGAAATGACCATTCTCTTCCCCTAACCCCTAAGCCCCTAATCCCTAAACCCTTAACCACTAAATCATTACTCACCTAACCCCTAATTGTGCCTAAATCCCCTAACCCCTAAGCCCCCAATCCCTAATCCCTTAACCACTAACTCATAATTAATATTCCCCTAGCCCCTAAATGCGCTTAAATCCACCCTAACCCCTAACCCCCAAATCCCTAACCATTTAAGCCCCAAATCCCTAACCGTTTGATGGATCTAGGACTTGCACTATTCTCGATATTTTCCCATTTCCCTGGAGTCATATCCTAGGACACATTTGACAAAGATCAAAGCCCCTTGTAATACTTCAGATCTTTTATAAATATCTTTACCACACCTAAGATGGAATAACACTTCTTCCTTGAGTTAAATAAGTGTTGGGCACAACATGATCTATCTTGCTGCAGCCCGGGGATCCTCCCCACAGTCACCAAATAGGCCCTTAAAGGGTTGTGGCACACATCAAGAGGCCTCCTACCTTGCCACGCTGCACTCTAGCTTCCCTCTATTAAAACATATTAACAAATACTAATCATGCCTATTCTATGCTGAAACATTTGGTATATAGGTAAACAAGAGAATTCTCCACAAATATATTTGAGTCCAACCTAACTTTAATGATGATGATATATTGGAACTGCATCATAAACTACCACATGTTGCAAAATTAGTGGAAAAGGTGAAATTATCGAGTGTCATCCCATTATGTTGCATATAATTGAACAGTTTCAACGACTCCTCACAAAGACCATTGTGAGCATATTATTCTTCACAGAGAAGACCTTAACATGCTAATACTTCAACATAGCTGAAATTTCTATATCTGACCCCTGAGCAACATAGCTGACATTTCTATATCAAACCTCCCAGCATCAAAGTGTTAACCATATGCCAAAATAAAGGGTAACACAGGCTGCAAATAATTAGATATGTTGTCAATATGCAAGGATATTTATTGAGTGTGTTACATGAATAAAAAACCTTGCATATTGAGCGTGTTACATGAATAAAAAACTATTATGATTATTGATCATGGTTGCAAATGCAATATTTAAAATACAACATAATTTAATAGTGTAAAGTTTAAAACTCCTTTTAATAAAGCATGATGATTTAGTAGGGTAGAAGGATTACTATATGAAAAAATCAGTCCATTATTTACTCATATAATTTTAATTGCTTCTCAAAAAGATATGTTTTATTTTTTTTATTGTAAATATTTTTAAACAATCAAAATAAACAAACATTTAATTATTTAAAAATTATTTTAATTATTCAAAAATTATTATAATTATTAAAAATATATATATATTTAAATTAATTTGAGTGGCCTTCAAAAAAAACACACGTGTTTCATTTCAAAATGTAAAAAAAATTCAAATATCAAAAGTTTTAATTTCCCTCGTTCATTTCCCTCCGGTTGCATGGTTTTTCCAAGGAAGGAGGGAGGATGCGGCCATACTGTCGCCAGTTTTGAGGAAGGATGCAGCCATACTATTGCAAGATTGGAGGAAGGATGCGGGAAATTTGTGCCCCGAGCCATGATCATGGATCTGGAGCCTGGCACCATGGACAGTGTGAGGATCTCTGCATTGCTCTCAACTCCACACCTCCAAAAAAGGGTATTATTATTCTTCAATACAACAAGAATTTTGCAGGTTGGAATTTTAGATTTTTTTTAGGATCTTGTCTCATGGGTCTGTTTGTAATTTTTTCTATTGGGACTTCCTTTGGTGGTACATTCAGAGCATTAATAAAATTAAAATATGTGGATTTTTTGAGTCTATACCCATTTTGGTTATCAGGGTCTTGGAAGGCTTTTCTGTATGCAACCCATTACCAACCAGATTTGATGAAACAAATGCACAGTGGCCTCTGTGGGAGCTTATAAGCCTAATCTAGGTGTCTTTTCCTTGGATCTGCCTCTCCAGGGAAACAATACCCAACTTCGATCTCGATCCAGTTTCCGAGACAATGTATTTTATCTCTTAGGTATGAACAGAACCAGCGTCACAGGCCATCATTCTTGTACTATATTTTATCGTACTATAAATACCATGAAAACCTAGTCCCATTCCCTTCCATTCCGTCCATCTCCTAATTCCCTTCCCTGCACACAAATTTATTTTCTCCTTTCCTCATATATTGAATCCAGAATTCCACAGAGCAATGTGTCTCCAGATAGATCCCCGCAGCAGATATTGTAGCTCCAACCAGACGTACTATAGCAAGAGAAAACCAGTAGATTTTCCCCAAGACAAATACCTGGATCTCTCCACTTAGGTCTCCTTCGCCACAATGGCCCAATAGCCCTCATCGACTCTGCCACTGGGGAAACCACCACATTCCTCTGACTATGGCAGAGTGTGAAGTCTCTCTCTGCTGGTTTAAAAATCCTCCTCTCATCGAATTGAATCCATTTTCCCATAATATGCATGGATATCTTGTCCATTGGAGCCATCATTACGACCATCAATCCTATAAATGTCGTAGCTAAGCTAGCGAAGCAAGCCAAAGACTCGACAGCCGTGTTGGCCTTTGCCACCATATTTTCTCATTTCTTCTTCTTCATCTGAATTAGTCTCCCACAATGACCAAAACTACATCTCTACTCTACACAAGCTCCTAACTTCGAATCTTTCCCATGCCCCTGTTGTTAAAATCTGGCAAGACGATATCGCCACATTGCTCTATTCCTCTAGGACTACTGGAATGAGCAAAGGGGTCATTTCCACCAACAGAAATCTGATTGCTATTTTTTGCATTGTGCTGAAGTGCTTGGGATTCAGTCCTAAGAATAGTACCTGGAATCAGATTGATTTTTTCCTGGGTATGGTGCCCATATTTCATATATATGGGCTTGCAGCTTTTTCTTGTGTGTTTCTTGGATCTGGATCGACCATTTTCATGCTATCTAAGTTTGATCTCATGGATATTTTTTGGTTGATTGAGAACTATAGAATCACCTAATTTCCTCTTGTGCCTCCCATCCTGTGGACTACGAACAAAGTCGATATTGCAAAGAAATATGATTTGAGTTCTTTGAACACTGTTATATGTAGTGTAGCTCCCGTGAGCAAGGAGTCTACATAGGAGTCTATTTCTAGGTTCCCTAAAGTCAGAATAAGACAAGTAAAGTTGTTTTCTTCTTTTCTGCCATGTTGGTCTACTTTCTATAGAAATACAAAAACTAGAACACTAAGTTTTCTTTATTTTATGGAATTTAGGTTTTTTAAAGATATGGACACTAACTAGATAATCACTCTCTCCAACCACTTAGGAGGGTATAAAAAGTTGATATCCCTGTCTTAATTAGGTAGGTTAATTGTGCCTCATTCATTTTTATCCTAATGCAATGGTCTTTCTGTATGGGAAAATGAGGGCTAACACGAACCTTCTCTCTTTACCTTTAAACACAAGATTGACCTTTCAGTACCTATACAAGAGAGATTTTACCTATAAAGTATTTTGGAATTGAATTAATAAGAAATTACCTTTCCTTCAAGTTAGATATAACAAAGTCAAGATTGAAACCCATGGACCTTTCTCATGTTTTTACAAACAATAATTTGCATTCAAGAATCACATACCTCAAGGAAAAGTTGAAACCCCAATTGTGGTCAAAAAGCCTTTGAGGGAGATCTTTTTGAGGAAAAACATAGGTGGTTTCTGAAGTATTTTGCAGACCTTTCTCAAGACTTTTGTCCAATTTCTCAGGTAAATGTTTGCATCAATTTGCAGTTGCCTTAGGCCACCTAAAACATCCTTCAGTGAGGTATAATGATATTACTCTAAGGACGACTCTGGCTTTATGATACTTAATGAAGGAAAATTTCCATATTTCTGTAAAGGAATTATACCCAAGAAGATAGAGAAATTTTTCAAGAAATCTTAGGTTAAGCCACACTTTGGTTAATGGTATATAAAACTTGAAAGAATTCCAAATTGTTGATTAAATGATAAGTCTAGGATATGTTTGTAACTATGTTCAAACACTAGACTGAATCAAATGGAAAATCTGGTTAATTATATGCAATAATATATTCCAGATAATAAAAAATTGACACATGACCTTATATGAAAGATAACTCTAGTGAACATGAAGCTTAAGGTAAATCACAATTTGATATTTAGTATGTAAACCTTGAAAATAAATTCCAATTAGGATTATGAATAGACAAGTGTAAAGTGTGACTGGGATTATGTGAAATACTTGTTCAAAATTGCTTCATTGGGACAGAGACCTCTCTCTAACATATTTTTTATCAGCTAGTCTGCCTCAAGGAGTCTGTCTGATTTGCATAATCCTGCAATTAAGGCACTATAAGTATCTACAGTAGGCTGACAATGCTTCTCCATCATTTTGTCAAGAAGCTTAAATGCAAGAACATTGTTTATTTCAAGTGGCATTCCATCAAGGTCATGAATTTCATCCAAGTTATCAGGATCTGAACTACCTACTACATCCTCATCAGGAATCAAGCGTTCTTTTTGTATCTTGTCTTCTTGAACTATACCATTCATAAGCTCACAATAAGTTCAATAATTAGGTTGGAATCCTAGATTCAGGAGAGTAAGATGAGGTTATAAAAGAGCCCGAAACTTCATGATGTTGACTATAAACCTTCAAAGCTAAAGATCTGCCTCAAAATATTCTTATAATTCTAAATTCCAACTAAGATCAATCTCCCTAAAATTATACAAAAGTGCTATGTCACCTTTGAAGCTATCTTATATGGATGTTTAAATTTGCAAATTCAGATCTTCCTTGTATTGGCCTTAAAAACTCACCAATTTTTCCCACAAAATTATAAGTATGTTTCTCTGGCCCATGACCATTCTAAAATACACCAGTTTGAATAACATTGATTCCTCCATCTTTGTACTTTACCATGAAATCTAGACACATCTCTGAGATGCTTTGGAGGTAATATATGGATCCAAAAATTCAGAACGGACAATGTCCATTGATGAGCAAAGCTCTCCTTTCCTAATTCATCGTTGTTGATTTGGTATTTAAGCCTCCATGGTCTTACTTTAATCTATTCCACCTTATATGGAGAATGGTGACAAGATATTCTATAGATATTTCAAATTGATTCCTTCTAGAGCTGGTCATCTCACCATTACATAAACCTTGCCTTGCACTTCTCCTTATGTCATGTAGATATTAATGACAAAAATCTGACTTTTGGGCTAAAGTAGAGGGCAAAGTGTTCATCATAATATTGGTGCAGTATTCACCTAAAATTTTGTACATATAATTCCAATCTTTGAGCGTCCTCGAGAGACATCAACTTTATCCTCCCAATGTTCTACAAGTTGGAACTAATTCTATTTTGTCTGGAGTATTGTCGAGGAATAAACCCGAGATAAGCTTGTGTAAAGGTTTTGCATTGAGAGAGGAAGAAACTGAGTACTATTTAGTTGAACAAATATACAATTTCCAATGGGAGGGCCCTCATTTTTCAATTTACAATTTTTTTAAAGTCGCTCTCGTGTGAAGAAATCATTGTCTATTTTAAAGTGTAGGCTAAATTCAAGGTGATGAAAACCCGCTTTATGGGATTTAGTATAACTCTGTCACCAAGTCATCTTGTTCAAAATGAGGGATTGTATCATCTAAGATCATGTTCAAAATTAGATAATGATGTTTTTTACTGGAATGAACCCTCTAATCAAGGCCTAAGTAAACAATCTCTGTAGAAAATCTGGTTTCTCCATGCCAATCTAGTTTGCTCACTTTATTTATATGAAAGTGACTTCCCATGAGAATTTTAAAACGAACCACCTTTATTGGAAATCGCCGAGGCAAGTCTAGTTTGCTTGTGTTGTTGCAATCTATGTCATTTGAAGCAAAGTTTCATTTTTTTTTACACAGACTCTTGATTCTATTTTTGCAAACATGAAGGAGCAAAGGATGAGGGCACAACAGACTCAGACAAGTGGGAGACAAATAAACTATCCCATTCAACAAAGAAACTTTGGAGGTCGGCAAAGTAACTTTTTTGGTTACCAAAGATATTTCACGGGACACCAGAGATCAAACTAATCTAGAAGTGTCATGATGCATCAACTGCCTGTACTAATTACATCCTTTTCGAATGAAGTAGATACAGAGTTGGTTGCAACGTGCTCCTGATTCATGGTGGAGCATAAGCTAGCAAAAGATAAGAAGGTGGTGTGTTAAGTAGCACAAAATGATAGCTGCGAAGTTGCAGGCCTTCCAAGATTAAGCACATGGTATTTTGAGATTTTGGTTGTTCACAAGTCCCTTTTTTTTCCAGGTATTTTCTAGATGGATATTTTTTGACAAAAATATTCTTCAGTGAAGAAAGATATTTGGTCAAAACCTTGTGTCAGTTTTTGTATTGTGGAGCTGGCTAGTAAAGCATTCATTACGTGAAACTTAAACTTGCACTAGAAAATTGTTGGTGATTTATATACTATCATTGTTTAACGTTGTAGAAAGGATCAATACAAAACTGTAGGTTTAAGTTCAGACTATCAAATGTATTATGGTTTGTTGACATTAGGGTCTCTATACTCATTATATACTTTGGTAAAGGCTTCAGCAATTGAATTCATGACATTCCTTTAGGCAAACACAAGTTCAAATTATTTATGTGTTGACTTTTCCGTTTAACAGTGATTTTAAAACCAGTGAAAAATTCAAATCCATGGTTGATGCGAGACTGTTGGGGGTATGTTTTAAGAATATTTGGTTACGGTTGTGCATATCACATTTCTTGCTTTGATTTCTCATTATTACTTCATTTGAAAAAGGTTCCCATTGATTTTTAATGGTATGATGGATCAATTACTAGTCTTCTATATATTATAAATGACATCTGTTATGTATAACTGAGAAATTTCCTGTCCAGTTTAAAGAGGATATTTTGCATTGATAAATGATATCTTTTTTTTGGGGGGGGCGAGACATTAAACAAAATCTGTATGCCATATGGACATTTTAAACAAAATTCTTCTCTTTGCATTACCCATGCCAAAGGCTTTGTCAATGTGGAGGTTATTGAGAAATGTAGCTCGAGCAGGAACTCTTGGAACAGGTTTAGTGTGAACTTGTGGGAAGTGGTTTGAGACATTTCATTGGTGACCACATTGGAAAGGTGGTCACTAATTCCATCTTGTGATTTCACTTGAAAAATTAAAATAAAAATGATTTTCTAATGTTTTGAAGTCATCTTAGTCTTAAGAGTCTAAATGAAATGTTCTATAAGTTCCAGAACATTAGTGACTTAAAATCTTAGATTGGGATTTAATCTTAGCCATACATCTCAAGAATGAGATAGGTGGCAAGCTAGGATTGAGGATATTAGTTATCTTCTCTCAAAGAAAAAAGAGGACAAGATAGGAAAAGTCAATCTCATAGCAGAAAAGAACAAGAGAACTGGAGGAAGGAAGAGTGCATTCAAGGCGAAGAAGAGAAAATTGCTAAAGAGACTACTTACCGGCGTGCCCTACAAGTTGTACCACTGTTGTAGATATATTTTCTTCATGCACAGGCCATGCACCTTCAGATCTGGTCATACACTGTCTTGTTGGAGTGTGCTTTAGTGTTCAGAGGAGAGGAAAAGAGATTTTATGTCTAAAGGCGGCAGAAACAGAGCAGGCCATACTGTTGTATCTGTACCCTCTTTTACATAGGTTGTACACTGCTATTTGAGATGATTTTATTGACTACACAGCTATTGGTTCAAGCAGGCTGCAGAGGCCACCTTGTAAGCTTTGATCAAATGATAAAAAGTTGATTAATAGGAAAAATCCCTGTGTATGTATTTTATTTCATCCACTGTTCATTTCTCAGCTGTTGTGTGATTGATGCAATGTTCAGAAATTTGATTTTCTACCTTTAAATAAATTATGTTTTGAGTTATTTGATGAGAGAACATTAGGACAGAAATCACCTAGGTTTGAAAAATTTACAAAGGCTGTCATTGGAGTGCAAGTCACTGAGTTTATGTGAATTTCTCAACCCTCATTCCAGTATTAACATTGCCAGCAGTTTCAGTGTACTGTCCTGTGTGATGTCTTTGGTTTATAGTTGTTATAACTTATGTATTTAATGTTACATGACATCTCTACAATGGCTGATCACTGTGTTGGGATTTTGCTTCACATTAATACTCATTTTCTTCTCCTTTACATATTTCTTGGACTTGGTCATAAATAGTCTTAACACTATTAAGGAAAGATGATTGTATTGGATAACTTCCATATACTCTTTCCTTTTCCACAATATCGCCACAGGAAATGACAAGAAAACTAAATATAAGGTAAAATACAATCACAAAATAAAGAGAAAAAATTCTCTATAAACTTTTTGAAAAAATCCAAGATTGTTTCCAAAAACAAACTCAAAGATTTAGTCACTGCTAGATAAATAATTCAAAGCAAGCAACAAATATATCTCTGTATTCCAAAAGTATTACATGCCATCATATACCAGAACAATTTTAAAATATAGTCATACTAATGAAAGATGAAGTCGTACATTTCATTTAGTTGTGTATTTTCAATTTTGCAGTATATTAATTCATTTTTTTATATATATTTTTAACTTTTCATCACTCTTGTGACGCTTCCTAAGCGTCGGTCTTCCGATGCTTTCAACCTATGAATTTTTTTCCTTTCTTCACTCTTGCGACGCTTCTTAAGCATTGGTCTTCCGATGCTTTCAACCTACAAATTTTTTTGCCTTTCGTCACTCTTGTGATGCTTCTTAAGCATTGGTCCTGTGATGCTTTCAACCTACGAAAATTTTTTCCTTTCGTCGGTATTGAGACGCTCCATATGTGTCGGTCTTCTGACACTTTCAACTTACAAAAAATTTTGTGTTTTTTCAGTATTGCGATGCTTCATAAGCGTCGGTCTTCCGACGCTTTCAACTTACGAAAATTTTTGCCTTTCGTCGGTATTGCGACACTTATGAAACATCGGTATTACGACACTTATAAGATGTCGGTATTGTGATAGTTATAAAACGTCGGTATTGCGACACTTATAGAACGTCGGTATTGCGATGCTTATAGAACGTCAAAATAGCGACGCTTTGGATAACGTCGGAAGACTGACGGCAATCTGAAAATGTCGGAACAAGTGTCGCTCTTCCAACGCTTTTTAGAAGTGTCGAAATTGCGACTCTAAGGCTAACCACATTTTTTCTGGCCTCAAACTGTCGCTTTTGCGATGACTTTGTGTCGAAATAGCGACGAAGTGACTGTCGAAAATTGGGCCAAATTTACTAGTGTTGGGTGACTTGATCCTCAAGATCTTGTGCCTATTATTTGCTGATATGTTTAATAAGATGGATGTACATTTGTCTCATATCATGGTGTGTTTATTTATTCCCTGTTCTTTCCATTATTGTGTTCATATATTGTTGCTTCCCCATTTTGGAATATTACAACGTGGAAGGTCGTACATATGACATATGGCAGCGAAGTCAACAAGTGTAGTGGGACCCACATATCTAATTTTGCATCCTAATCAGAAAAGCGGGTGGACCCACAATTAGTTGATGTGGAAGCACCACAAGTCGACACATGGAAAGTAGGTGGCATACGATGTGGACCAATGAGAGCCTGCCACATAGCCCAATCACATGGCACATAAAATTAGGCCCAAGTGGCATTGGGATGGTACAACCTCCATTTTGTTGTATTCTCACGGTTGTGGGAGTCATTACAATATGGACATACGATTTCCATATATTATATGGTTTGAAAACTATAATAAAACCAAAATTGGGATTTAAAACCATATTAAAGCTAAAATCAGGAGTCCATGGGCTTTGAACCCAAAATATTGCCAACTACAAGCAAATTAATATGACTATGCCAACCCCACACTTTTTCTTATTCACCCTCACACTTTGTTATAAAATGTCATTCAAATGATTCAAAGGGAACCATGGAGAATACATGAGATATGAGGGTGCAAGCAGGCCAATGAAGTCATGAATCTCAAGAATATTATAGGAATATTGTCAAAGCATATGTTAGGGAAGTTTCCAAGGAATATTCTCTCCAAGGAATCTTTAAGATTCTATGGGGGCATATTTTTTATGGTGTCATAATTATGTGGATTTTATACTCATTTGAATTGGTTTTTCGCCATGAGTCTAATGGCACAGTCCATTTTCTGATCTTAGCAGTAGATTTTTTCATCCATGTGCAAAAGAGAATATTTTGAGGAATCTAAAAGATTCTTGGTGAGCTCAGAATTGACTGAGGTAGAAAGGGGGTCAAGTTTACAACCATATTTCATGATTTTTCACTAGGAATTCAACTGTGAATTTTATTTCTTTAGCAAAGTTGTGCATTTTCAAGTTGTCCCTGGAAGTGGAGGTATAAGATGCACTAATACCATGTCTTCTTTTGATTTTTCCTGAGATGATGATTTGATGTTGAGATCCTTGTTTGTCATTTTGTTGGAGGATCCTTGTATGCCACTTCATGTAAGAGTTTGATATTTTGTCATGTTGAAGGAGAAATTTTATGAGTGAGAGTCGTTATGAAAGAACATATTGTGGATATACATGTCACTCTAGTTAAGGGATTTTCTTCCTTATATTGACAAAGAATAAATCATTTACTCATCATCATCTTGCAGCATTTAATGAAGCAGATTGCCCACTCTTGACCCCGAACCCAAAGACGTAATCCACACTGGGTGAAATTTTTTATCAACTTGTGTGTATTCTTTGATTTGGTGGTTTCCTTTGTGTTCCCTCTTATTTAAAGTATTCATATGTGTTTTTTCATACTCATTCACATGAAATTATGCTAACATCACAGAAGTAAAATATATTAGTTAATTTTAGTGGTTGAGAGTTAAATATCTCTGACTCTACAATATCTGATGCGCTGATGTTGTCATGGATGTTGCCTCGTGACACTGCCCTGCCACTGCAGCATCCGTACTATAGCTCCCTCTTCCTCTGAAGACCACCCTTCCCTCTAATGGAAAGGGTTCTCGATCATCCCCATCTTCTCTCTGAAGTAAGTGAGTTTGATCTTACTTAGAGCCTTTGTGAGGATATTTGCCACCTATTATCCTATAGGAGTGTATCGCAATTGTATTTCTCCCCTCTAGACATAGTCCCTGATGAAGTGGCACCGAATGTCAATGTGTTTCGACCAGTCATGAAACACACGATTTTTAGAGAGCTTAATGCAACTATGATTATTGCACATAATCTTGGTCAGTTCCATACGCTTCTTGAGAAGGTTCAAGAGTAACTTATGGATCCATATGGCCTCGCATGAAGTTGTGCTCGTTGTCATGTACTTTTCCTCTGCTGAGATCAGTGCTACGAACTTCTATTTCTTGTTGCACTAGGAGGTCATTCCTGATCTGAGACTGAAACATTACCCACTAGTACTTTTTCGATCTACTGTTCTTCCATCCCAATCTGCATTTGTGAACACACTCAACTAGACCTCATTACCCTTGGTGTAATTCAACCCATACTCGACTGTCCCTCTCAGGTATCTGAGAACATGTTTGGTTTGTGCCCAGTGAGCCCTCCTTGGTTCCACCATGAACTGACTAAGGGTATTCACTGCATAACAAATGTCTAGTCTAGTATTGACCATATGCATCAATGATCTGATGAGTTGTCTGTACAAGGTGGTATCAGCCTCATCATCCTCCGATGTGTTTATCTTCTTCCAGTTAGTAATCATTGGCATGGCCATGGGTCTACAGTCTTCCATCATAAATCTATACAGGATTTATGTCGTGTATCTTCCTTTCCCTAGGAAGATTTCCCCTTTTCTGCTGTGAGACTTCTAATCCAAGAAAATAGTGCATCCACCCCAGGTCCTTCATGTTGAATTCTATTACCAGATTCTCCTTGCAGTATTTGATGAGCTTGGATGATCTAGTCAAAAATAGTTCATCCACATAAATTACAAGAATAATTGGCTCATCTCCTACTCTCAAGTAGTAGAGTTTGGGGTCTGCGTCACTCTTGACGAACCCTATCTTCTGCAAGTACCTATCAATCCATCCATACCATGCCCTGGAGGCTTGTTTTAAACCATACAAGGATTTCTTAAGCCTGCAAACATGATTCTTCTGCTCATGTGTCTTGAATCCCTCTAGTTGTTTTATGTACACTTACTCCTCTATCACCCCGTTCAAGAACGTTATCTTAACATCCATATGGTGAATCTTCCATCCCATCTGCGCAGCTAGAGAGATGACGAATCTGATATTAATGTAGCGAGATATTGGGGTCAAGGTTTCCTCATAATCAATGCCTTCCTTCTGTTAGTTTTAGTCTTTGCAGCCTTCCTCCAGTGATCAAACATGCTCTTAGAAAGTGATTTTAAGGTGTCAAGATCAATTTTTTTCATTTTAGTGAGTCTTCGAGCAAAATTTGGTCACTAGGTATTAGGTCTAGGGTTTGCTTTTACTCCTGTCAAAGTTGTCCAAATGTCGATCCATGTCACCACTCAGCTAAGTGTACCATCATTCAGATGGTTTTCATCATCATGCCAGATTCCAAAGGGTCATTTTACACCTTGTTCATGCTTCAGTTGTGCCTAGGTAAGGTTCATTTCCCTCTCCTAGGGTTTTGAAGGTAATTTATCTTGGATGGTAAAATCATCAGCAAAACTTGTATCCTGATGTTCATACACCTTTCCCTATCCTTAATATACCTTATTAAACATGTCCCATCATTGATATCCCTCAAATTCCTCATTTTCGCACAAACCCTAGTTTCTTGCTACAACTTGACAATTTTCTAGGCTAGGCCTATGTTTTGCCCTTTTGGACCCCTTCCCCTCACTCAATCTTTGAAATTACACTTTCCCCTACTTCCTAACATCCCTCCCTACTTCCAAAAATTTTCTCAAGAATTTATAAGCCCCTTATCCCCTTAATTTCACTTCATTTCGACAAATCCCTTGTTCCACACATCGGGATAGGTTTTACTCCAATGATGTTTCTGAGCAAGAAAAGATGAATTTGGGAAAAATTAGAGAGTTTTTTTTCAAAAATAGGCCAAGGAATAAAAACCTCCTTCACTTTTTACACAGGTGTCATTTTTTTAGAGAAATTTCAAAAATACAGTTGCCTCAGGAGAATTGATGCACCTCTGAAGTGACCTTGGGAAAATAAAACTTTCTCCTATCTTGGTTGTCTGAATGACTTTCTTGATGAGTCAAATGATTATTATACACATAGATCTTTCCAATGAGCTATCATGAGCTCAATTTTGAGTTGAGGAAGACCTTCAAAATTTTACTGCAACAACACTCTGCCTTGAGGCAGCCTCATTTTGCACATTTTGACCAGTCTTGGGAGATTTGACTTTTGACAAAGACAATGAACTCCAAATTTAAAAATTAAAGTTGGGTTGGAAATTAGACTCGATAATATTTCCAACAAGCTATCCTATGCCCAATTTTGACACCAGGAAGGCCTCCAAAAGTCTCCTGCAAAAAGGCGCTATTGAGATGAATTTTGGAAATTTTGCCTTAAAAAAACAGAGTTTTCAGCCCAATGCGCCGCGCCACTTGGCGCTCGCTTTTGATGGGGGGCTCCTTTCGATGAAAACAAAAAAAATTTGGATTTTTAATGGAAAAATATGCATGCCTACCAATGGCCAAGAAATTTTGACAAGCTTTGAGCCCCCAAAAAGGTCAAAAATACCCCAAAAATGACCTTTCTGCCCCTTTTTGGACACACAGGAAGCAGTGTTGGGAGAACTCAATTTTGGAGGGGAAAATGGAGGCCAAATTAAAAAATTCCACTTGTTCTGGAAATTAGACAGGCATAAATTTCCAACAAGCCCACTTGGAGAAAATTTGGACATCGATAAGGCCTTCAAAATCAGCTGCAAAAAGGTGTTATGCATAGGGAAATGAGTGCGGCGCATTGGAGGAATTTTGCTCATTTTTGGTCAAAAACTCTGTTTTTCGACTAGTTTCTTGACAGTTTGACTTTTCTCCTTCTTAATGTCAAAATCATGATGTAATTGAATGTAATTTGATGTATCTTGGTGTAATTATGCTAAATTTTCACTCATAGAGGTAGATTCATCCATGAAAGGTAGTTTACAACTGAATGAATCAGTTCCCTAGTTTTTAGAGGCAA
The DNA here is from genome assembly GCA_034641835.2 of Pinus albicaulis. Taxonomy (NCBI): domain Eukaryota; kingdom Viridiplantae; phylum Streptophyta; class Pinopsida; order Pinales; family Pinaceae; genus Pinus; species Pinus albicaulis. Next base: position 229,342 of record JAXQQM020082924.1, on the reverse strand, counting down.
GTTGTTCCACTGCCTACTTTTTAGTTCTCAGTTTAGAAATTGTTGGAATAGCTCCTAAACTCATGAGCTCAACCCCTAGAGGCTAGGATGAGTTTTTTTTTGCCTATATCTTATGTTTTTTTAGTCATTAGCATGGTTGGACTTTTGGGAATGCTTTGAGCATTATTGTACATTCATCTCTACAGTTTGGAAAAGGAATAGACCAGGGTTTGCAGCACTTTATGGGATTCTTGTGGCATCTTGATTTGGTATTATGTTTCCTTCTGTAATTGCAAGTTTTTCATGTGATTTATGTATGCCATTATCTCTCTTTTCTTCATCTTAACTAAATCAAACAAAGATAAAGGTAGAATCCATTGAAATTGCAGTGCTCTACCTAGGGTTTGTTTAGTTATTTATGTTTTCAGCTGTTTGAAGAGGATCCCTGAGAATTTCATGCCCTCTCCAACTCCTCACCAGTCTAAAAGCTCTTCATATCACTAAATTTGAAGTACCAAGCCATTTTCCTACCTCACCCCATAGAGATCTCTGCAAAACTGAGCCTTATTCCCCAGACCCAAATCTGCCTTTCCATTTGAGCCAACAAAACATCATTAAATTAAATCAAACTCTTCTGCACACATACCTAGCCTAAAATCAGTCTTCACATCAAGTCATCTCAAGCCTCATTGATCATTTTTTGCTGAGATTGACAAGGAGAGAGCCCTCTCCCGATCTGGTAGGGCTAGCTACCAGGTTAAGCGTGGTTTGATGTTACCCTAGATTCTGCCTTTCTCAGCCTGAGGTAGATTTAGGCACTAACATAGTGGCAACCATACTGGGGAAGAAAAGTTTGTTGTTTGATTTATAAACTACAGACGAAGCCTGAAGTTAGCCAGGTAGCCTTCGAAGTGCTCTTGCTTTGAATTAGTGAAAGTAGATGAACGCTGCTTCAGTCAATCTCCGATTTAGTTTATGAACTGAACATCTAGTTTCCACAGTAAAATGTAATCAAGTTCAAATCTGATTGTTGATGGTGGACAACGATCAGACACCGCAAGGCTGAAATCATTCACCTGGCGACTCTAAATCAGTTTCGAGATCAGATCCAAGGACTCCACTGGAGGATGAACCTGACCAACAGAAACATGAAAGGACAATATGGAAAGATCAGGTATTCAAGTTGGAATTTCATCCAAGACATTTTGTTCTTTGTCATAAATTATTTCTTCTCTTTTCCCGAGAATGTCAAGAAGGCTTTGCAAAGTATATTCTATTTGAGAAAAGATCCTTGGCCTGCATTTGATTCCTTCCCTTTGAATATTTTGAATACCAAAGATTTGCGTGCTTTTGAGCTTGATCAAGACCTTTCTTCCAAATCTTGTGATGACCATCTTCAAACTGATGAACCTCAAGAGACCAAGACTGATTCTGCAGCATTTGTACATACCCCTATACCTTGTAAAATTCCAGATCGATACAAGCCTCTGATTTTACCTCCTATATCCCATGCTTTCCCTAAAAATCATGACCTATATCTACTGAGATTTGATGGTGAATGCGACAACATCACTACTGAGAGACATGTTCTGAATTTTGAGTCTTTTCTTGACCTTTTTAAAGTTGATGAAGAGGATGTTAGTATTAGGCTTTTTTCTCTTTCTTTGCAAGGCAAAGTCAAGAGTTGGTTCAAAACCCTGCTTGATGCGAGCATCTCAGATTTCCAGTAGTTCGTCAAAGTTTTCCTCGACAGGTGGGTGGTCAGACAGAACCCTTTCTTGATTATAGAAGAGTATAACCAGCTAAAAAGACTGCCAGGGGAGACAGTACAACAGTTTTCTGCCAGATTTAACCAAGTTTATTATTCGATGCCAGTTAATATAAGACCTCCTCTTGGATCCACTCTCTTTCACTACCCAGGTGCCTTTGATCCAGAAATTGAGTTTCAGCTGAGAGAAAGGAATCTTGCGACACTTGAAGAGATGCAGAACAATGCAGTAGATGTAGAGGCTCATTTGCTGATCCGAAGGGCAAAGTTGAAGGAAGAAGAGATGAAAAACATAGATCCGGAGGAATCAACATCTCTAGAGGTAAAGCTTGACATTTTGGTAAGTGTAGTGGAAGAGATGATTGTTGTGGAGGTAAATCCCCTCTGCGAATAGAGGCGATCCATACTAGCCCAGACCGGGTCTAGCAACAATCATTCACGCTATAGTGCAGATTCCTAATTGCAAATAAACCAACTAGAAATGAAATCTTACCTAGAATCTAACGCTGTCTCTCGTAGAAAAAGTAGCGCTCCCATTCCTTAGCTCTGGCAGATCACAATCCTCACGATCTCCGTGATCAGACACCTGCACACGCCATAAACAAAACAAACACAAGCGTAAAATCCAGTGTATGCAACTATATGTCAGTCAGAAGAGACATAACTCAACATCATAATCAACAAAAAGAGTGGAACCATAACCAATAGTCACTTATCATTAATCAATCAAAGAAGAATACAACCATAACCCTGATGCTGAATTCTCCTTTGGAGGGTCGCCAGCGGAACACGTCTCGAAAAAGCCTGTTGGGGATGGGAAAAACCTCTCTCTTTGGATGTCTCAACAATGATCTCCTTGCTTGGATTTGGCCTTAAGGGAATGGATCAAAGCTCTTGCAGCATTAGGCTCTTGGGAACTTGGAGACTAGCTATTCAGCGATTCAACCATTCAGCCCCTTCATCAATGGATGAAGGCTATATTTATAGAGGAGAGGAGGAGTTTGGGATCCCTACAATAGTGGAAGGGAGTTCTTATCCTTTGGGAGGTTCCCCATACGGTGGAAACAAGAGGCCAAAGGAGGAAGGTCATGGTTATTCAGTCGAAACCACTCCTGATGACTCATCCACGAAGTTGTTGTAATCGAAACTTCGCCTCTTTTTTTAAAAAAAATTCCAAAAACAGATTGGCGCAGGTGCTTAATTGGGACAGAGTGCCAATTGGCGTGGGCTCAGTGTTAATTTTCCTCATTGGCGCGAGTACATAACTAGCTACCAGAGCTAAGGCAAAAACAGGTGTTTTTAGGGGTCTGCTTATGAAATGATCAATAGAAGAAATGTTTTCCTCGTGGAAGGGGATGCAATGATGGTGTTTGCAAGGCATGACACTGCTTATTGGTCACAGAAACGACCCTCTAATGGGAAAGATGGGGATTTCAGGGACGGTGAAAAATTATTGTGTAACAGATGCCCCCTAAAGCATGAGGCCCGAAAGAGAGAGAGGGGTGAAATGCTTTACGAGAACGTGTCCAACTAAAAACACCGCCGTCGAAAAACCTGCGTAGAGAGGTACAACTAATATCTCAAATACATTATATACACGTGGTATGGGCGCAGCCATCCATAACAGAGTATGTAATAATCCAGATCCAAGGCATGGACGTAGCCATCCAGTGAGGATCAGTAAATAGACTCAGGTATGGTCACAGCCATCCAATCAGCGAGTCATGTAACTAATCATAATAATCCACAAAATCGCAGCCTGGATTATAACAGACAAGAATCTAGGTTCTTGAGCTCCATCTTGACCCGAACAAAGTACAAGTTCAAGCATGTGAATATGTGAGCTGAAGTCGAACATGCAAGAACATCGCCTGATTACCAGCCAATGATGAAAGCTGTTAACAGACGTGAGAGTTACCACCATTAATTCCAATGGTCCCCAAGGTACTACAGGTACAATCTACGGCATGTGAACAATGAGCTGACGTTGCACACCCGCAGAATCACTTGATCGGAGGCCAATGATGAAAACCTCACGTCGAATGCGAAGAACCTGCCATTGAGGCATGCAGGCTCTAAGGTACCAGAAGGGAGTCTCTAGATCAACTTCCTGGATAATGAGCTGAAGTCGACAAGAAGTGACCTTGATCGAAGGTGGGCCATAGTGTTTCCCACATCATCGACGCAAGACAGAGGAACATAATGTCTTTGTGAATCAGGGTCAGATGAGAATCAGAGGAAGGGTGATACCTGCAGAGGTCAACTTCTCTTGAACATATCGGCGGCATGACAGTGGATTTGGCAGAATTTGGCATCAAAAGATCAAGGGTCATGGTGACAAGGCAAAGAGTAGATGAGAGGTCAAAAGGGATCACCCAAACCCACGGAGGCAAGTGGAAAACGAGATGAGATGTCCCCAACCCGACACGAATGCAGACAAGTGCCATGTTCAAGAGTGACATACTGCCGACACGAAAATGATGTTGGTTCCATTTTCCCCACCATTTCTGGTGAGTACCTCTTTATTTTTACACAAGCTTGAAGAGGATACCATATGCTTGTCATATAAATCCTTCCTTCGGACGAATCCATCCCAGTACATTTACCGAGCCCCAGGAAGGAGAAACTTGAATATCGTCATTACGACTAAATCCAATGTCATGAGGTTTTAATGAGTCTGAAAAAGGGAGAACTCAACGTCTTTTCATGTTTAGAGAGTTTGAAAAGACAGCAGAAAATTAAACTCCAACGATCCCTTTTCGTATATAGTTTCTCAGACCCGAAAAGGTAGAAAAATATGTCTGAGAAAACCTCCTATTCACGATAGGCTAGGGTATTCCTTTTTCGTAAGTAATCTATCCCGGCCCGAAAAAGGGGTAAATGTATACTGGGTAGATTTCGTTTCGTAGCCACTTTAACGAGATCGAAACAGCAAGGGACTCGACAATATTTTCATATTTAGAGAGTCAGAAAAGAGCTGAAAGGTGACTCCTCCTGGAGGAACGAGTGGTATAAAGAGTAGAAACTGGTTCTGGTAATGGTGGAACTACTCAAAACAAGTAAAGGTTAAGAGGCTGGTTAACAAGACCACTCATCACAGCGGTTCCTCAGGAACGGGTAAAACAACCAAGTGAAGGCATATGATCAGCCAAGCAGATAGTGACGATGGAGTGAGAAAACCAAAGCTCATCTGGAAAAAGCAGGCTGATAAAATGGCAATCATGAGAGGTACAATGGGAATGGTTTCCTTTTTACACAAGCTTGAAATCAAGAAACTTTGCTTGAAGTTGGTTTCATTTTTACACAAGCTTGAAACAAAGATAAACTATGCTTGAAACCGGTTTCATTTTTACACAAGCTTGAAACGGAAACAAACTATGCTCGAAAAAGTTAAGCATGCCCCCAGCATGGTGACTCAATTCGAGGTATATGCCCCCCAAGCTTCAGTCCATATGAAAGGAAAATGGAGTGAAGGTTCAAGTTACGAGATCAAAAGAAAGACTCGACTAGTATTTTACGAGAACTTATCAAAGACTCGAATTGAACGGGAAAGTGTTTCATTATTTTACGAGGTTGACACATTAAAAGAACTATCCTCAAGACACCTTGTTTCATGGTTTAAAGAGCTTGACACAAGACAAGGAACTCTACTCCGACAACCTTGTTTCATTTTTTAAGGAGCTTGACACAAGACAAGGAACTCTGCTCCGCCGACCTTGTTTCATTTTTTAAGGAGCTTGACACAAGACAAGGAACTCTGCTCCAAACACATCGCTTCATTTTTTAAGGAGCTTGACACGAGACAAGGAACTCTGCTCTGACAACCTTGTCTCATTTTTTAAGGAGCTTGACACAAGACAAGGAACTCTGCTCCGACAACCTTGTTTCATTTTTTAAGGAGCTTGACACAAGACAAGGAACTCTGCTCCAACAAGCTTGTTTCATTTTTTAAGGAGCTTGACACAAGACAATGAACCCTGCTCCGACTGTCTTGTTTCATTTTTTAAGGAGCTTGACACAAGAAAATGAATTGTGCTCCGACCAACCTCATCATAATGAACAAGAAGTCATCGCTTCCAAAAGTTCCACTCCCAATGGAAGGAAAACATCCTATAAGTCAGGACCCAATGCCCCCAGCACCTGATGCACAACGGCACTATCACTGGGTACAGGCACAGGGTAGGTAGCCACATAGTTAACCTACGGTGGGGTAGATACAACGGGTGGATAAAAACCAAGAAGAGACGATGGCGGGCCAGCTGCCACATTAGGACCAAAGAACGAAAGTTGATTGATGGTCACGATCCATCCTTCATGTGGAAAACAGACCACACGAAAAAGGGAGGATACAAGTGCTCCCATGGCATAGGTGTAATCGCACCCCAAAATCAGATTGAAATCCAAGGGGCCTGGAACAACCATCACGTCCATATGGACGGTTTTACCTCCCAAAGTAACAGGTAACCTTGGAAGGATCCCTAATGGTTGACTCGTTCTTCTGTTAAAAGCCAACAGATTCTGCGTAACAGGCACAAGCGGTGGTGAACTGAAAGCTTGCCAAGTAGTTGAGAATAGAATACTAACAGACGCACCTTCGTCTATAATGGTGTTGGGTACGACCAGACCAAAAGCCTATACTGTGATCTCAAAAGGCACATAAGACGGAAGGTGGTATCCTGCAAATCGATTCCAATCAAAGGAGGCAACTAAACTACTCGGAGGGGCTACCATTGAACCGAGATGGTCTTCCCCTGGTGTTATGGAAGAAGAAGGAGCATCCTCCATGACCTCCATCTCGAAGGTGGGAGGAGTAGCTTCTTGAGGTATAGGGACAGGAGAATCCTTCTCCAAGTCCAAAGAATCTAAAGAAACAAGAAGAACCTGAGGGATGTGAGGTCCACTCTCAATGGAAAATACCTGGCGCACCGCGGACGGGGCCAGCTCAACCGATCCCACAACCAATGGTTGGTCAGGGATGGATTCCTGAATTTGAATTTCTGAGGGAGTGGGATCGACCAAGAATGACTCTTGACCAATCATAGGATCATATGGTGGAGGACTGAAAGAAAGCTGCTTATAACCAGCCGGGAGGCATGGTGTAGAAATGGTTGTGTTTTCCAAGACTCTTTTGGCTTCATCCATATATGGACAAAGGTGAATGGCATGGTGCCCTTCACACAACTTACAGGGATTGGTAATCTTACCCTGCTTCTTAGGAGCCTTACCAGCACCAGTTGAAGATGTGCCCCCAACCTGACTCCAGGAAGCCAAAGGCAACGGCGGACGACCATTGGACCATACTTCAAGCACCTTGGGAATGACAGGGAAATCTCGAAGAAGATGGTCTCCCATGCACAACATGCAAGGGAACTTGAATTTTCGTGGAGGGTTGGAAGGTTTATCAAGAGGAGATGTTTCGGAAGCAATAGCTATAGCCTTAGCCTCTCTCTTATCAGACTTCTTCTTCTTTTTCTTCTTCTTCTTCTTCTTAGCCACCTGGTTACTCGAATCCAAAATTTCACCAGGCGAAGTAGAAGAGGAGGATGCAGAAACAGGCAAAGAAGGGGAGAGGTCCACCTTGGAATCAACATGACGTTGCTCAGGTGGAGGAACTAATTGAACAATAGCCGAGACATTTGGGACCACAGAGGTTGAAAACAACCAAACAGGCAACCCAACAGTTAACCCAGGAAGGGACAACGTTGCCATATAAGGAGCACCAACATTCCCAAAAGGAGGAAAATGACCAGGATTCCCATCAGAGGGGATTCCTTGGTTGATGAACTCCGAAAAATTTTCCATTAGAAACAACCCAACACAACACCCTAAGGAAACTAACTTTAACCAAGAATATTTCGTGGGCTGTTAGTTTTTAAAACATTGAAACAAAACTCTACTATTTCATCTTTTAAGAGTTGAGAAACAGGAAAAAGGTGACTCTATCTCTTTCAGTTTTGAAGCAAGCGTGAAAGGACAAGCGCTTGATGATCTTTTCAAATTTAGGGAGTCAGTAAAGATCAAACTGACTGCTCAGGAATGCTAGGCAAAGGGTGTACCAAATAACCGTGAACTGAAATATACACCTTGGTTTGAAAATGAAAGAGAAATCAACCAAGGACTTAACGTACGTGCAGGAAATCTCCCCAAATGCTGTGTCCGGTGTATCATGGGTATAGGGCAGCAGACTCGGCTTCCTATGGATAAAGGATAGAAACCTAGTGGGGTCTCCCTTTATATACTCGACAATACGGAGAGCACAAGTCCTTACTAGTGCTGTCTAAAGCCAAGAGGCGAACGACAGCTACTAGGTTTAACGACGCCAGAACACATCTCTAACCTAGACCTCTAAATGTTCCGTTAATGTTTCAATGCTTCCTTAGGTAAATTGAGTAAATTTTAATGTTTATCTTCAATTATGTTTCAGTTTTCAAGCCCTAGCGATTGTCATATGACAATCTCCTATATGCAGCTATATGAGAAAAGAAAACTTTTCAATTCGATGAATGCTATCTAGTTAAGGGAAGAGCTTCAAACAATGATGCAACAAACAACAACACTGCAAACGAAATCCTTCCAAACTAGATGACTTTCATTATCCAAAAGTAATCTCAAACATTCAATGATGCGAATAATGCAATGTAATCTATGCAAAATCCTCTTTTTCGAAAACTATGCAATTGTAATCTATGCACAATTTCCTTTTTCTTTTCAAATTATAAGAATCCACTCAAAGCAATTTTTAGCTTTCAATCATTAAACAATGTGATCTAATTTCAATGATAAATCTCAAAAAAAAAATTCAATGCAATGTGATCTACTACATTTTAACAAAAAGAACACTATGAGATGAAAAATAAAAGAACACAAATCTCCTTAATGAAGGATGAATGCAAAAGAGATGTAAACAAACAATAAGAATGCAATCGTTGTTTCAAACACTTTGTCACGAACTCCCTCAAAAGGAGACAAGACATATGAGGTCAAACACAAAGAGGACTTCCAAAGCAAGAGATCAAAACAAGGCATTCATTCCCTTTTACATCAAACAATCATGGAGATAAGACATTTCAAACAATGAGCAATGTAATCTATGCTCATACAGTGAAAATACCAGAAGGGAAAGACACACTGGTGAAGGATTTAGGGAAAAATTCTCAATTTTCACACACCCTGAAATTGGCCCAATTTTGTCATTGAAAACTAGCGCCAATGCCCAATTGGCGTGGGTTTCTAACTAACAACAAGCGCCAACGCCTGAAAATGAAAAAACAAAGAATTTATCCCAACCAAGACCAGACTCGCCACTTCAAGAAGAATCTAAAACAAACCCAGAATCAAAGTACTGACCAAAAGAAACTTCCGAACAAGGGTAAACCATAGCACCTATAGGAGATGGCACGACTTTTTGGCTGTAATCCGCGCCAAACACGGGATGGCGCGAGTGATGAACTGGCAACCCGTGCCAATTGGCGCGACTGTCAGGGTGGAAACCACGCCAATCAAGCCAACCATGAAAGGATGAAAATTCAGAAAAACAGAGGTCAGATCTGATCCTCTAGGGTTGAACCAAAAGCCAAACACAAAAAGAGCCAGCCAAAAGAGCCGATCAAGCAAGCAGAATCGAGAAACAACCGAAAAGACAAGACAATGCTCCAAGCGTTCAGTTCATAAACTAGACCGGAGATTGACTGAAGCAGCATTGATCTACTTTCACTAATTCAGAGCAAGAGTGTTTTCGTAGGCTACCTGGCTAACTTCAGGCTCTGTCTGTAGTTTATAAATCAAACAACAACAAGCTAGATGATCCCCAGTATGGTCACCAATTTGTTGTGGAGGTAAATCCCCTCTGCGGACAGAGGCGATCCCTACTAGCCCAGACCGGGTCTAGCAACAATCGTTCATGCTATAGTGCAGGTTCCTAATTGCAAATAAACCAACTAGTGATGAAGGCTTACCTAGAATCCAACGCTATCGCTCGTAGAGAAAGTAGCGCTCCTGTTCCTTAGCTCCGGCAGATCACAATCCTCAAGATCTCCGTGATCGGACACCTACACACGCTAGAAACAAAACAAACGCAAGCATAAAATCTAGTGTATGCAACTATATGTCAGTTAGAGAAGACATAAATCAACATCATAATCAACAACAAGAGTGGAACCATAACCAATAGTCGCTTATCATTAATCAATAAAAGAAGAATACGTTGAATTCTCCTTCGGAGGGTCGCCAGCGGAACACGTCTCGAAAAAGCCTGTCGGGGATGGGACAAACCTCTCTCTTCGGATGTCTCGACAATGATCTCCTTGCTTGGATTTGGCCTTAAGGGAATGGATCAAATATCTTGCAACATTAGGCTCTTGGGAACTTGGAGACTAGCTATTCAGCCATTCAGCCATTCAACCCCTTCATCAATGGATGAAGGCTATATTTATAGAGGAGAGGAGGAGGTTGGGATCCCTACAATAGTGGAAGGGAGGCCTTATCCTTTGGGAGGTTCCCCATATGGTGGAAAAAAGAGGCCAAAGGAGGAAGGCCATGGTTATTCAGTCGAAACCACTCCTGATGACTCATCTACGAAGTTGTTGTAATCGAAACTTCGCCTCTTTTCTTAAAAAAAATTCCAAAAACAGATTGGCGCAGGTGCTTAACTGGGACAAAGCACCAATTTGCATGGGCTAAGTGTTAATTTTCCTCATTGGTGTGAGTAAATAACTGGCTACCAGCGCCAAGGCAAAAACAGGTGTTTTTAGGGGTCTACTCAGGAAATGATCAACAGAAGAAATGTTTTCCTCATGGAAAGGGATGCAATGATGGTGTTTGCAAGGCATGACACTGCTTATTGGTCACAGAAACGACCCTCCAATGGGAAAGATGGGGATTGCAGGGACGGTGAAAAATTACTGTGTAACAATGATGCAGAGGATCATCACAAGGAATGAGTATAATGTTCAATCCCATGGCTCGTTGATTGAAGAAGAACAAGTTGCTGATCCAAAACATTTTGTTTCTTATCCCAGTTGTCATAGATCTAATCATGATTGTTTTATAGATCATCTTGGAGAAGAGAGAGCTGTTGATATGACATGTATGCTTGATGATGTGTTTTATACTGATTATTTGCCTCAATTTGATCAGTATGATGATGATTATGTTCTCCAAACAGAAGCTAATCTTGCAGACAAATCAGCAGCTAGTTTCTGGGAGGAAGAAGTTCACTTTCAGCAGCTCGAATACAATTTTCAACCATCACATATCAGCTATGGAAATGACGAGGAAAGTGCAGCAAATTTTGAAGTAAGTGAGGGATCTTTGCCTTTTTGTTTTGCCTCGTTTCAGTTCATCAAAGACAACATTCATGCAATCCGAAATCAACTGTCGACAAGTCTTGATTTGGACCATCTTGAGGGCAATAAAAACCTTATTCAAGACTTCTCATATCCAGATTTGCATCCCCCAAATGCCATTGATTTTCAAGTTGCTAATGAAGACATGGAAGCTGGCACATATGATCAAATGATACAAGATGATTCCGTACCATTTTTTTTTGAATCATTTCAGTTTTTGAAGGGTAAATTGCATAGTATATATTCAAATGAGCAGCCTGGAGGAAATCATGTAATCTCATCGGAACCAATAGAAAATGGGTTGCAGCAGTATTTTCAATTTTTTCACGATCCAATAGCTGATGTGTTGGATGATGTCTGCAATCAAAGTCTTTCTCCATTGACTACATGTGAGCTTGAAACGTGTGCTAATATAAACTTGATCCGGCAGCTGGTTTCTTTGTCATTTTTAGTAGGAGTCTCGTCACAAAGCTCAAAACAAAGTTTGCATTCATGGTATGAGAATAAGAGAAGTCATCCATTGGATGAGCTAAGTCCCAGTGTGCATGAACTTCAAGATCCTTATGTAGTGTTTTTGGAGGCAGATAGAGAATCCATATCATTAACGGATCTGTTTCCAAGTTTTCATGGGAGTTTCCTTTTAGTAGTTCTCTCTTGTTGTTCATAAGAGAGCACTTGTGTAGAATTCAAACAGCAGCCGGAATACTTACTTGGTTGCATTCGTTGTTTCATTTCACTTGATCAGGTGATGAATGGAACAACTAGAGTAGGTTGTATTGAATAAGCTTCATATTGAGCATATTTTCCAGTTTTTCAGATGTGTTTAAGTATCAATTCATTTTTTAGTTGAGTGAGAGTCAATTTGTGTCTTCAAGTCATCAGTTTTCAATCATGCATTTCAGCTTGATTTTTTTACTTCATTGCCCAATGGATGAAGGCATTGTTTGCTTTCCAAAAATCTGTAGTTCTTGGCACCTCCAAGGAGCTACCATCCCCATTGGAGCCAATGTTAGTTTCATTCTTTGCATCCTTCCTCCAGTGATCAAACATGCTCTTACAAAGTGATTTTAAGGTTTCAAGGTCAAATTTTGTCATTTCAGTGAGTCTTCAAGCAAAATTTGGTCACTAGGTATTAGGTCTAGGGTTTGCTTTTACTCTTTTCAAATTTGTCCAAATGTCAATCCATGTCACCACTAAGCTAAGTGTACCATCATTCAGAGGGTTTTCATCATCATGCCAGATTCCAAAGGGTCATTTTACACCTTGTTCATGCTTCAATTGTGCCTAGGTAAGGTTCATTTCCCTCTCCTAGGATTTTGAAGGTAATTTCTCTTGGATGGTTAAATCATCAGCAAAACTTGTATCCTGATGTTCATACACCTTCCCCTATCCTTAATATACCTTATTAAACATGTCCCATCACTGATATCCCTCAAATTCCTCATTTTCGCACAAACCCTAGTTTCTTGCTACAACTTGACAATTTTCTAGGCTAGGCATGTGTTTTGCCCTTTTGGACCCCTTCCCCTCACTCAATATTTGAAATTACACTTTCCCCTACTTCCTAACATCCCTCCCTACTTCCCAAAGTTTCTCAATAATTTACAAGCCCCTTATCCCCTTCATTTCACTTCATTTCGACAAATCCCTTGTTCCACACATCGGGATAGGTTTTACTCCAATGATGTTTCTGAGCAAGAAAAGATGAATTTGGGAAAATTGGGAGATTTTTTTTTCAAAAATAGGCCAAGGAAGAAAAAACTCCTTCACTTTTTACACAGGTGTCATGGTTTTAGAGAAATGTCAAAAATACAGTTGCCTCAGGAGAATTGATGCACCTCTGAAGTGACCTTGGGAAAATCAAGCTTTCTCCTAGCTTGGTTGGCCAAATGACTTGCTTTATGAGTCCAATGATAACTAGACATAAATATATTTCTAATGAGCTATCATGATCTCAATTTGGAGTTGAGGAAGACCTTCAAAAGTTGACTGCAACAGCATTGTGCCTTGAGGCAGCCTCATTTTGCACAGTTTCACCAGTCTTGGGAGATTTGACTTTTGATAAAGAAAATGAACTCCAAATTAAAGAATTAAATTTGGGTTAGAAATTAGACTCAATAAGCTTTAAAATGAGCTATATCATGCCCAATTTTGACACCAGGAAGGCCTCCAAAAGTCTCCTGCAAAAAGGCGCTACGCATTGAGATGAATTTTGGAAATTTTGCCTTAAAAATACAGAGTTTTCAGCCCAATGCGCCGCGCCACCTGGTACTCACTTTTGATGGGGGACTCATTTTGATGAAAAATAAAAAAATTTGGATTTTTCATAGAAAAATATGCATGCCTACCAATGGCCAAGAAATTTTCACAGGTTTTGAGCCCCCAAAAAGGTCAAAAACACCCCAAAAATGACCTTTCTGCCCCTTTTTGGACACACAGGAAGTAGTGTTGGGAGAACTCAATTTTGGAGGGGAAAATGGAGGCCAAACTAAAAAATTCCACTTGTGTTGGAAAGTAGACAGGCAGACCTTTCCAACAAGACCACTTGGAGAAAATTTTGACATCAGGAAGATCTCCAAAATCATCTTCAAATAGGCACTACGCATAGGGAAATCAGCGCGGCACATTGGAGGAATTTTGCTCATTTTTGGTCAAAAACTTTGTTTTTCGCCTAGTTTCTTGACAATTTGACTTTTCTCCTTCTTAATGTAAAAATCATGATGTAATTGAATGTAATTTTATGGATCTTGATGTAATTATGCTAAATTTTCACTCATAGAGGTAGATTGATCCATGAAAGGTAGTTTACAACTGAATGAATCAGTTCCCTAGTTTTTAGAGGCAAGTTGTTCCACTGCCTACTTTTTAGTTCTCATTTTAGAATTTTTTGGAATAGATCCTAAACTCATGATCTCAACCCCTAGAGGCTAGGATGAGTTTTTTTTTTCCTATATCTTATGTTTTTTCAGTCATTAGCATGGTTGGACTTTTGGGAATGCTTTGAGCATTATTGTACATTCATCTCTGCAGTTTGGACAAGGAATAGACCAGGTTTTGCAGCACTTTATGGGATTCTTGTGGAATATTGATTTGGTATTGTGTTTCCTTCTTTAATTTCAAGTTTTACATGTAATTTATGTATGCCATTATCTCTCTTTTCTTCATCTTAACTAAATCAAACAAAGATAAAGGTAGAATCCATTGAAATTGTAGTGCTCTACCTAGGGTTTGTTTATTTATTTATGTTTTCAGTTGTTTGAAGAGGATCCCTAAGAATTTCATGCCCTCTCCAACTCCTCACCAGTCTAAAAGCTCTTCATCTCACTCAATTTGAAGTACCAAGCCATTTTCCTACCTCGCCCCATAGATATCTCTGCAAAACTGAGCATCATTCCCCAGACCCAAATCTGCCTTTCCATTTGAGCCAACAAAACATCATTAAATTCAATCAAACTCTTCTGCACACATACCTAGCCTAAAATTAGTCTTCACATCAAGTCATCTCAAGCCTCATCGATCATTTTTTTCTGATATTGACAAGGAGAGAGCCCTCTCCTAATCTGGAAGGGCTAGCTACCAGGTTAAGCGTGGTTTGATGTTACCCTAGATTCTGCCTTTCTCAGCCTAAGGTAGATTTAGGCACTAACACCTTCTCTGCATACCCCTTAGCTAGAAATATTTCCTTGAACTTCTCGATGCTGCCATATGCAACATATTTGATCTTGTAGATCCACCTAGATCCTACAACTGATATGTCATGTGGTCTAGGTACTACTTCCTAGACATCATTTTTCATGATGGAGCTATACTCCTCCACCATGGAATCCACCCATACTTGATGCTGAGCTGCTTCCCGAAAGGTGGATGGTTCACCAACCTAAGCTACCAATGCCTGATATTTTTCTGGTTGCTTCCTTATCCTCTTTCCTTCTCTAGAGGCTCCAACAAATTCTTCTGCATCCTTAAGAGTTTGTTGAAGTTCTCTGCACGGTCTCCTATCAGTGGTGGGTGATCTTACCTACTCTCCTTCCTGTTCTTCTTTGGAGGAGCTCTCCTTAGAATCATTATGCCTTGGAGAGGCACTTGACTTATCCTTTGTAGTTCGTTGAGGCTATACTAGTGGATCCTCCTCAATCTACGTATATGTGGCCATTTCTCGAGATTTCCTGAAGGCTCTCTCCTCCAGGAATTTTACATCCCTTCTTACCACGATTTTCCTGCTCTTTGGAATATAGATGCGACATGCCTTCACATTATCGCTATAGCCCATCAATCCAACTTCTTTCTCTTTTCATCTATAATGTGGTAGTACACCATGCTACCGAATATCCTCATGTGGCTCACTTCTGGCTTGATGCCTATGAACACACTCTCGAGAGTTACCTTCCCCAAAGCTTTATGAGGAACTATGTTTTGAATATATACTATTGTATTGCAAGCCTCTTCCCATAAGAATTTGGTAATATCTTAGTCGTACAACATTTCCCTTGCAACTTCTAGTATGGTTCGATTCTTCCATTATGCAACTCCATTTTTCTCTAGATTGTATGGAGATGTCCATTCTCTCTTGACACCTTCCCTTGCATATAAATTTTTGAAGTCTTTATAGATATATTCTCCACCGTTATCTAACCGCAACTTCGTGATCTTCTTTCCTGTAGAGTTCTCCACCAATGCTTTGAAATCTTTGAATCGATCAAAGACTTCATCTTTGGTTTTCAAAAAATAGATCCAAGTTTTTCTGGAATGATCATCAAAAAAGGTGGAAAAATACTTTTCACCACTGAGAGAAATTGTGGAATTGGACTGCAAATTTTAGAGTGTATTAACACTAATACACCTTTGGTTCTGCTGCTACTTCTTGGAAATGTTGCCTTAGCGTACTTTCATAGTACACATCCCCTGCAAACTTCGTCTTTCTTCATGTTGAGTTCAGGAGCCCCTATAATAGTATATTTAAGAATCCCCAAGGCTCCATGATGTAGATGCCCCATCCTTCTGTGCCATAATTCATTGAGATCTCTATCGTCTATAATGCCAATCAGGGCCACCAGAGATTCAAGCTGGAGCTTATATAGCTTGTGACTCCTTACTCTGATTTGTGCCTTTTTGCTCCAGCTAGGTTATTTGACATACACCTTATCTCTAATAAATTATATGTCATATCCCTTGTTCTGAAGCTGAGACACTGAGATTAAATTCATCCCCAACCTTGGTACATGCAAAACATTCGTGGCTCGAATCTTGTTGCCATCTTCGATCTGAAATGTTATGGTACCTCTCCCGATGGGGGTGCATTTTGCCTTGTTTCCCATAGTTATCTGGAAATTCATATGTTCTTCTTTGTAGCTAGAAAAACATTCTCGAACCCCTGTCATATGAGAAAATGCTCCACTGTCAATATACCAAACACCTGGAGGATTTGTGCTCGACACACAAGAAAGATCCTTCTCTAGTCTAGATGCCAGCACTTTCATGTCATGTTCTCTATGCATTTCTGTGTGCTATGGAGGATTGCATGAGTCCCTTTTAATGCATGAACCCTTGATAATGATGGATATTTGGTCCACAGTAGATCCTCCCTTTCTGTTTTTAGCCCTTAGCTCTGATACCATGTGAAATTTTCAAGAAGGAAAATATTTTTGCAATACTTGGTTTGTTTCTCCTAAGTATGAGATAAGTTATTTATAGATGCTTCAGTAAATTCTGAAATAAAAAAATTTACAGATCTTGACTATCATCAAGAGCATAAGAACAGAAAGATAAATTACACAAGTAGCACAATATAAATAACCATATGAACACAGCAATTTTTGGACAATTGTCCCCGGAAAAACCTAATGTGGGAAAATCGGTGCAGCAGATGAGGGTTTTCTATTTATCTTCAGAAATGGAAAGTACATTTACAATATTTTTATGAGTAGAGAAAATTATCAAACAACTGGCTGAATTTTCTGGAACCTCCAGACAAATTTCAGACCCTCGGGGTGACCTCCTTCACCCTCTACGTCATCCAGCGTGAGAGCTCTGCGCAGTCTCTCCCTGGACTGCGTGATTATGCGTGGAGGGGGTCTTGTTGTTGTAGAAATTTAATACAAAATATGTATTTCCCGGATTCTCCTGATCTAACAATAATATGCCACTATTAAATACAGAATCTCTTCTACAAAATCTTTGCGGAATTTGAATAAAATCACTATTCACAATATCATGAAGAAAGATCAATCACACATAACACAGATAATTTTACTGGGAAAGAATAAAGATAAAAACCCCACTATATTTTATTATGTATATATCATGGATCATGAAAAAACTACATACAAGCTCCAATCCAAGAGCTCTCAGTACAATAGCTAACTATCTCACACTGTCATACAAAAATTGGCAAGTTCCTTAGCCACTTTCTTGTCTCGAGATAGCCTGCCTCTACTACACAATCCCTGATGGTCAAGAAGCTCTGAATGATTGATTCTAATCTACCTTGACTGTGCAATCCTCATAGTAACATCCAATGTGTGTGTGGTCTCATGTGTGCAACCACTAATGTCACAACTAATAGTCAATCTATCCCTTTCACCTACATCTCAACTGGGTCTCCAATAGATCTGACATGCATGCAGTTAATAGTAGTAAATATTTAGTTGCATGTGAGGCCACTGATTTTGAATTAATTAATAATTAATTTACTTGATCTCTCACTAGTGTATATTCAGTTACAACTATCACAATTGAGTTTAACTCACTTAACTGAGTTAAACTATTTTACAACTTTCATAACTACACTTCCAACTTTGTTACAACTTCGAATCACTCAGTTACAACTAATTCCACTTGCATGTCTCACCAACCAACCTCTTAACTCGAAATTCCTATATTTAATTGATTTTCCACTTCAGTTAGCTATTTCCAAGTCTGCATTGAGAATAGAATATAGTTTATTGTCCAACTATTATTAAGGGATAATAATAGTCAACGTGCATCTATAAATAGACATGCATTCTATAAATATATTATGCACATACATCTAAAAATATGCATGCATCTATAAATAGAATTTTCTCATGCATCTATAAATAGACATCCACCTAAAATAGCTCGTGTGGGCCCCACCTAGTGTAGGTGCTTAATTTTCACTAGGATCAAGGATGTTGTTTCCATATGTCAATTTCACTGTTTCTTGTTGCAAAATTCAACACTCCTTCTCAACAAGAAAGGAATGTCTTTTAATGAGACATGCAACTCCATGCATGCACCCTGCAACCTTTTCATATGCCATGTAATATCATGCATGTGCCACGCAACTCCATGCATGCGCCCTACAACCCTTGCATGCGCCATGCAACTCCATGCATGCGCCATGAAACCTTTGCATGAAAAATTTCCGAAACTGAATAGCCTCCAAAAAACTAAAATCAATATAATGCATTTGTCACCAAAGTCTTATGACTTCTACTAGTACCCACTGCACATGTCTTCTAGATCCAATGCGTTGTTGACCTCTGCATCCATGCACTTTTCACTTGTTGTCAACTCTGATCTGCGCTCCAATATCCGAAACTGTCACTTTGATTTCATGTCCTCATGGCATATGACTGCATAAATCCAACTGATCCTGCTACTACTACTATGTGGGCTCCTCGTAGCCACGTTTGATTCATGAGATCCACACCATCTCAATGAATCCTTCCCGGAAATTTCTTCTTGGGATTATCCATGCATGTCGCCTTACCTCTCACCTAGTGGTATAGCTACATGCACTCCCTCTTCCCATCTGGCTCAAAATTTCTCTGCATGAGTGGTTGCTCCCACTCCATGATCCTCCGCATGTGGCCACTCCACATCTTGAGGTTCACTCTTACTTGCATGAAAATCTAGCTCCCTCTCAAGGGTCAATTGCATGGCTTTCTCACACTTCCCAATAATAGGAAGCTCTATATAAATCCCATCTACATCAGGTCTATAGAGATTCTTAACTCGAATCCCAACCTTCTTGGCTTGCCCTATTGCTTTGTGTCGTAGGAAAAATTTTCCTTCACAAAAGACAACATCATAGCCTTTATGCTCTAACATTGCAACTGAGACTAAATTTTTCTTCAAACCTGGTACATGCATTACATATTTTAAATGAAAGAATTTACCTGATGCCCTCTGAAAGGTAATGGTACCAATTCCAGTCGCACTATATCTTCCATCATCGCCCAACTCAATATGCATCTGGAGATCTTTCTCCTCCAAGTCACAGAAAAGTTTCTTATCTCCCATCATGTGAAAGGAAACACCACTATCCAAGTACCACCCCGATCCCAATGCACTTGAAACCATGCATGCGATCAATGAGAAGTCAAGCTCAAATTGCGAGGCAAGGGCCTCACCAGCTACAGCTCCAACAACCATCTTGTTCTTCTTCTTTTGTGGACAATTTGTGGAAATATGTCCATACTTGTGATAATGAAAACACTTCACTTTGGACATGTTGTGCTCCTTGCCATCTTCACCAGCCTCAGATTTAGAATGGAATTTCTTCCCCTTCCCATTATTCACCTTGGCATCCAAAGAACAATCCTCTTCATCATCATGCTTTGATGAAGAGCCATCTCTGGTGTTCTGCCTGAACTCCTCCTGCACCAGATCCGACCACAATCATTCCTAATCCAGAAATTTTTCTCGTCCATTGACATAGTCTTCATAACTGTGCCAAATCTTTGAAAGTCCTAAGAGAGCCAAACTCACCAAACCATAATCAACAACACTTATTCCTACGCTCCCAAGCTCATCCCTACATTGGACAAACTTTGTTAAGTATACCAGAATAGTGTCGTTCTTTTCCATCTTGATCTTCCTGAGTTTATCTTTGAGCACCAATTTCCTATGGTCGTTGCTACTTTGGAATAGATCCGTTAAATCCTTCCGCATATCATATGGTGTGGCTTTCCCATGAAGGCCTGAGACAATGTGGTCTTGTACTCCCTCCAACAAAATCCTCCTCGTCTTTGCCACTTTCTTTCACCATGGATCAAGATTTGCAACATCTGGCTTAGGAACATATTTTTCAATGAATTCCTTCAAGCCATTGCCTTTGAGTACTGCCTCCATCCTATCCTCCCAAGAAATTTAGTTCGATCTACCCTCAAGTGCATCCTCTAACCTCAAGCCATTGAAAGCCATTAAGATCTTGAATCAGCTGTAGCACCAAGTGTTAGCCACCTATAAATTTTTTTCAAGCAAACAGGTGGTTAAATATGTTTCTGAGTCTTCAAGAGATACATTTCCTTTGAAAACCTATCATTCTTGCAGCCTCCATGTGTCTTCTATCCTTTAAAGAACCCTGTTGTTTTGTGAAGAAACTGTTTTCAAAAGGCCTCTGTAATTGCCCATTTTCACTTATTCCCTTTCATTTTCATAAAGCCTTCTTTTCATCTTTTAAACTCCCTTTTTTCCTCTAAAAGCCTCCAAAATCCCCCTAAACCTCTAAAAATCCCTTTTATTGGATAAAATCACCCTTTTTCCCCTTTACCGAAAGCTAAGAAAACCCTCAAAAACCTTCATTTTGGCTTCAAAACCCCTTTTTTTACATTGATGCCTTAAGCCCCTTTCAGCTTAGCCCTTAGCCCCTTTTCAGCATGTGACCCGCGCTATGACCAAGCGCTAATACCAATCGCAATCGAAGTTTTCCTTTTGGCCTTTTTCCTTTGTTCTTCCAAATTCTCCGATGCGATGAGCCTTTTCTCCATCGACCTCTACTGCAATCTCCACCGTTGATCTTTCCAAATCCAACGGTCAACGCTAAATCGCATCGCGCCCATCCACTATGTTTCCCTCCACCTATGCGATCCTCCGATTTAATCATGACCGTCGATCTCTTCCGATCAAATAGCCAGCACTCAATCGCATCGCTCTAGCGGCCCTCCGCTTCACTCATTACTCAGATCCTCCGATTTAATCCTGACAGTTGAATTCACAAGAACCAACGACCAGGATTCAATCGCACTCCGCTCATAGTCCTTCGTCATTCCCCTTCCGATCTAATCATGACCATTGATCTCTTCCGATCCAACAGCCTGCGCTTAATCTCAAATCACAAACCCAAAGACCTCAGTATTTTGGCCTCTCTCCTTTTCTCCGATGCGATTAAATCCTAGTCGTTCATTCCACCAAATCCGACGGCCCAGATTTCATCGCACTCTGCCTTCTCCTTTCTCCGTTCCACTATTCCGCCGATCACTGATTAGATCTCCGCCATCCATTCCTATGGATCCGATGGCTCCCCTTCTTCTCGCTCATTCACTTACCCCTTCATCCTCTACTTTTTCTTCTAAATCTCCACCGTCCGATCCGCAGATCCAACAGTCAGCATTTAAACCGCCGTTGCCCTTTCCCACCTTTCCGCATGCACATTTTACCTTTTATCGCGCACAGAGGAAAATATAAAGATAAAGATTTAACAGTGAGACTTAGGGTACTTCCAACAGTATGTCCTAATCCATGCTTGTTGTTCTTTATCAGAGAATAATGGGTAGTATGTAAAAACATGAAAGGAGATAATTACAGTAAGGAAAACATCACCAATAATATAGACCAGGATCCTGTGAATATGCTTGTTCAATTGGTGTGCAAAACCAGTCACATACTTTGATTCCAATGGCTCTTTACAGTCCAGAATCATTTTCCCAGCCTACTATATTACAAAATACTAAGCTACTTCTCCTCAATAATATTTCTACAACTAATAAAATCCAAACCCTTTACAATGTATTTTCAATGAGTTCTTATAGGTGAATGAGGAGGTGGAGTAGTAGATATGAGCTTGAATGATTCATTAAGACAAAGGGGAGGAAGTATCTGAATGCCCACTTAGCTTAATGGCTTTGCATTAACTGTGTGTACTCTTTAGGCTGACTCAGGAGTCTCTGTCAGGTTGACAATATATTCAGGTATGTTCTTTGAAGTACTTTCTGACTGTAGTACTTTGTTCTGTCAGTAAGGTGACTGAAGGACTCTCAGGTTTTCCATGCTTCCATAACTAATGCCCTAACAGCTTTAGAAACTTCTGTTAGTGTAATAATTTTTAAGGGCTCAATGAGGCATGGAGAATGTTGTAGGAATGTGTCCTTCTTAGGGAAGATACATTCTGCTAATATGAAAGCACTGATGTAACTTGTTTATGTGATTTAGGCTTCATTAGGCCTCCTTGATCATCTTTGATTCTGTATCTGTGTCCCTATCCTTTTAATCATTGGATTATAAGCATTCATTCTTCAAAAGGAGGCTTTAATCCTTTTAGTCTCTCACTGATACACTTTGACGCTTCTGTGATGGTCTCTCTGCGCTCTGAGTCACAATGACTATGACTGTGGAGACAGAATGAATTCATCATGCTTTGAATCCTGCAAAAACAAAAAATTGTTATGAAATCCTGCGCGGAAGCTTAAAACTGCTTCAGAAGGGCTTTAGTGAAGGCGGAGGAGTGATTGCAGAGGAATATGTGTGGTGGAGAAAGTTACATGGTGCAACACTATGAAACCGGGGTTTAAACATGAATTAGCGTGAAAAAATACTTTTAGTGTTAAAACATAAAAGCTTATGACTCGGGCGAATACAAAGGAAAAAGGAAAAAATGAAAGACCACAAGGGCATATTTGATGGTGGGACTGAGAGTACAGAGGAAAGGTTAAATGGGGGTTGTCGAATCATGAAAGAGATCAACGGTGGATATCTTCCGATGGAGTTATTTGGAAGGTCTAATGAGCGGTGGATGGAGGAAGACACTATATATTGTGGGTCATTCGATCTCAGAGATCGACGGCTGAGATTAAAAGATAAAGTTGCAGAGGGTAGGCACTAAAGCGGAACCAGGAATGGTTTTCGCACAACTTTCAAGTGGTTTTAAGATTTTGGCCAAAAAATGCGATTCCATACACTGAATGCCACGTGGAATTCTAAAACCGCTTATATCGTGTAATTTCAAAACATTAACACCCGGATGCAAAATTTACGCGATATGCATTCTCAGCTGTTGGATGGAAGGGCAGAAGATCTGACGGTGTAGGTTTCACGTGATAAAAGGTAAGATGCACGGGCAGAAAGGTGGGAAAGGTCAAC
Organism: Pinus albicaulis; assembly: GCA_034641835.2. NCBI lineage: Eukaryota > Viridiplantae > Streptophyta > Pinopsida > Pinales > Pinaceae > Pinus > Pinus albicaulis. The sequence continues at coordinate 206,149 of JAXQQM020082924.1, read as the reverse complement.
GGTGATTTAAATGTTGACCGTTGGATCTGCAGATCTGACGGTGGAGATTTAGAAGAAAAAGCGGAGGATCAAGGGGTAAGTGAATGAGCGGGAAGAAGGGGAGTCGTCGAATCTATAGGAATGGATGGTGGAGATCTAATCGGTGATCGACGGAACAGTGGAACGAAGAAAGGAGAAGGCAGAGTGCAATGAAATCTGGGCCATCGGATCTGGCGGAATGAATGGCTGGGATTTAATCGCATCGGAGAAAAGGAGAGAGGCCAAAATACCGAGGTCTTTGGATTTGAGATTTGCAATTAAGCGCTGGCCGTTGGATCAGAAGAGATCAATGGTCAGGATTATATCGTAAGGGGAATGACGAAGGGCTATGATCGGAGCGCGACTGAATCCTGGCCGTTTTCTCTTGTGGATTCAACGGTCAGGATTAAATCGGAGGATCTGAGTAATGAGTGAAGTGGAGGGCCGTTGGAGCGATGCGATTGAGCGCTGGCCGTCAGATCGGAAGAGATCGACGGTCATTATTAAATCGGAGGATCGCAAAGGCAAAGGGCAACAAGGTGGATGGGCGCGATGTGATTTAGCGCTGGCCGTCGGATCTAGAAATATCTATGGTGGAGATTGCAGTGGAGGTCGATGGAGCAAAGGCTCATCACATCGGAAAATTTGGAAGAACAAAGGAAAAAGGCCGAAAGGAAAACTCCGATTGTGATTGGTCTTAGCGCTTGGTCATAGAGCAAGTCACATGCGGAAAAGGGGCTAAGGGCTAAGCCGAAAGGGGCTTAAGGCCTCGATGTAAAAAAAAAGGGTTTTTAAGCCAAAATGAAGGTTTTTGAGGGTTTTCTTGGCTTTCGGTAAAGGGGAAAAAGGGTGATTTAATCCAATAAAAGGGATTTTTAGAGGTTTAGGGGGATTTTGGAGGCGTTTAGAGGAAAAAAGGAGTTTAAAAGATGAAAAGAAGGCTTTATGAAAATGAAAGGGAATAAGTGAAAATGGGCAATTACAGAGGCCTTTTGAAAACAGTTTCTTCACAAAACAGTAGGGTTCTTTAAAGGATAGAAGACACATGGAAGCTTCAAGAATGATAGGTTTTCAAAGGAAATGTGTCTCTTGAAGACTCAGAAACATATTTAGCCACCTGTTTTCTTGACAAAAATTTATAGGTGGCTAACACCAAGAAAGCCTTTCTGCAATTTCTAATTCTTCCCACCAACAAACTCTGCTCCTGCTTCAAAATTGCAATCTCTTGTGCTTCGATACCATGTAGAAATTTAATAAAAAATATGTATTGCCTCAATTCTCTTGATCTAACAATAATATGCCACTTTTAAATACAAAATCACTTCTATAAAATATTTTCGAAATTTGAACAACAATCACCAATCACAATATCGTAAAGAAATATCAATCACATATAATACAAATAATTTTACTGGGAAATCATAAAGCTAAAAACCCCACTATATTCTATTATTTATATATCATGGATCATGAAACAATTACATACAAAGCTCCAATCCAAGATCTCTCAGTACAATAGCTAACTGTCTCACATTGTCATACAAAAATTGGCAAGTTCCTTAGCCACTTTCTTGTCTCCATATAGCCTACCTCTATGGTGCAATCCCTGATGGTCAAGAAGCTCTGAATGATTGATTATAGCATGCCTTGATCCGGATTTCATGTAGGAACACAACAGAATACATATATAACCATAAGCACAGAAATGCAGCGGAAATAATGCTTCATTTTATTAATAAACGAATGACTGAAATAAACTTACAAACATAATGGAAACAAGCTAGGGCACTGGTAGCATATCTCTGAGAAGAGATGTGGCAGGCGCAGGCCTCTAAGCTGTGTTACATTGAGGCTCAAAGGCCTATTACAGACATAATGGAAATATATGAGCTAGGGTATTGGCAGCGTATCCCTGAGAAGAGATGTGTCGGCTACCAACCCCTCAACTGTGTTACAGAACTGAAAATATGGGAACAAGCGAGCTAGGACACTGGTAGCCCTTATCTCTGAGAAGAGATGTGTCAGCTCCCAGCCCCCTGAATTATGTTATAATGAGGCTTGAAGGCCTATTTATTGTTGAGAAAAAATGTAAAATCCGAAACGTCCAAAAACCTAACCCTAGGAGATGAAGCGCCAAAACTGTGGGCCCTGTTTGGGTAAGTTGGTGTTTCAACTTCCCGAGGACGTAACTTTGGCATCCAATCTCTATTTGACACGCTCAATAGCTCTTTAGAAATATCTATCCAATGAAAACAACTTTTGGGTGAGCAACATTGGTCATGGACCAATGTTGGCTCCTCGTTTTCCCAAAAAGCGTCATTTAGGGGCTCAAAACGGCTCCGGAAGTTCAGGACCCGAAAAACTACTATAAATAGTAAGTTGCACTGAAACTTAAAAACTGAAATAACTAATGGTGTGGGTTTAAATGGACTTGATGGGTGGCCACCAATATCCACCTAGATTATTAATGCCCCAAAATGGCTTCTGGCGTGTAGGGCCCGAAAACCTGCTAAAAATAGTAAGTTGCTGGAAGTGAAAAGCTGCAAGAATTGATGTTGCGAGTCCAAATGGAATAGGTGGGCGGCCACCAATATCCACCTGGATCATTCCTCCCTCCTTAGGAAGCAATGGTCTCCATTGCATTAAGTTCCTCCATGGAGGGGGAATTCTGCTGAACTTGGTATTGGATTTGTCTAAGATGTCGCGGACCTGCTGGTGGAAATGCTTGATGTAGATGTGCCATCGGTGGGCAGCCATGTAAGGATCTAGGAAAAGTTATCCATCATTACATTCCTTTGTTTCTCGAGGGCCTCCTCGACCAATATTTTTATAGCATCTCTTGCTCCCTCATCTTTGTTTCCTTCTGCCATGGGGGGTCATCGAGGTTACGAGGTTGAACTCCTTATACCCTGGTCGCATTGGGGACATGAAAAGAAAAACAAAGAAAGAGCAAACTGCTCTGATACCACTGATTCGAATTTTATCCAAGAACGCAATAGATTAAAAATATAACCATAAGCACAGAGATGCAGTGGAAATAATGCTTCATTTTATTAATAAATGAATGACTGAAATAAACTTACAAACATAATGGAAAAGAGCTAGGGCACTGGTAGCATATCTCTGAGAAGAGATGTGGCAGGTGCATGCCTCTGAGTTGTGTTACATTGAGGCTCGAAGGCCTATTACAGACACAATGGAAATAGATGAGATAGGGTATTGGCAGCGTATCCCTGAGAAGAGATGTGTTGGCTACCAAACCCTCAACTGTGTTATAGAACTAAAAAGATGGGAACAAGCGAGCTAGGGCACTGGTAGCGCTTATCTCTGAGAAGAGATGTGTCGGCTCCCAGCCCCCTGAACTGTGTTACAATGAGGCTCGAAGGCCTATTTATTGTTGAGAAACAATGTAAAATCAAAAACATCCAAAAACCCTAGGAGATGAAGCGCCAAAACTGTGGGCCTCGTTTGGGTAAGTTGGTGTTTCAACTTCCCGGGGACGTAACTTTGGCATCCGATCTCCATTTGACGCGCTCAATATCTCGTTAGAAATATTTTTCTGAGGACTACAACTTTTTAGTGAGAAACATTAGTCTATGACCCATGTTGCTCCCCATTTTCCTAAAAAGCGTCGTTTAGGGCCTCAAAACGACTCTAGAAGTTTAGGACCTGAAAAACTGCTATAAATAGTAAGTTGTGCTGAAATTTAAAAACTGAAATAACTGATGGTGTGGGTTAAAATGGACTTTTTGGGTGGCCACCAATATCCACTTGTATTATTAATGCCCCAAAATGGCTTCCGGTGTGTATGGCCCGAAAACATGCTAAAAATAGTAAGCTGCTGGAAGTGTAAAGCTGCAAGAATTGATGTTGCGAGTCCAAATGGAATAGGTGGTCATTGATCCAGGTGGATATTGGTGGTCTCTTTCAATTTTTCATTTTCTGCACAACTTACTATTTTTAGTAGTTTTTCGGGTCCTAAACTTCTGGAGCCATTTTGAGGCCCTAAACGACGTTTTTTGGGAAAACCAAGAGCAACATGTGTCCATGGACTCATGTTGCTCACTCAAAATTTGTATTCCTCAGATAGATCTTTCTAACGAGGTATGGTTCACGTCAAACGGAGATCGTATGCCAAAGTTACATCCCCGGGAAATTGAAACGCCAATTTACCAAACGAGGTCCATAGTTTTGGCGCTTCATCTCCTAGGTTTAGGGTTTTGGATGTTTAGGGTTTTCCATTGTTTCTAAATAATAAATAGGCCCTCAAGCCTCATTTTCACTCAGTTCAGAGGCCTGTAGCTGCCACATCTCTTCTCAGAGATAGCTACCAGTGCCCTAGCTAGTTTATTTCCATTCTGTCTGTAAGCAAATTTCAGTTCTTTGATATTAATGAAATGATGTGATTTTTCTGCTGCATCTTTGTATTTATGGCTATATGTTTATTTTGTTGCATTCCTGCATAAATCTGGATCAGTGGTATCAGAGCGTTCTGATTTTTCTCCATCCTTCTTTGCATGTCCCCAACGAGGTCGGGGTATAAGGAGTTAGGGCTTGATCTGGTGGAACCTTTGCAAGATCAGCCTCGCAAACCTCGACGGATGCCCATGGGGAAAGAAAAGAAAGATGAGGGAGCAGGAGATCCTATTAAAATATTTCTCGAGGAGGCCCTCAAAAAAAAAAGGAACGCGATGATGGATAACTTTGCCTAGATCCTTCAACAGTTGCCCACAGGCAGTGCGTCTGCATCCAGCAACCACTCTGGAGGTGTGACTCCTTTTAAGGTACAAGTAAATTTTTACATTCCCATATTTGAGTGTCAAATAGATGTAGATGCCATAGATAGATGGTTGAATCTATTAGAAGGATATTTCTCTGTTCATGACTTTTCCAACCGGGAGAAGATTATTTTTGCACTCCTCAAAGCTACCCCCCATTTCAAGGACTGGTGGGAAACCTACTGTGAGAACAAGGACCAGAAAGAACCCTCTCTATTCTCAGCCATACAAACTTGGAATTCTTTCTAAGATGCCATCAAGGAACAATACTATCCCATGGGGAGCTATGAGGACAAGTACATACAATGGACCACGTTGCGACAACAAAGGGATCAAGATGTGCATGAGCTGACGAATTTGTTCCATACCCTGCGCACAAATTTGGGTATCAAAGATTTAGAGAAACATCTGGTGCTAAATTATCGCACTTTTCTGCACAGATACATTTAGGAAGAAATGGAGTTCCTCGACATATCCTCGCTTGGTACGGCATACCGATATGCTGCCAAGATTGAGCATAAATTCAAACAGAAGAAGCGAGACTTTGGATCTGTGAATCAAAATCAAGGGAAAGGTGCTCCCAAACCGCAGAACAAAGGACAAAGCCAAGGCATGGCAACTCAAGACAACCTGTCAAAGCCACAAGTAAAGAACAACACCGCAAAGCCAAAGAAGGACATGGGAAAGTGGTGTGAGTTCCATAAGAGCTCCACTCACAACACAAGTGAGTGTCAGGCCAAGCAGTTGCTGGTGGCTGAGATGAGGGCTTCTGAGTCAGATGCATGCTCCAACTCTAAATCTGAACCTGACAAGGGGAATGAAAAATGGAAATAGATTATTGATGCAGATCCCAACGCCACTGTTTCCACTACGAAGATCTAGAAGGAGGAACCGGAAGATCCAGAGGAGGAGGAACGTCTCTTCCACTCCTAGATGTGAGTAAAGGGCTCCCCGGTACAGTTCATTTTTGACAATGGGAGCCAAAAGAACCTCATTTCAGCAGAAGCCATGAAGTGGTTGGGCTTGCTGACCACAGCTCACCCATATCCATACACCATCGGGTGGCTTCACCAAGGACGAGATCTCCGCGTCAGCCAGCAGTGTCGCCTTCCCTATAGCATCAAGCCATTCATGGATGAGGTATTATGTGACGTTGATCCTATTGATGTTTTTGATGTATTATTAGGACAACCATACTTGTGGAAGCGTCATTATGTGTATGAGTCTCGGCCTCACGTTGTTATTGTTACTTTGGAAAATAAGTTGTACAGGATACCAGAGGTACCACCTCCTATCGCTATCTCTTTGGTTACTGCAAAACAATGCAGTAAGCTCATTTCCCAAACCAGGAAATTTGTTTTCCTAATGATTCGCCCCCAGGGAAACAAGAATACTATGGCCACGACCTCCAGACAAGGCTCCTCTGCATGACAACAAAAAATGGACAAGGTTGTGGAGGAGTACGAGGACATCTTCACCTCACCCACAGGGGTTCCTCTGCACTGTTAGGTCAAGCACCCGATTGATTTGACTCCAGGTGTTAGGTCCCTATATCACTAGTATAGCCCCTTATTATTGTTAGTGTAAACCCCTTATTGTTATTTTTGTACCCTTGTAGCCCCCCTTTTGTTATTATTGTGCCCTTAAATTATTATTGTTAGGTCGGCTAGGATTACATTGTGGCCCACTAGGATTACATTATGGCCCCATGGACTCTTATATATAGAAAGGAGGTTTTGTGAATTATATCATCCAAGAATTGTTCATTTATGTAATGTATTGGAGGTTTCCCCCTCGAAGTGGCTTATTTCTAAGGCGTTCATATCTCTTTTCTTCTCTTTTTGGAGCTGGTTACACAACATTTGGTATCAGAGGTTGGGATTCTAGGGTTTCGCTGCTCCAAACAGGTCATCGTGGAATTTTAGCTATAACTTTTTTTCTACGAAGTTTCAGAAGCTGAAATTTTTAGGGTACGAAGCCAAAATCTTGAGGAAGCTTGTATAAAAATTTCAGAGTTTGGTTCCCAATAATTTCAGAGATATGATCTGTAGAAGTCAGGTATTTTTTCAGGCTCCTAAACAAGTCATCGTGGCATTTGCGCTATAAAAAATTTTCTACGAAGGTTCAGAATCTGAAATTCATATGGTGCGAAGCTGAAATCCTAAGGAAATTCATAAAAAAATTTCAGAGCTTGGTTCGCAATATTTTTGGACATATGATCTGTGGAAGGTAGTGCTTTTTCAAGCTCCTGAATTTCATCTCAAAGAGGTGATCGTGGGAAAAGTTCAATAACTCTCTCTCTGGAGATTGGATTGGAGTGTCGTCAAAATTGGTCACAATTAAATATAATTTAGTTTCTTGGCTATCAATTTCAGAGACAAAGGACAAAACAGTGACACGTGGCATGTAGTACAAGTTCGCTCTACTGAACCAGTCCAGAATTAGGTCATTGTGGGAGATTGGCCACAACTTTGTCTTGGAGAATCCAAATCAGGTAAGACCTGTGGCATTTGAAAGAAGCTTCAGAGGGCTACTACAGGAATTAATTTCAGATATTGAAGATTTTCAATTACAGAGATAATTCAATTTCAATAGTGAGCTCCTAAAAGCTAGTAAAAGGTGTGTATTTTTTTCCGAATTGCATAAGTCTTGTTTGAAGAATCAAGTCGAAATGATTTCAAGGGCAGCTTGTAGAATAGATATCAATATTGGATTCTAAAATGACCCCTAAAAATAATTCAACACCCATTAAGCCTTCAGAAGGCTCTACTATGACTCATGAAGATGAAGAATTGCAACATGATCTATCAAAATTACAAGAGCAAGTGCAACAAATTTCACTCTTGCAAAAAGCAACAAAAAATGAAATGGAAGTTTTGAAGAAAGGCGTGGAAGTGAAGATGGACGGTTTGAAGAAAGGCATGGAAGCTAAGATGGAAGGCATGGAAGTGAAGATGGACGGTTTGAAGAAAGGCATAATGGATGGCGTGGAAGCTAAGATGGATACATGAAAGACAACATGGAAAACATGAAGAGTGATCTAAAGTATACATGGAAGGCTTGATGACAAGCTAAAACCAGTAATGATTCCTAATGGTGGAAATAGTAGGAGAAGAACTCGCAAGTGATGACCAGTCAGCTCAATCGTGATTTCATAAACTCTAATGTTGGCGGGAAGAACCACCATATTCCAAAATGGATATGAGGAAGTTTGATGGAAAGGATCCTGTAACATGGATACTACAGATGGAGCAATATTTTGATCTCCATAATGTGCAAAACACACAAAAGGTACGCATTGCAACTTTACATTTAGAACAAAATACATTTGTATGGTATCGATGGCTTTGCTCCCGTAAAAAAATTGTCACTTGGTCAATTTTTACGCAGGAAATGATAGCACATTATGAGGATACAAAGAGCAACACCTTCTTTAGCCAATTGATAAATCTCAAACAAAAGGGTTTAGTGGGGCAGCACATTGAGGACTTCCAAAAATTGGATATAAGGGTAACTGATATTCCAGAGGAACACAGGATTGATCTCTTCATAGGCACTCTAAAGGATAACATCCAACATGAAGTTCGTGTTTTGGAACCTGATTCATTGGAGAAGGTATTCAGGTTGGCAAGAAAAGTTGAATGTAAAATTATGGCGACAAGGAAGCCTACCACTCAATTCTATAAAGAAGGAAGTGTTGCTACGCCTAGATTTCCACAACCTACAAGGTTGACACCACAACAATTGGAAGAAAAAAAGAGCAAAAGGGGCTTTGCTGCGGTTGTGATAGCAAATACACTAAAGGTCATAAGTGTCTTTGAAAGAAATTATTTTACATAGATTGTGAAGAAGAAGAAGAAAATGAACAAGAGAACGATATACACCGAGACACCCCTAGAAGAGGAAAAGAAATGAATCCGACCATATGGAAATATGGCTGCTATAGCAGAAATTACCACTCCTCAAACTCTCAAGATAAGAGGACATATAAAGAAGAAAAGGGTAATAGTGTTGATTGATTAGAATTGGCACACCATTTTATTCATTATAAGGTAGCCAAGATTAAATTGTTTCCTATACCCGACACCGAATGTCAAGTGATGGTTGCAAATGGAGGAACTATAAATTGCTCTACGGAAAATGCCATAATATCAAGCTAACCATGGGGGAATATGTGATAGTATTCAGTACTTGCCATTCCTATGGGAGAGTCTTTGACGTTTGTACTAAGTACAATGGTACCAATCTTCAGGGACGGTGGCTTTGAATTTTCAAGAACTTTCTTGAAATTTTTTTTCGAAGGAAAGGAAGTCGGTCGGGGTATTGCGGGGAAGCCAGGAAGGATAATAATCACTAATGTCATGACAAAAGCTTCTAAATAAGAAACAGTGAGCGTAATTGCACAATTATGCTCACTAAATTTAACATCAAAATCATCTATTTACGTAGATCTCTAACAAGTCTTGAACAATCATTCCAAGATGTGCAGAAACTCCCAAAAGGACTCACCTATCGTGATCATGATCATGCTATTCATTGATTTACGATATTCCTCCAAACATCGGAGCCTTATAGATATCCTTACTTCCAAAAAGAGCGAAATTGAACGTATGGGTGCAGAAATGTTCGTAGATGTAATTCAACCAGTCAAAAGTTCTTTCTGCGCTACGTAGTATTGGTACACAAGAAGGATGGATCATGGCGAATGTCCGGATTGTAAAGACTCAATAAGATCACTACATTAAAACAAAATTTCCCATTCACGCAATTGATGAATTATTGGATGAATTACATGGAGCAATTTATTTTTACCAGGTTGGATCTTAGATTCGGGATATCATCGAATTAGAATGATAGAAGATATTCAAAAAACGACATTTCGAACTCATGAAAGTCATTATGAATTTTTGTGGATGTGCCTTTTGGCCTTTCAATGCACCTTCTACATTTCTAAGGGTTGATGAATTCATTTTCAAACCCTTCCTTGAAAAATTGTGCTAGTATTTTTTGATGATATACTAATCTGTTGGTCTTGGAAGGATCATGTTGAACATGTTGACGGTGCTCAAACTATTACGGAAAACAATTATACATCCAAATGTTTCTTTAGGGCTAAAAGTGAAATATCAGGATACAGTATCTCCACGGTGTTAAAGTAGACCTAACAAAATTAAAACTGCATTAAGGAATGGAAAGTTCCCACAACCATAAAGCGATTCACGAGGATTTCTCAGTTGGGGTATTATCGCAAGTTTGTTAAGAATTATAGGAGAATATGCTTGACACCTCTAACAACATTATTGAAAAAAGATGCATTTTCATGGACTCACAGAAGCAACTAAAACTTTGAACGTCTTTAAAGAGGCTAAATGTGCCTAACACTTAGGTCTTAACTACACCGGACTTCACAAAAACCTTTATTGTGAATGTGATGCCTCAGAAATGGAATTGGTGCGGTTTAGTACGGAAGGAAAGCCCATTGCATTTGAAAGTCGTCCAATCAAAGGAAAGTATTTACGAGGAAACCTTACAGGAAAATATTGTAATACTACATGCACTAAAGAAATGGCAAACTTACCTAATGGGAAGACACTTCAAGGTAAAAACTGATGTGATAGTCAACAAAAACTTTTGGAGCAAAGACTATCGTCGGAAAAACGACAAAAAATGGGTCACAAAGATGTTGGGTTATGACTTTGAAATAATCTACAAAAAAAGGAAAGTTGAATGTTGTTACGGAATGCACTCTCAAGAAAAGAATGAAGAGGTGCAGGAAACATTGCTTTGTGCATTTCTATCCCATGGATTGAATGGCAGAAACAGAAAATGAATGGAAGAAGGACAAAGATGTATGGATACTCATTCAAAAGTTACTGACAAGATCCTGGTACATACGATACATTTAGTTGGAAAAATAATTCCTTATGGTACAAAAATCAACTTATATCTTCTTGAAATTCCCAACTAAAACAAAGATTCTTAAGGAATTGCACTTCTCCCTTTGGGGACACTGAGATTTTTAAAGAGCACGTGAAGAAATAGGATGGCCTTAAATCTGATATTAAAACTTTGTGGAGGAATGTGATTTGCCAATGAGAATAAGTGGAAACAATTAAGACCCCGGGACTTCTACAACCTTTGTCATTCCAAGTCAACGTTGGGAGGAGATTTCCAATGGATTTTATCACGGGTTTACCTAAGTCGAAGGAAAGGTGTCATCATGGTGGTTGATAGAGCTTTTAAGTATGCACACTTTTGTGCTTTGTCATCATTTAAAGCAAATGCAGTTGCTACAACATTTATAGATGAAATTCAAAAACTCCCATGGAAGCCCAAGGGTTATTGTGAGCGACAAAATCCCATTTTCTTTTAAAATTTTTGAGTTATTTTCTTGTTTGGGTACTCAATAGCTCATAGCTCATCTTATCATCCTCCAATACGATGGTCAAAGAAAAGTAGGATAGTAAATAAATGTTTGGAAGGATATCTTAGATTGTTTGCAATACGATAAACAAACACAATGGTTCAAGTGGTTACCTCTTCTTGAATGGTGTATAACACTTCCATGCTATGACAAAATATTCCATTTATGGCACTTTATGGATATCATCCACCATTATCCACATCATCTTTAAGGGAAAATTCGAAGTTTTCAAGCGGTGGAAGATCACATCGACATCAGCAGAAGTTCTCCAACTCTTAGGGAATCTTTGAATTTTGGCACAAAATCGAATGAAACAATAGACAAATCAACATACGTAGCGAGAGAAGTTTTGATGTAGGAGATTGGGTATTTTTTACGAGCTACAGCCATACAAACAAATGTCCCTCAAGCAAGCAAAGAAGGATAATAAATTATCGCCAAAGTACTATGGTCCTTACAAGGTGTTGCAAAAGGTGGTACTATGGCATACAAATTGGAGCTTCACAGCTGTGGCAGTACATCCGAGTTTTCCATGTTTCATGCTTAAAGAAGGTTATGAAGTAAAAAATCTTCGATTCAAACGATGTGCCCGAACTTGAGTAGGGAAGGAAAAATCCTATTGGAACTGAAGCGATCATGGAAAAAAACCGACAACTACGGAATCGATCAATTTTGAGTATCTCATCAAGTGGAAGAACTTACCCCGCTGATTCTACATGGGAGGATGAAATTTTATACGAAGCACCGGAGCTACTCAAGTGTGGGGACAACACTTTTTTTGAAGGAGAGAACATTGGGTCCCTATATCACTAGTATAGCCCCTTATTATTGTTAGTGTAAACCCCTTATTGTTATTTTTGTACCTTGTAACCCCTTTTGTTATTATTGTTGCCCTTAATTATTATTGTTAGGTGGCTAGGATTACATTGTGGCCTAGGATTACGTGGCCCCATGAACTCTATATAGAAAAGGTTTGTGAATTATATCATCCAAGAATTGTTAAATTTTATGTAATGTATTGAGTTGCCCCCTCAGTAGCTTATTTCTAAAGGCGTTCTATATCTCTTTTCTTCTCTTTTGGGCCCACGGTTACACAACACAGTGTGTTGCTACCTAATGGACGTCTGAGTTATACTGTTATGGAGAACGATGAAATCAAGAGCGATTTAGGAGCTCTGGGTAGAAAGGTCACATCCGACCAAGTTCATACACATGTGGGGCTTTGATGGTATGATGAGGAAGAAGGATGGGGCGTGGGGCTACTATTATTGACTATGAGCGTGAGAACAAGATCACTTCCCATTAGGAATAGGTACCAGTCCCATGGATTGATGACCTTGGTCAACTCAAGGGGTGAAATATTTTATGAATCAACTTGAAGTTTGGGTATCACTAGGTACCAATTGAACCCTCCGATATGTGAAGCTACCTTCAAAGCAGGAAGGCCTTTTGAATGGCTGGTCATGCCTTTCGGGTTGATGAATGCTCCTGTAACCTTCATGAGATTGATGGATGACATCTTGCGGCCATTCTGACTCATTTTTGGTAGGTGTACTTGGATGACATTACGACCTTCGGCTGGACTTGGGAAGAGCACCTCCCACCACCATGTCCCGACAAGTCACTCAAACAACACGTATACAAGTTGTGACCAATTTGGAGAAGTGCACTTTTGGCATGACTCGAGTTCAATATACGGGATACGACACTGTTGATGAACGGGGTGCAGCATGGATCAGCAAGATCCAAATCATTCGGGATTGTACATTGTACACTATGAGCTTAAGTAACTGGGTCTTCTTCAATTTCTACGTGAGTTCATGTTGGGATTCTCTCATATCACTTGGCACTTAGTCAAGTCACCAAGAGAGCGAGCAAAGATTATTTTAGTCGAATCTCCACGCAGAGAAGGAATTTACGAAATTGAAAAAAATCGCCTGTATTTTTGCCCCATTTCTCACATTACTAGACTTACAATAACCATTTAAGATCGAGACGATTCAACTGACTGTAACAGCCAGGCGATTCTTGCTCAACGGGGACATCATTAGCCTCATGGTAATCACATTATACGACACGGTTGCAAAGTATCCCACTTATGACAAAGAAATGTATTCCATTGTGCAAAGATTGTATTGATGGAAGCATTACATTTGGAAAGGCAATCATCTGGAACCACTGCATTTCTGCAATTCATACAAACACGAGGAAATTCTGAGAATGGCCATCGGAAGTGGTCCACATATACTACCTTGATTTCATTTGGTTATTCAAGTACAAGAAGGAGTAGCACCAATAATATTGCATATTATCTGCAGTGATAGATAAATGACGCTCAACAACATTCTCAACTGCTGCTGGGCTTGTGAGACTTCTAATTGGGTACAACTTCTCTGTAGGAAGCTGACACGGAATTAAACCACATACAAGGCACACTTAGAAGTCGCAAGTTCTAAAAATTTTCACCTCCAAGATGCACTTTTATATTGCAGGACACCTTTGTGTTCCTTTAAGTGAGCATGCCAGTGTGTAGAAATTATATGTACTAAGCATGCATATGTCATAGATCCACTTGATCTCACACTATTTAACATTATACGAATATTCAAATCATTACTTGATAATATTTTGTGGAAAATTAATTACACATAAAATCATAAATGAAAATAATCGCACATAACATAGTTGTTTTTTAACTTGGAGAAAACACAAAATGAAAACTAACTATATATTATGTATCATGGAATCATATGAAAATCCTCTTCTAAAACTTATCGAAGCTCTCGGTATAGTAGTAACACTAATGAGGGCAATCTGCAAATCCATGAACCGATCTTTGCCCTGCTAACCTACCTCCAACTGCTGTGATCACTAAGAAGAATAGCTGGATGAATTCAAATTACTCTTGCTTGACTCATGATCCTCATTGGCAACTCCAATCTGTGTGTGATGCAATCAATGCATCACTATGAATGTAATAGATAGTCCATCACCTCACCTATCTCTCCATGGGTCTCCATGGCTTCCGCCATGCAACAGTTAAGCTACATTGTATTTTTTAGTTGATTAATGAGTTATTATTTGTGAATTAGTGCTAATCAATTCCTCCTCTCACTAATTAATATTCAGTTGAGCTAGATAGAACTAGCTCAGCGAGTCTACTTGAGTTAAGCGAATACAACTCCTGCTTCCCACTTCTTCCAACTATGTCATAACTACGCACTGAGTTCTAGCGGGTCCTCATGCATTAGCTCCAGAGTAAACCCTTGAAGACTACGTAATTCCCCTTGGTCAGCAAGTCTGCCACACATGTGTACCTTTGAAACAAAAATGCTCAAAAGAATAATTTATTGTTTAATTATGCAGTTATTATTAAGACGTAATAATGACATGCATCTATTTTTCAGATCAGCGATCTATAAATAGACTTACGCCCAATATTCTAAAAATAGAATTTCATCTATTTTTTCAACGATCAGGTCCACAAATAGCATCCTGCAACTTTTGAAATGTGAGTCATCATGTCAAAATAGACATAGTCTAAAAAATAGACTTGCGCAAAAAATAACTACTTGAGCCCGCAATGAAAGGCGACTCTTTTTCACTAAGCTCATAAAGTCTTGTTGAATCTCAACACTCCTACTCAACAAGATACATTGGTATCTTCACCACCGTCCACCGCCTCTATGGTATTTAGTTTTCTCTGACAGGCGCCTTCGTCGGGAATATACGCATCTTGATCCTCGCGGCCAAGGTGTCTGGCTAACATGATCTTCCGCTACAATATCTGATATGATGATGCGGACTGTATCAGCTGTTTTTAGATCTATCTCATGAAACACAAGATTAACCAAGAGTTTAATGCAACTACGATTATCAAAATTTATCACTTTGTGGGATCTAAATATGAACCAAACAAACCAGCAGTCTTCCTCATCCAAATAGCCTCACATGTAGCTTGACTTAACATATGTATTAAAAGCAAAAGACTAAGTTGGGATCTTTTTCCCCTCTTGTACCAAGCTGCATTAGATCTGTCACCGAAAAATCCCTCCTAATGTGCTATTTATATACTTGTTGGGCTTCCTGCAATGCGCATCCATTGGCTCATGCAATTCCACACCTAATAAATACTGTTTGTACCATAAACCATACTCGAGATGTTCCCCAGAATGTCTCGGGACATGCTTACCTACCTTCAAAAGAGCTTGGTAGGCTGCCCAATTTTCTTGTGAGAAGTGGTTCACCGCATAGCATATATGCAGTCTTGTATTGACTAAATACATAAGCAAACCCACCAACTATCGATAAAAAGTGGCATCCACTACCTGCGCGATGTACCATCCTCTTTCTTCAATTTCTGGAAGAGGGTACAGTGGCTTTGACCCTCCATGTGACTTGCAGTATCTCCCGAGCCTTACTTGCATTGGGGGACACAAACCACAATTCCACCTTCAAGATGCCATATTTCCAATCCAAAATAATGAAGGAGGCCAAATCCTTCATCTCAAACTCCTTTACGGGTTACCTTGCATGATGTATCTGTTGCTCATCACTGTTAGTAAATCATCAACATAAAGTACAATAGGACAAATTTTGCTCTCCACCACAATCGTCTGGAATTTACTCCTTTCACTCTTGAGTGAAGCCAAGTCCGGTGAAATAGTTGTGATCAGTTGTATGAAAGCACGAGGTGCTTGTTTCGTATACAACACTCTTTTTGAGCACATACACATGTGACTCGCTGCTGGTCTCGATACTTCAAAAACTTCTCAGTAACACACCTCTTCCTCAATGATCCCCGTGCTGGGGAACACGGTCTTCACATCCATACGATGAATGTGCCAACCCATCTCTTATTTGAGAGAACGAGATGGTGCGTATGAAGAATACGAATAATGACGGTGCAAAGGTTTCTTCATAGGTCAATCCCCCTCGTCTGTGAGAAGCTGACAAAAAATCTTGCCTTATACTTCTATACACTCCAATCAAAATATTTCTTTGTAGATCCATCTTGATCCTACAAATGATTTTCCCATGGCTTGTGGAACGTCTCCAGCTTGCTTGTTTATGACAATGGATTCATACTCCTCCTATGGCATCACCATGTGATATACCATGCCTTTTCAAAGAAGATAGCTGTTCATGATACCTTGCCCATAAAAATTCATATTGTCTAGTAAATCGATCGGGTGATTGTCTCTGTATGCCATTGTGATGTGAGATACCATTACGTGCGCATCAAACGCCAGTCTCTCGGCCCCACGTAGTCGCTTTCGCCTTGTCGATGTTTGTTTGCATGGTGAAGGTCCTCCTCACATGAATATCCTCCGTGGCTGATCACATCCAGGGCTCGTCTTTGGGAACAAGAGAATTTCCTCCTCCGCATGAAGTGTGGCTCCCTCCTCAGCGACAACTTCCTGTCTTTCGGCTCATTGAATTTTATGCCATACTGTGATCATGCGGTACATCACAAAATACACCACGATGGTTATGGGGTGTTTCTTTGTACCCCAAAAATATCCCAACTTCTGTGATCGGCTCGGCTTCTTCTGTGATGCTTGTCACATTAATGTAAACAAGTGAGCAAAAATATTCAAATAGGAAATACTCACAGAACCTAACACCGATGGCTTGTGGTGTACTCATGCCAAGTACTCTGTGAGGACAACGGTTTTTCACATAAACCACAATGTTTCATGCTTCCACCCACAAGTGCATCAATAGGCCACGATCATGCGACATCATAAATGCAACACCAACGATCGTTGATCTTTCTCTCCATGACCCCATTACATTGTGGGTTATGAGGTGCTATGAGTTCTCTTCGAATTCATGTATTTGCTATAAGTATTCGTTCACCGAGATACTGTTCACCACCATTATCGCTACGTATATCTTTCACTTGTGACTCCTTACGCACCCCAATGCCTTGAACTCACGAAGGGTGAGAATATTTCCATCACTTCTCCACTGCCATGAATAGGAATCCAAGATCTACGAGAATAGTCATCAACAAATATAACATAATACCTATTTTCGCAGTCAACCGAAGGTCCACACGTACGTGTGGTCTCTCCCGGGATCACGACATGGTTCTCCTTATCATGAAAGGTGGTCTTCTGGCTTTCTACATAGTACATCACCCATAATCTAACTACGCAATCATACCCTTGGGAGGTAAATCTAAATCTACTACAAAATCTTCAAGCGCCATGGTGAAAGTGGCCCAAATCTCTTTATTACTGTAATTTTCCCTCATCTCGGCTCACCACTTCTGTAACTGCCCACCATTGCGGTGCAGCCATCTACCTCCCACGACATATATTCTCAATTTGAACCCCTATCTTCTTGGTTTGACCCGTTTTTTGCGCCGAAGACAAACATAACAACAACATCGCAACCCTTGTCTTCGAATTGCGATGAAATAATTGATGAAAGTGATCATGATATTCAAAAGCACTGTCAAAATGTAATGAAAAATTTTATTCCCAAATTGGTAGTTAAACTTGAAGGCTATATATAATATCAAATATAGATTCAAAGATTTTATTTTAAACTGAAGTTCACTTTGAAGTTTTAATTAGTAAATGTTAGTCTTTAGGTCGACTTCTAGAATCATTTCAGGACTCAGGTTAACTTCAGAAAGGATCACTTTCATCAAGCAAGATAAGTACAAAAATATGTATTTGCTTGATTATAAATATTTGAAAACTTACAAATCATATGTCATTCAACATACAATTCAATGCTTTCGATGTAAAAGCAGGTGCAACAAAAGTTAAGAAAAATTCATCCCAATGCGGAAATTCAAATCAAAGTAAAATTGAATGAAATTTTGAAGGCTAAAATTATTTTTCGATCAGACATTCTAATTAGGTCTCAAACATGGTGCACAATAGGAAAAAATAATGGAGATATTAGAATCTATATTGATTTTAGAAATCTAAACAAGGCTGTACCAAGATAACTTCCGTACAATGATGGAACAAATACTTCAAAAATTAGTTAGTTCTGAACTAATGTCTTTTCTTGATGGTTTTTTAGGGTTATCACCAAATATTGGTACATCCAAATGTGTTGCGCTTCACCTTGAACCAAGTGGGGAACTTATGCCTACAAAAAAATGCCTTTTGGTTTGATCAATGGAGGAGCTACTTTCAAGTGAGCTATGGATATAGCATTCAAGGTTGATTAATAGATCAGTCATTATCTATCTTGATGACATAACCATCTTTTCAAATAAAGAAGCTAATAAAATGCATGATTTGAAGCGGATGTTTGGGCGATGTAGAAGGTTTGGCATTTCTTTAAATCCGAAAATATTTCTTTTCGTCAATGAAGGAAATCTCTTAAGTTTTGTTATTGTCTAAATATGGCATATATATTGACCACGATAGAGTGAAAAGTTACATGATCTTTCATACACATAACAAGAAATCCATGCAATCCTTTTTTTGAATGAGATCAATTTTGTGAAAATATTTACTCTGATTTTTCTCAAATAGTTTTATGCGAGAATATGATTAAGAAAGAATTTGGGTTTTCAAGTGGTTACATGAAAAAAATTTTTGATTGATTAATGAAGTCATTAATTTTCATTGAATACTCTGGATTTTTCTAAACATTTCAATCACGTATATGCTTTATGAAACATCATATGTTATTTTTTGTTTAATAATGATCATATTAGCTAAATCTCTTTCTTTGGTTTAATCATAAAGGTCTAGAACCGCTACTATGATGTAAATAAAAGCATTTATGTGTTTCGTCAATCAAACATTTAGACTACATTTCTCCTAAAACCACACAATTATTGTCCATTCTTTACGATTAAAGGACAGTGTTTAGCTAAAGAATTTGAAGAAATTATTAGGTAACAACTTTAAAAATCGTCATGATATTAATGATGATTAAATGAAGATGGATTTTATGAATTTATTGGGGCTTTAACATATGCAGGTAATCAAGATCAAAATATTGTTCAAATAATCAGATAAAGTGTTATTGAAGTTGATCAACATATGCAAGTATTTTATTGAAAAACAAGTATACCTTGCTTAATCATTATGCTAAAAAATAGTCATGCAGATTATTAAACTTTGAAATCGATGATGATATGACTTATTTAAAATGGTATGATTCTATTCTATTAAGATATATTTGAAAAAAATTGAAACACAAGGTGTTAGAATTACATGATGATTGATCAAATTGGACATGGTCCCCTCTGACTGCAAATAATCCATGTTGGTTCTATTAGCTGTATGATGATAATACACATGACTATGTGAAATCACGAGACTTTCAATGTAGTAGACAAAGAAACAGCCTTTCGCTTTAACCAATAAATATTGGTAACCATTTGAACAATAGAGACTTGATGTCCTAATTTGACTACATTCTTCTAAAGATATGAGATGCATCATACAAGCGTACAGTTACTTTACAAAGTGGTGCATTAATTCCTTTAAAGGTAGCCAGTTAAATTACAAATCATTAGTTTAATTGATCCAGTTATCGTACCGAACACGTTGTACTATTTTATGTTTTTATATTACGTCTTATTTTTATAGAAATAGTATAATGGAGATTTTAATCTGAAGTTCAAATTCAGTATTAAGCAATTATTATCCACGGTATGGTTTAGCTAAATCAGCAAATGAAATTCATCAAAATCATCAAAAGAACAATTGATGAATCAAAGAATTGTGGTCATAATCTTTGTCTGGTTGGTGTAGCTAAAAAAGCTATTAGATCACTTACCTTTAATCTCGTTTATGAAGAAGAAGTTGTTATGTAAATAAAGCTATTTGCTTCATCTACAGCTAATTGAATTTATTGAAGAAGTCTTCATCATCATTAAATTAAGATTTAGTGAGTTACAGTAGAAGAAAATGGAAAAGCTAAAGTGTTATGCCAAAATATCAATTGTAAATCCTATTTTGGTTCAATTCTCTTAGGATCCAAAACTTATAAATTCAGGTGATCTTGTACAAATGGGATTAAAGCACATTTTAGAATAGAAAATTTAGCTAAAGATTTCTTAAATCAATGAATGAAGAACGGATTTTCAGAAAATATAGGCTCATCAACATTGTATTGCAGGATTGTAAAGAGAAAGACATATTTACTGCGAATGGAAAACATTACAGAAAAAATTATTTCTTAGAAGGTAACACCTTCTTACTGTACATATTCATTTATGCGATTGTTGTTTACAAATAAAGTTGTTAATAGTCTTCTAATTAATTTTTACTACTGAAATGTCTTTGAAGAAATATTATAAATACTTGCTATGTAAAAAAGGAAGTTTTGAAAATGATTGATTTAATTAATTTAAATAAAATACAGCTTTGAAAATTTGTTTAAACATTTGAAAAAATATTCGAAAACTTGAAAATATTATCAATCATTTAATTTTACGAGCAGATGGTTATATAAAAAATGAAATACTTTTCCAATTTTGTACTCGAACAAAAAATTGTCATTCTCTATTGAGAAAAAAGTGAACACACATCCATTGAGTTGAGATTTTTTGAATGTGCATTCTGGTACTCATCTGTATTAAAGATAAAGGATTAATCAGGCTGCTTATGATGTAAATGTTCATTGACAATACACCATATACAGAAACTGAGGTGGTGGCTTATAATCGCAGAATACAGGAATTATCATCAAAATTACGACTTGTCAGTTTTAGCTACAACACAAGTGAATGACATTTTTATCAACAAGCTACTAAATAAAACAATGGTTCTAATTAAAATAAAGAAAAAACACAAGACCATTATCTTAGATTTATCTTTAGTCATATACAACTTAGATGAATGGGACAATGATATTAATGGTTCAAAAGGTATACTGTTAGCAGATTATGGATGTTTGCGACAACATAGGCACTACCTATGACAATGAAGTAAATGGCAAAAGCTAAAATGAGAAATTTCAACATCTTTATCAATAAGTCAGCTTAATAGAACAAAAAACAAAAATCATTTTTTATTTTTGAAAATTAAAGGTTAATAGTGATTTTTATTTCTTTTCGATTAAATTTTATTAAATTTTTCTAAGATAATTTTCATTATCTTGAAAATTTACTTACAAGATTTAGTGTTAATTTATTTTTTGGAATAGCAGTTCTTCGTTGAATGCTTGGTGTGTAACATAGCAACCTCATTTGGTACAGGAGATAAATTTCATTTGATAGGTTACCTTTCTTTTAGATCCATTAAAAAAGCTTCAATCCGATCATAAAATAAAATAGTAAAAAAATGCGATGATTAAAAAGCATGTATGCATATAAGCATATCTCCATTTTAAAATAAACAAATGTAACATTAGGTAATTAGTGAGTCATTATAAAACATATAGCATATTTTAGAATATAAAATTATTCATGTTAAAAAATTAAAATCGTCCATTAAATGTAATGTAATCTGATGAAATTGTATTTTCATCTTTGGTTGCAAAAATAATTAGGTGTAACTCATGTATTACAGCTGTCAATTATATTTAATTGGATTGTTAACAAAAACAAGGTGGTGTCCATATTAACATCATATTCGAGAGCAACATCTGGCTACTTGTTTTATAAAAAGATCGATACGATGGACACACTACAATACTTGTAATTGCATTCGAAGAAATCGCATTTACAATACAATTCCCATTAGAAGGCTTGGAGTACAATAAACAATGTAACGTCATCACCAATATAATGCGTTTTGAGAGAAAATCATTCCTAATGCAGTTCATTGAAGGTACAGTCCAGTATTATTACTAACTATCTGTTGCTTACTCAATGGTATGATGAAGTTTAAAGAAATGATCTTGCGTTAATATTTTGTATTAGATCTCTTATTATGCAGGCATCATTATTCGAAAATCAAGTGAAATTGTGGTAATCAATTCATGTAGTACGTGAATGTGACTTTCCATTGAAGATTTGAATTAAAAGACTCCTAGGGAAAAATATTAAATCAAAATTAACTTTACTTTGAGAACGTGCATTTTAGGTACTTACATCATCTACAACTAGTTGGTGCTTGTTAACGATTAAAGGTACTACTTCATCATTATAAATGGTACGATTAAACTCACTGATTAAACATGGTGGTGCCTCCAGTACTTTTAGTCAGTAGTATATAAATGTCATTTCACACGCTTTTTGAATAAATATATTATTGTCATTTTATTCTTGAAGAAACAATTACTTCTATATTTATTATATTATGTTATACTATGTTATTTTTATATGTGCATATGGTACATATTATTATACAATTTATTAATATAAATTTAATGGTGTATACAATATCATTGGGGTGTAATTTATATTTATGTTTAGTATGATTATTTTGATACGAGAAAAAAATGCATTATTTGTTCAATAATAATGACATGAAAAGTATTCATATTACAATCATAATTATAAAAAATTTATTAATTTATTTTTATTTAGCTTTTAGTTGAATTTATTTTCATATGGTTACATGGATTATGATGAAAAAATGAATTTTAAATTGTAAAATATTATTTTAATTAGTTTGGCTATTATTTAATATTTCCTTAGGAGGCCATTTTGAACTCAAAATTCCCTAATGTTTAAGGCATTTTAATTTTAATATGGAGTTAACCAATTTTGGATGTGAATAAAATCTTTCAATGACATTATCCTTCAGCAATTTTCTTTTTACTTAGTAATTTTTATTTTGACTTGGTTATGCACTTGAGATTTTTTATTCACAGAATCTATGAAACTTAAAAACCTCTCATTAACACAGTTAGTGAAGCAATCACAGTTAAAAATTTCCAGAAACTTAAAAGTCGAAGTTGCCACCACCTCAAAAGACTGACATACATTACCACGTGCAAGATAAAGCTGAATTCACAGACCATCCATTACTGGGGTCTGGAAGATTTCACGGGAAGCTTGAAAAAGAAAACCCTACGATCACAGAGGTAAAGGCTACGATTTTTGGGATGAAGAATCAGATTGAGATGATAATCCCAACAAGAACTCACAAATTATTTTCTTTTACTTAAATTAGACTCGGGTGAGTGTATTCCCATATTATGGTATGTCGATGGATGATAGACAACACCACCATCACAAATGAACATTGTAACAGGTTGGAGACGTTTGGATCCTTTAGGCAGAAGACATCAAAGCAATGTATGCCAAATCTATAAAGAATACACAACAAAACACTCCATAGGAATTTCACCTCAACGATCAATCAAATGGGCCTAAAGAATTAGAAGGTAAGTCAAACTCCGGACAAACATAATCACGATGCCTCAAAAACATGTATTACGTGAAATTATACTTTCCTCATGTATTTCTTTAATGATGTTGACTTGCAGAATGTGTTAAAATGAGTTTTCATTAAAATGTTTTAGATTGAAGACGTTGTAGGTTATATTGGCTATGGATTAGTGGATTTATTCTATGGGAAAAATAGCAAATAGTTACGAGATTATAGAAGAAATGACATCTTTGAAATGTTCCCCATTTCTATTTGGCAACATATATTTTAAAATATGCATATAATTTTATTCTTAATTCCTATTGGGTTGGGAAAATGGACTCCTCGAATCTATCTATACACATCTACCGGTAGTATTTGTGGAAAGCCCATTTCAGAACCATGTCTGGGTGCTGCTTTCCATGTGTCCTAATTACCAGGTCCATTTTTAATAACCTCTCTCAGGCTCTGTGGTAAAACTTGACTTATCTGATAAAATGGTTTTGGTGAAAATTTTACCCTGTGAAGATATTTGGAAGCATTGTTGAACCTCATGTCCTTTGCCTCTATATTTTAATGAACTTTGCTTTCAAAGAGGAATATGGTTAATGAAGAAAGAGGGATGTGTCCGGTGTTTAAATAATTCCAAAAATTTGATGTGACCTGCCTTTTCATTGTGGAACCTATACCTTTATGATTTTAAGCAGCTGAGAAAAGCCATAAGATGAAGGGAATCCTTAAGCTTACAATTCCGAATGAATAAATATGGTCAAATAAATAGCTTTTGATTTCACAACTTTGGTCCAAATTGCTAAGTTTGAGCATGAAGACTGATAGATTTCATTGGTTATTTGTCTCCAATTGAGAAATTTTCTGGAAGTTTATGATCTGGCTAGTCTAAGTTTAGTAGAAAGATATGTGAATAAATTTATGCAATTGAAGCTGAAGATTATAGCTCCACTTTGACAGGATAGAAGTTTATTTTGAAGCAAATAAAAGTATTGAAATAGAACAAAGAAAAAAGGAAGATACGACGGCAAAATAGAAAGAAGTGACAACTAGCAAGCGACAGTGCGATCAGGAAGAAGGAGAATACGGTGTAGCTGACGTGTGAATCGGAAAAGACATAATTGTGGCACAGCGCTACAGTGCAGAAAAAGAAGATCTGATCAGCCGACGATGATCAACCAGAAAGAGAAAATACCTCAGAAAGAGAGGTTACTGCTAAAATGATTAACAACACACATTGCCTGTGATGTGGAAAATTTTCCAAACCAAATAGGAGAAAAAAAACAATCCTCAAGTTGATAATGCGAGCTTGATGGAATCAGATCATTCTAAAAATCATCTAAAGAAATTGTGTTGAGAAATTGAGAGACTAGCCACACTATAAGATATACTGCAGTCCTAAGCATAGGGTTATTGTCGAAAAACAAAGAAAGAAAAGGAGGATTGATCAAGGACCCTTGCAACTTCCTGGTTGGATGTGTATGTTTTTGAGCATTGTGAAGTAATCACTTGGAGGGTCTTATGAAGCACTATCCCGTATGAGGTGCCTATGGTCACGACCACTATAGATAAAAACTATTTGAAGTCACTCAATTGGTAAAACAAAAATAACCTAGAGATAGCATTATTAGAACCAGAAAAGCTTATGTGATCAGCAAAATATATGGATGAAGCGTTAGTTAGAAGAAGAAAAGACTGAAGTCAATGATTAGAAGAACAATTGGTGTTGAAAAAGAAGAAACGATCAATGACTTTAAATAAAAAAACAATAATTTTGTCTCAAGAAATTATCCGTTGTGGTGTTGCAATGAAAAAGGTACGCCAAGAAGAAAAGCTAAAATATTTCAAAGAAAAGTTGGATCATTCAAAGATTATCCCTAAAATTATTGATTCGAAAAAATGAAACAAGTAAGTTGTTATCTCAGTTAGATGATATGGCGGAAAATTGTACAAGCTGAAACTTTGTAATAAAGAAATAACATCATCTCTCATCGATGAAGCAATCAACACAAAAAATGAAATTTGAAAATGTAGATGAAAAGATTTTAAAAATTTATTTCATGGCAAGATGGGAAGCGAGGAAAAGATTACTGCAATCTTCGAGAATTGAAAAATCATAAAGTTTTATTTGTTGAATGGGAAGCAAGCCAGTTAAAGAAGACATTTTAAATGAAACAAGAACCATAATTAACAATCTAACACAATTAGATTTAATGATAGTCCTATGCGACTACGTTGAATTGAATTACCTCCAAGAAAAGCTATGGCAATTAAAAAGCTGATCAAGGTGGAAGCGGGAATCAATCAATCAAAATCAAAAAATCAGTAAAATACAAGAAATTACATGGGATGTCCTATGAACATATTTGATTAAACCACAGGATGTTGAGATGGCAATCAAATTCCTTTCTAATGCCATCAATTGCAACTCATTCAGCTATGGTACACATACATGATCCAGTTGCAGTCATTTGAGTCATTAACAAAGTTAAGGATATGCCAAATGCTGACTGGCACAATGGGGATTGAAGAAAATTAATGAATTTGTTTTATTGGATATCGCAATTCTATTCTTGGATCTCTAGGTAGTCATTTCTAGCATAAGTTGTAGTTAATTTGTTTCCATTTCCTATTGTGCTAAGCATTTGAAAGGTCTTGAATTTATTAATACTTTTTTGGGCTTGGACAATACCTTTTGTACTCCTTGACTATCTTATTTTTATAAAGAGATCATATGTTAATAAATTTTACATGATGATTATTTTTGGGTTTGTTTTTGCTTCTTGAATATTGTTTTCTGGGGTTAGCTAAGATTTCTGTGATTTCATGTTGAATTATTTTTGAGGTGCATTTGTGTGTCGAAGATTGTTCTGAGGATTAAGCGGTCAGAATATCAAATTGCATCGAGAGAATGTAGTCTGCTTGGTATTTCTATCGTTTCATTTTATTTTCTTTATGTGAGTAGAAATATTCTCTTTAAAAATTTAATGTAAACATATATACTTGTTTCTCAAATATTTTATTTATACTATCATTTAAAGAAAATAGAGGATATATGCTATTTTATAGTGTGTGTAAGTATAGGTATGAATACGTACTATATATTATAATATTAGTAATTTCTTAAACGAAGTTATCATTATGTAATCTTGCATCTTTCTTTTAATTAAATGATAATTTTCATAGTTGTTTGTTAGTGTACAAACAATCTTTAGTCGTATTGATATTTTATATAGGGTTGATTTTGAGGTTATTTGCAGAGTCATAGATTAAGTTGAATGAATTGTACAATTAGTTGGTTTCATTATCTCTTGCCTAAACACCCCTACCAATCCATTTCATCATTAGGGAAATTGGTCCTACAAATCCAGTCGGAGCCACCATCCCAAACGGAGAAGGAGTTGTTTTAAGGTCCAGACCGGGTGGTTTTCCCCCAATGTTTGAAGCAAAGATTTTCGAGGCTTCAACACCTGGTTAACTGGGCATCATCTCTAGGACCGATGATCAAGGGTCTATCATTCCCTATCATTTCAGTTGCTACATGACCTAAGACAGAAAACATGACATATCAAGCAATACTTTCATCAAGCAAAGGTTTCCATGGTTTGAAGCTTATTATTTAGCATATGAGAGCTCACCAACGAAGGCTCTAAGAGGCCTAAGTGTGTTGCATATGCAAGTAGCCCCATGCAAGGTTGCACTGCAAAGCACTTCCCAACATTAAAAGGTGTGTTGGTCACATTGGGAGTGAAATTCTCATTGTTCTGGAATCTCCACTTGGCCAGTGCCTTCTAAAAGAGTTCACCTGTGTCAAGCTTCAGATCCAAGTGTACATTTTTTGAAAGCTATTAATTGCAAAACAACCTACAGTTCATCTATAAATTGAACACAGATCTAAGTGTTTGGAAAGGAAGAATTTGAGTAGAGAAATGCTGGAGAATTTTCAATTGAGAGTTTAATTTGTAGAGCTACTGCTGGAGAGATTTATGCAGTGATGAGATGTGGAAACTCTGCTGGAAGGTCACTCCAAATCAGTAACTAGGTTGTAACCTCTCCTTCTATCATCAATAAAGAGTACTTCTTGTTTTTCCCTACATGCATCTCTTTTAACTTTGATTTTCCATAGTGTAAGATCTTGGTTGATGAATGTAGTTTATGCTTAACTGATTTAGCTAACTAGCTTGAATAGATATCTATATTATTTCATCTTCTGTTATTTCAGTGTTCTTTCTTGCAGGAAGCATTCAGCCAACAAATCGCTTCAATTTGAAGTTGTAGCAGAAGCGACAAAAGGAGTCATTTGGAAGCGACTGAAACAATCAAGCCTCCAATCCTCTCTGTGTATTTGTTCTGAGTTAGGAGAAATGGTAGTATATTCTTTCACCTGTTGTTCTAGATTAACACCTATCTAGGGAAGCATAATCTATCCGTAGATTACAATTTTGGCCCAACAGTGTTAGACAACTACTTGCAGCAGTGTTTTAACGGCTAGGTGAGGTAATCATTACGAGTGAAGGACACCTGGGATTATGGCGGAAAGGGGAAATTATATCCAAGCAACGATTAAACACTTCCGCACTCCTTCATAATTCAAAAAAGAACTTTAGCATTCATTAAAAAATGATCATGATTCTTAACTTAAAAACACCTTGTACTTTAAATAATTTTCTCCTAGTTAATATGATAGCACAAGTGCTCATCGACTAAGTGAAAATACTTCTTATAAACTTTCATGATGACCACTTTCCTATGACGTATGATATGAAAAGAACAAATTGTACTATGTTTCTAACAGGGTGCATGCTTGCACCGCTTAAACTATGATATTCTGTTGGTAACATTCTGCTTGCACTTATTATATAGGATGACATGCTTGCACTAGTGCAAGCATAATATCTAAAAAAATAAAAAATAAAAAAAACTAGACTTCCAACATGGCTTCCTCAACTTATACTGGAAATTTGCTTCGCCCTTTCTTGATGCTTAAGAGCATATCCTTTTGCTCTTTGTGCGTGAGATCCTGCAATGAATTCATGAGGGAAAAAAGAAGTGGGAAAAGGGAAATTTCATAATGGGAAGGAATTTTGTTACAGGGATTCCAAAAATAGTACCACAAGACGGGATAAACAGAAGTGGGATAGGGGAAAAAAATTCAAGGGTAAAGTGGGGTTTTTACGAAACGGATAGGGTAAATTCAGAATAATATGGGAAGGTTAATCATTCTGGGATTGAAGAAGAAAACTGAGGGAATATTATGAAAGTGGATATGAATAAAGGCAGAAAATTTTTTGGAAGCTTTGCCTGCACTAGTGCAAGAAAAATCACTGCAACGAGAATTAAGCGTTACTTGAATAAAAATATCCATGCTAATTACCCCAATTGTATAAAGGTTGGTTCTGCTGAACCTGGTTTTACTTGGTGGTCGCTAGAATATCTAAATATCAAGCAACATTCTCTTTTTATTAGAAATTTTTTATCTTCCTGCCAGCAAGCTGGTTTTCAGGTTGATCCTTCTGCAATCATGTCAGCGAACTGATTTTCATAATTACAAGAAAATATTTTTTCTTTACTTCTTCTTCTTTTCTTTTCTTTTCTTTTTTTTGTATTTTAAAATTTTTTTAATAAGAATAAGAATTCATGTTTTCAAAAGTTTGGTATTACCATTCACCACTACCGTCCCGAATTTTTGTTGGATTTTCTGTGTAAAATCTTTCCTGGCAAGTGGTTGAAAATACTTATTTAATCTGTGTCCATTTACCAAGAATACTGAATTTTGTCCATAAATAGTTTTAACTTCTACTGCTCCATTCTCGAATACTCAGATCACTTCATAAGATCCCATCCAACGTGTATGGAATTTCCCTTTAAAAATTTTAAATCTAGAATCATAAAGGAGCACACAATCACCAGGTTGGAATTGATTTTTCTGAATATACTTTTCATGCCACCTTTTTCATTGTTGCTGAATTAGTATTTTCTGTTGAGCAACATCCCTACGAAATTAACCTAACTCATTTAATTGGAAAAGAAGTTTTTGTTGTGCCTCAGAGAGATCTAGTCCTAACTGAACTGCAGTTCTAAAATTTTTGATCTGGAATTCAATTGGTAACAGAACCTGTTTGCCATATACCAGCTCATATGGTGTATGTCCCGTGTTATTTCTCCAAGTGGTTTTGTATGCCCACAAAGCTTCTGGTAATATTTCAGCCCAATCTTTCTGATGCATATTTACTGTATTTGTAAGAATGGACTCGATCACTTTGTTTGTGGGTTCCACCTGGCCATTTTCTTGCAGGTGATACGGCATGGATTTCTTGTGCCGGACCTTGTATTGCTCCATCACACCCTATACCAGATTAGAAATAAATTGTGGACCATTGTCAGAAACAATTTCTCTAGGCACACCAAATCTAGTAAATATTTCAGTAAAAAGAAAATCAACAACAACTTTTTCTGTAGCAAAGGAAACAGCTTTAGCTTCTACCCATTTTGTAACAAAATATGTGCAATCCAAAATATGTTTTTTACTTAATGACTTTGGATTTATTGGCCCTATAAAATCAATAGCCCATTTTTCAAATGGCTCAATCATAACTTAGGGGAATAAAGGCATTTCATTGGTTTGATTAGGCTAGCCCACTCAATGACAGCTATCACATCACCTGACATACTGTTTGGCATCCTTAAACAAGGAAGGCCAAAAGTAACCAGCACGCAATACTTTATATGCAATCTGCTTATCAGCGAAGTGGCCTCCACAAGGTTCATCATGAGTAGATTTAAATATTTCAAACACTTCCTCATCTCTTACACATCTATGGATAATCAGATCTGGATCAGTGTAAAATAGATCTCCTTGAATCCAGGAGTATGCAGCACTTTTCTAAATAATATTCCGCTTTTCACAAGCGGACAAGTGGGGTGGTGTTTTCCCAGTAACCAAGTAATTAGCAATGTCAGCAAACCATGAAGAATCTGTTGAGATAGCAAAAAGATGTTCATCTGGAAAATCATCATTAACAAGAGTTGCTTCACCAGGATTATCTAATCTAGAAAGAAAATATGCTACAACATTAGATTTTCTTGGTCTATCAACAATAGTAACATTAAATTCCTACAACAATAGAAACCACCTAGTCACTCTACCACTATTCAATGGTTTTTTCATCAAATATTTAATCCCAGAATGATCATTATGTACAAATACTTCATATCTTGTAATATAGTGCCATAACTTATTAATTGCAAAAATTACAGCTAAAAAATCTTTCTCTGTAACTGTATAATTTAATTCAACAGAAGACAAATTCTTACTAATATAATAAATAGCATAGGATTTCTTACTTTCCTCTTGTCCTAAATCTGCGCCAATAGCCAAATCTGAAGCATCAGAGGAAATGTGAAAAGGCAGGGACCAGTTAGGACCTCTCAAAACTGGTGTCTATACTAACTTTTCCTTCAATGTTTCAAAAGACTGTTGGAAAGTTGTGGTCCAAGAAAATTCACTATCCTTAGCTAGAAGTCAAAAAAGAGGGGCAGCTATCTTAGAAAAAATTTCAATGAATCTTCTATAGTAAACAGCATGTCCTAAAAAACCTCTTACTTCCCTTTAAGTTTTGGGTGCAAGAAGATGCAGAATGATTTCAATCTTTGCTGGATCAACCTGGATACCTTTACCAGAATCAAATGGCCAAGTACCACTCCCGCTTTGCACATTAATCTACATTTCTTGTCACTCAAGGCGAGATGGGCTTAATGACAATAGAGAAGTACTTTCTCCAGATTTTTGAGAGCTTCCTGAAAAGAATCACCAAACACAGAAAAGTCATCCATATAAATTTCTACAAATTCTAGATCAGAAAAAATAGTCGGTATTGCCCTTTGAAAGGTATTCGGGGCATTACATAAACCAAAGGGAAGCACTTTATAAGAAAATTTACCCCATGGAGATGTAAAAGTTGTTTTATCTTGATCTTCAGGTGCAATCTGTATCTGGTTATAGCCACTAAAGCCATCCAAAAAGGAAAAATATTTCTTTCCTGCAATGGTATCAAGCACATGGTCAATGAAAGGGAGAGGGAAGTAATCTTTGAGAGTGGCTTTGTTTAATTCTCGATAATCAATACAAATACACCATCTTCCATATTTCTTAGGTACTATCACTAATGGAGAGACCCACTAACTGTCGAAAATAGGATAGATAAAACCGGCATCCAAGAGTTTATGTACTTCTTCCTTCACAATATCTCTTAGAGCTGGATTCATTCACCTTTGGGGTTGTCAGACAGGTCGGGTTCCTTCCTGAATATAGATATGATGTGTACAAGTTTCAGGAGGAATACCCTTCATATCTTCATAGCCCCAAGCAAAGGCACTAAGATGGTTTTGCAACAAATTCACAAGCTGCTCCTGCTGAGATGAGTCCAAATCTGAACTAATATGCAAGGATTTACCAGGGCTAATCTCAACAAGAGTAGTATCAGGCTCAGGAGTACTCAAGGGAGTGGTCAAATGCAGCGGCACAGAAGAATGAGAATCATGATTATCTTGAAAATCTAGGCTGAAAATCTGGCTCAATGGCTCAAAATTAGGCATAGTGTCTAGATTATTCAGGAAATCTTGAATCTCATCTTCTTGTGAAGACCCAATATAATGATGGATAAGGGAAATGGGTTGAGTCTCCTCATCACTGCTTTGATCCAACCATAAATTATCTCGAAGGTCCTGAATGGATCTGGCAGGGGGGTATAAGGTAACTTTCTTCCTAGAATCTCCATGCGAAATATACATATCACCGGAACGACATCCAATATATGCATCGACCATAGCAAGCCATGGTCAACCCAAGATCAAGGGATGTCCTCCTACTGGGTTCTTTGGCTGAAGCACAATGAAATCAGCAGGATATTCCCAAGAATCTAATGAGATGATCACATCATCCAATACTCCTTCTGGCTTAATTTTAGATCTATCTGCTAATTCAAGCACAGTGGGAGTAGGGCGAAGATGAGATAACCGAAGTTGATCCATGGTTTGATTATTCATGACATTAATGGTTGCCCCCAGGTATATAAGAACATTAGAGACAAGGACATTACTAATCTGAACTGAGACAACAGGGTTCCCGGGATCAGTATATTTTTCCATAGACACACATCCTGTCATCAACTCTGCTGCCCTACCAACAAATTGAATGGTTTGGGGTTCCACTCTCTTCCTCCCGGGTTTCTTGAGATAGAGCTCCTTAATAATATTGGTACAAATGCGGATCTCTTTAATGGCTTGAAGCAAAGGTATCTTAATGAAAAGATTCTGAAGCTCAGATGCCAAACTAGTCTCAGAAATAGGCTCACTTATTTCCATTACTAGCTTTTCTGGGAAGGGAGGCTGGTTGGAAGAAGATGGCAAGGATTCAGAGGGTAAGAGCTGCTTAGTGACAGCTTTTGGAGAATGGTTAAGAGTTTCCTCTTCTCCTTTCTCTTCAACAATCACTATAGGTTGCTTCTGATTTTTTGATGTTACAGTCCTTCCCGATCTTAATTGAATATCATGAACCCCAACTAGAATAGACTAGTACTCGAATGGTAAAGGTGGGTTTGTTATGTAGATCATTTGCATTGCTTTATTATTGTTAGGATTGGGCATAGGTTGAGAAGGCAACTGAGGAGGTCGAAAGGGTGGAGGTAAAGGCAACGGTGGAGTAGACTGACTCGGAAGTTGAGGCATTGAATAAGGTGTATGCGTAGATGGATATGACTGCATAGGTGGCTGGTAGGAATATGGAGAATGAGTTGGCCCTCTCCAACCTTGTTGCCATGGTTGAGAAGGTTTCCCATGCTGATATTGATTCCCATACTACCACTGCTGATTAGTGTTAGGATAAGAATATGCATGTGAATTATAACCAAAATAGTGTGGAGAAAATTCAGGAGCCATACCTACACCTATCTGAGGCCAATTCCTTCTTGCTCCCATAGCATACAAGTATTCAGCTTCAGGCTGTCCCCCTGTAAATACAGCTTTAAGTCCTGGTATAGAGGGACATTTTTCTGTGACATGGTCTTTTGCACAAATAGCACACTTATTAGTTTCTTTCAAATTAAGAGGACACTCTTTAGGAGGATGCTTGTCTCTACATTTAGGACAGAAAATACATAATGAATCTTGTTCCTTCATGAGTTTCTGCTGAAATTTTAAGGAGTCTAACTGTTTGGTAACAGTGTTCATTATATCAATTTTCATGTTTTCCATTTTATTTTCTAGTCCAATAATCATAGCATCAGTAGATTCAGTTTTTATATTTCTATTTTGAGTTCCTCTACCGGATCTATACTGATTTCTTGAAAATTTCCTGCATAATTCACAAATTTGTTCAAAATTTTGCTGATAAATATCACCTTGTCCTAATAGATTTAAATTATTTATAGAATTATCAGTAAGTCCTCTTAAGAAAAAGGTTCTAATAGTACTGGGATCAAACTTAAGTTTCAACCTTTGTAAAATATACAGAAATATTTCTAGGTAATCTTCAAGAGTTTCATCATCATCCTGTATGATTGTAAAAATCTCATCATACGTGTCCCGAGTTTTGCAATATTCTTGATATTTAGACAAAAAAACTCTCTTCATCTGATCCCAAGAGGTTATAGTGTTTCCTCCTAACCCCATAAACCAACGTAGAGTTGAGTCCTTGAGAGTAACAAGAAATAATCTTAACTTCTGAGCTTCATTTGAATAATCATAACTTCTACACAGAATATCAAACTCAAATACAAAAGAGTCGGGATCTTCATGAACTTTACCATGGAAATGAGGGATATCTGATAGTAGAATATTCTTCATTTGTGCCACAGTATCAAGATCCACAATTGGAAACACAAAAGTGGATTGTTCTTCACTTACTTGGTTTTCACCAGTCCCTTCCAAATGATCTTCATGGTCCACCATTATTTCCCTTTTACTTGTACCGCTCTCAACAGGCTGAACCACACCTGAGATGTTGTCACCAGAATCCAGGTGGATTGTTCCTATGTGATGGGTTTGAATTGGATTAGGCTTCCTGCTTACAGAAGGAGATCCAAAATGAGAATTGTTTCAAAATTATTTTGGCCCATAGTGGTTTTCGAACCCTTACCTATTCTAGGCATTCATTTCAAAAAAGAAAAATAACAAAAAACTTCT
Organism: Pinus albicaulis; assembly: GCA_034641835.2. Lineage (NCBI taxonomy): Eukaryota > Viridiplantae > Streptophyta > Pinopsida > Pinales > Pinaceae > Pinus > Pinus albicaulis. The sequence goes on along the minus strand of JAXQQM020082924.1, from coordinate 171,488 downwards.
AGTAAAAAATGCTAGGAAATCAATTTACACTAGTAAAATTCTCTCAAATAATATTTTCCAAACAATAATTTAAAAAATAAAGGAAAAAAATTACCTTCATCGTAATAATTGCAAAAATTAATAAATCAAATCGCTTCCTGGAAATTAAACGTACGTTTAAATGTTGTGTGCGTGAACTACACTTAAGCAAACTCTCAAACACTTAATTTGACAACATGGGGGGATCCGTTAACTTAGAGAAGAAGTGCAGCAATGCCAAGAGACAGCAGGAATCTTCCTAATATAAATCCATACTTTATTTAAAGTAAATATTGTAGAATCAAATTAAAAAGACAGAAAAATAAGAATTCTGAACCATCAAAATAATCTAAGACTGAATAAAAGGAAGAATGCATTTGCAAGATGGAATTAAAGATAAAAGGAAATAAATCTAGCTAATTATTAACCACCTAGGACGCTGAAAGGTGACACCTTGTAGTCCCACTGCATGGGCCCTTAAACCCCATTTCTTTAGAGAGATTTTCCTTGCTCCACCCTGTCTTGCACTTTCTTTGAAATTTCCCATGGTGTACTAGTGTTAGAACAAGAGATTTATGCAAGGTATAAATGGTGTCTATAATAAATTATTTTTACCTATGCAAGGGCTTGAATTTTCCGTGTTCAAAGCACTCAGATCTCAAAAGGCAAGAAACTAGTTCTTGCACCGTATGAGAGCTCGTGACCTAGCATTTAATTCTAAAATGAGTGCTTTTAATTATTGCAATTTCTATTATACTGTTAAATGAAATTGCACACATAAAAAAGTGAATGTTTTTTATCTTAATAGAGTAAAAGAATAAATAAACAAACAATATATATGTATCCTATCATACATTTAATGAAAGAAAAGAAGATTATGAAGTAGACTAAGAAGGCTTGTCGCATCACACCAACATGAATCGGCAAAGTTCATTTGTCCTTCTTGGACCAGGTGGAGAAAACTAACCAACAATGCGTGTATGATATCACACCAACATGCACCAAAGCAGAAGGTTGTTTTCCTACTTGGACCAGCAGGAAAACCAATCTGAAAATCAAGTGTAGGAAAGGAAATTCTGCAGAAAAGGAAAATATTCATCACATAATGGATCTTATTTCACCTGCATGGTGAATGCATGCACTTAAAATTAAATCACACTTTACATGTAAACAAAAATTACAAGGTGAAATTCTGAAATGGGGTAAATGCTAGGTTGGTCAGCTCTACAACCACCACATTTCCCTTTTTTAAATAAACGATTCTTACACCTTAATCAATTCATCAAATTTCACACACCGAAATGAAATTTCCTGAAAATGAGGAGCTCCTTTTATTAATTCATTGAGGCAAGTACATACATTAATACATCTTCCATCCCAGATTTAGGCGATAATGTCACAACAACCTATTATCGCTCTAGTTGTTCCTATTCTTCTCTGCCATCAAAATTTTTTTTTCTCTAGTCCTATTTACATTCTACATTATATAGATATTGGCCAAAGGCTAAAATAGATCATTCAACCGATTACATACAACCAAATGTAGAGTTTAGCTTTTCTACCTTCAAAATTAGATGAAGCTAGCAAATCGTAGAAAATTCCTCCAACTTTTGTCCTTCACATTCGGTCTCTCGACCGCCTTTGGATTGATCTTACCATTGTGGTTAAAGCCGCCAAAATGAGTAAGTGACTATGAGTGTCTGGATCTACTTCAAGGATTTTTTCCGTGTTGGTAAAGGTGCAAGATCCGATCTTGCACTAGGACCGCTTAACATGTATACTCAACTACCAAATAAACATTGAGATATCTATAAGTCACAAAGAGTGATTAAAAGTAAGAAATGATGTAGTAAATAATTAATGCACCTGCAAAGATTCGATCCACACTAGGGATCAAAGGGTCACAAAGTAAGTACTTTAACTACCAACAAACATTGGAGATATCGATAAGTTGCAAAGAGTTATTAAAAGTAAAAAATCATGTAGTAAATAATTAATTAATGCTAAGTTGAATTAAAGATATGAAAAAATAAATTTTATACGAAGTATGTCATTTGATTGGACTAGTGCAAGATGAGGATGCATAAAAGAGGTAAAACAAATAGCTTCTGTTGGTGATTGTGATGGGGAATGGAAAAAAAGAGAGAAAATTAGGGGCTAACAACAAGAGAAACCTCACACAACTGAGGACTTAAGAGGAGTGTGCATGTTAAAGTAAAGGGCAAGATAAAGAGGAAATGGTTACCTTGCAAGATGGCTCCGTAGACCCAATTTGTTACTTATGCTTTATTTTTCCAAGAGAATTTATTTTTCTTCCTAGAAATTATTTTCAAGGAACTAGCCATGAGATTGATTACCCAATACAGTTCCTTCGTATTTTTGAAAATCCACAGATATTTTGGGATCAAAAGTTGATGTGTGAGATTTACACATAATTATTTTTTGAAGAATGACTAAAACCTAATCCAGCCTAATTCCAGGGGAGACGTTAACCGCGATATCCACCTCCTACACCATCAAATCAGCAATGGAAGAAGGCCTCTCGACACTTTTGAGGAAATGAAGCTGTACACCACCGATGACAAGGAGTATATGGCTGTACGACAACATGGCAATGTTAACTCTACCTTTTTGTAGATCGAGGAACAAAGAACACATGTTCACAAATACGTATGATGTGTTGACGTTCATGGCTGTTAAAGTAGTTTTTTTTCGTGATGTAGTTTCTATAGTTGCTGCTGGAGATGGATTTTGTCGTCATTAATAGTCGTAAACTGTTCAAAATTTTAGGCGCTAATATTCGGTAGTGGCTAATTTTTCCATGCTTTTTCCAAAAAAGATTCGTCATTTTTCATTTTTTTAAATTTTATTCGCCCAAATTTTATATTATAAAAGTTATTTTTTACCCTAAAAATTCCAATTTTTATATACACTAATATAAAATGATTAGAAAATAAACATGCATAAAAATAACATCAAAAAAATTTACAATTTACATATTGGGGACTACTAAGATTCACCAAGGTTTCTAAACTTTTAAGATACATGTCCATCCTTAAAATTTTTCCACGTGAACCTTTTTGGGGAACCCACTATAGAATTAGAAAGAGGCCACATTTTGTTTACTTATCTTGTGACTTGTGGTTCTAAAAGATGTGTCAAGGTTTCACTCCCTCATTTGGTTGCCGCAAATCAAGATACCTAGCATAAACAAGGCGAAGATTGGTGGATGGATATCTAATTGCCAAAAGGATATAAACCCTTGGAACAAATATGGCTCATAATAATACCCCCCCCCCCCCCCCCCGCCATGTTGCCCACATTCGATCCAACCTAGACTCGATGTTAGATGGCAAGTTGCATGAGGACACAGAAACATCTTTATTTGGGGGAGATGTTGGATATCAAATCACATACTTTTTCCTCCGTCCATTTTCAACTACTCTTTCACTTCTCGTATCATTAATATTTATTAAATTGTAGCAAATGGTAAACTTTCCTATCGTATTATTCAGAATGTTTAATTAATGAAATAATAGTCATGATGATTTTACCTACGCGTAGTTAACACCGTGATTTCCACGTATCCGGTGGTCAAAGGGTCGTATCTCAGAGATACTGTGAGGAAAACTCGAGTTTACATCACTATTTCGATATCGTTGTAACAACATACTAGATTCCGTACCACCCCTGCACTTTTCTGTTTTCTTCCGACAATCGGTTTGGCCATTAAATAATTGTATGTAAAGACATTAGTTGTCGTATTTGGAACAGTTTTTCGAACAATTGTATACACAAGGTTTCATGTTGTGAAATCAGGTTAGTCATGCAAGAGGATCAAGTTTGTAACACAAGACTATTAATTTCAATTTAATGCAAGTCATTTTCTTTGCTCCATTTGTGTTTGTAATCTATCAGAGTTCTCGGTTTTCCAGAGTTGGGCCCACCTTCGACAAGGTTATTTTCATGTTTTTCTTCAAATTTTTTCCTATACATTTTTTAATCCGTCATTACAGTATTTTTCTTTATCTTTGATGTGAAATGTTGTAAGTTCATTCTTATTTCAAATAATAAACATGTGATTAATGTTGATTTTTTTCCATTTCTTTTGCGTATACCTCGTATGTTAACTTGAAATAATGGAAGTGCTTCGTATCGTATAAACATGGGAAAATGGTTGAATAGTTTATTCATACTTGGAACCAACAATTACTACATGAATCAATATACACTATCACCTTTTCCATGTTTATATATCCCTCTCTTATCCTATGAGTTTGAGGAGTTTTAATTCTTGGACCAATGCATTACAATATATGAACAAGTTCTTTTCCTATTTTTCAACCCATGGGGTTTTTTCCTGCTCTTATATCTTTTATTGTTTTGATGTTTCTTTGCTCTTTTCCTCTCTTCACAATCTACGTAGAATTACTTTTCTCATGACACTTATGACCCTTACGATATCCATTATCACATTTGCAACAACATCCTTCTACTCTTTTCTCTCTGAAGTTATTGTGGTGTCAAATTTGTAGTTTTTTGGATACTAGAGCGATTGCTAACATCCACCTTTATAGTTGTAAGTGGCATACTGCTTGCTTCATAATTTTCTTTCAACATTTATTTCCAACCCCATTTCATTCTCTAATGAATTAGGTTCCTAAAGGTGTACCCAATGTTGGATTTTTATCCTTTGAATTTTCCTATGGAGACATCACCAAATGTCTTCAGAATATTAGTTACCTTATTATTCAATATTTAAAGTCATCAATGCTTCTGGAAATGAATCCGTTTTGTCCTAGGGGATTTATCATTTAACAATAATGTACCTATACTTTAATCCTCATAATGTTCTATCAATTTTTCATTAAAAATTTCCATGTGACAAGTTCATTGGGTTCTAAATATAAATTATAAACATACAAATCCATTGGGTTCTAAATATAAGCATACAATGCATACTGTGTGTTCCACATCGTGGTAAATCAAAGAACTACTTCATATGTAGCATCCATGTTATTAAATCCTTCCCATAAACTTTTCTTTATCCATATTTAAATATGGTTTGTCTTCAACCAAAATTTAGAGTTCTATAATCATGATTCATGTTCCTTTTTTTCATCATGAGTTTATGAAGATGTTGTCACTACCAGAAGTGCTTTCTGGAACAACTTTGTCAAACCTTACATGTCTTCTTTTAAACCTTCCATGTCACCATTTAGCTCAATTTTTTTTTGTCTTTCTTTAAACTCACATTCCATTTTATTTATGATTTTAAACCATCATGTATCATCGCTTCAGTTCATCTTTGGTTTTCTTGTTGCACCTCGGTCTTGAAATTTTTGATATGCCATGTTGCATTTATTCTTCATCTTCATGCACCATAGTAGATCTTTTCTATGATTAACAGGAATATTTGAGGTATTTTGGAACCAATTAATAAACATTAAAAATCGTGATGGCTCATTTCAAGCAAAGAAAACCCTAAACCAAGAGATCTAATACCAATTTTTTATGTAACCAGACTCAAAATAGCACAAAAAAATAACAAAAAAATAAATCAAGGATTATATAATGTCACTTTCGAGGGGGAACATCCTTTACATCAAATAAATCAAAAATAATTTTATGATTGAAATGATAATACCTCTTGGTATTTATAGAGCTTAAAGGGTCAAAATATAATTAAGGTGTGTACAATAATAATAATTTCGTAGGGATCAAAAATATTAATATGGGTTTTGTTTTGGACACAAGAATAACAATATAGAGGATACATCGAATATTTTTTTGGAAGCACATCCAATGCCATAGTACACACTAATATTATAGGCACTTTCCATATCATCATTCCTTTCACAACTCACTCTCTAAATTTCCAAATTATTGTGGTATGAGGTGTTTTAGTTTTCACTTTTTTCATATTTATAATTTATTAATAGGATAAGAGAGAGAACACCTACAAAGTAATATTCTCCTTTGGTTTTATTAAGGACATATATATTATCTGGAAACTCGGTTTTTCCATTAATCTTCCTTATATTTTCCCAGAATTAAAATATTAAACAGAATTAAGTTTGTTGTTCGTCAACCATTTGAACACACTTTAGAAAATTGTCCCTTAAACCTTAAAAATAAATACATATTTGTATTTATATTTCCTTTTAACATTGGCGGCTAATTATTAATTTTCCTAATATCATGGTTTATGTATTATATCCAAGAGTGACACTTCCACCTTTGATTCTTTTGCTAAAGAGAATATTATCTTTCTCGCATATGATGTGAGAACCCATTATCTATACACTACTTGATTTATTTGTTTTCCTTTTTAGCACAAAAGCTTGACCAATATCTCTTCCTGTTCTCTTGCTTCTCATTCCACATTATTATTTCTTCGATTTCTATTTATAACAATATCTTCTTCTATGTTGATTTGGAGGCCTCAATGTATTTCTTCTACAATCATGAGCTTTGTTCTTAAAAACTATTGCTAATTTTTTAAATAAGAAACATGATATGATAAGGCGGAACCGAATTGCAAATTATGATAGAATTTCATTAAATATTTTAGGATTGTTGGTCACACAACCATTCCTTGATATTTTATATGATCCCATACTTATATTTCTATATATTCTTTCTTTACGTAAGATTTGTAATATGATTTCTTATTACCAAAATTATTAAGGCTTAGCAAGAAATAGCTAAAAAATTATATTTTCATACTTGAATGTGAAAGACCCTCTCGGGGGGATTGTTCTCCCAAATATATTACTACTATCCTTCTAAGGGAATTTATATGTATATCGTATTTCTCACTTTATTTTTAGTGATGCACACTTTAATTTGAAAATATAATCTATGTTGGTCGTTAGGATTACTTTTTTATGTTTCTTATATCGTTGATAGGGCCATTCCTCTACAAATCATTTTCTTTATTTCTTACTCTTATAGCGTTATTCTAGATCCTTGAAAGAACATTAGCATATATTTTAGATTGTTCTTTATACTAAGACCATTTTATTATAGAGAAATATTTGGAATTAGTTAATATTATCTAATGTAAGTATCTTTCCATTAGGGAATTTTCAGTAAAAAATGGGCCTCAAACAAAAAAATGTACTAACAAATTAAATTTAAAATAACCAATAGATTCAACATGATGATATCATCCATATGGATAAATATGTTCGAGGGAAAATTAGAAATATTCTTTTAATTGTATATTTTGTTTATTCTGTATGTTGTTTATATACATGGTAGGCTCACATTTCACATCAGATATTTTTTAGCAGACACACATCAAAAAAAATTAAAACACATGAAAAAGCGTGTTCAATACATTTTTTCCATTCTTTTAATTTTTCATGCGGTTTTTACCTGAAGTATCCCGATGGGTACTCTGTTAGACAGGAAATTAATAGTGTATTGAATGGAAAGCTACACTATACATTTGAGTAAACTTATAACAGATAAGCTAAAAGCACAATTGAACAGTATTTTCCTTATTTTTCGTGAACATTTAACTCTTATTTTTATTATTTTTTAACTATTATTTTCTTAAGAGTGCCTAATATAAACCTAAAAATCCCCTAATGAAAAAAATTTAATTTCTGTTACTTAACAAACCATTTTTTCACTTGATCCTTTCCGATGACACAACCTTTGCTTATGATTCTTCACAATTTATTTTCTTTATTTTTTCAACAATATTTGTTCTCATTTTTCTAGCTTCTTTAATTTCTTCCTTTTCTTTCAACTTTTTTATCAATATATGTTCTACCTCCTTTAGGATATTCTGCTCTATATTTAGGAGGACATCATACTTCATCATAACTGCGATCTTCCTACATTTTTAAAAAATTGTATTTTTTTTTCTTTCTCCTATAAGTCTCTTTATTTTCTTTCAATGGAACTCACTATATCTTCCTTACAAGATCTACTTTTCACCTTCCTAAATCTCTTTTCCTTCAATTCTAATCTTCATATTTTAATTATTAAAAATATGAGTATTACTAAGTTTTTTTTTTTGCCATTTCTGGTGAGATTAATGAGCCTTTTCTTCCTTCTGATAACAGAGTAATCAAAGATTTGAACTTTTCTTATTTAATATTGTATATAAGTTGCACCATTTTGAGTTTATTTCTTATTCTTTCTTATTTCATATGCAAGATCCATTTCTCAAATTATCTCATCTTTCATTACTTCAACCTCACCTCCTTCATTGTTGTTCTGCAAACTATCCCATATTTATTTTATTTCACAACTATTAACCCGTCTAAACTCTTATTTTTATATGATTAATTAAATATGGAACCTGGTGAATTTTTTATTGTGTATCATCATTCCTTCTCACTTAAGAATCGAATATTTCCAATCATTGTAACACCAAATCCATCATCTGTCTTCATCCTCTTACACCAAAGGCATAGTTGGCCCACAAAACATAAAACTATAATTAAACCTTCATGAATAGCCATGGTCCCTTCCAACCTTCTCCCAGTGGTTGTGACTATTTATGAAGGAACTTTCTATAAACCAATTGTTTGATTCACAACAATATTAAAGGGGTGATGAGTCATTATAAATATAATTTTACTATATGCAGTATAGCGAAAAATTTAGAAAACAAAAATCTAAAGAACTGAAACAAATAAATGTATGTGAACCCAGACAGAGGAAACCTCTAAAATTATTCATATGAAATATTTTGTGCTGCCAAATCATTCTTACATCATACTTTTGAAGGAAACCTATTTCATCAATTTGTAGGCACCAAAATCAAGAAGACACTAATCCCCTACACTTTTGTGATCCAACCCATAGAAGACAATTTTCAATCAGCATTGTTACTTTGTAGGAACTAGTCTGAAGCCACACAATTCTTCTTATTTTTAGGAACTAATAAATGAGACACAAATATACTGTCAAATTTTGTACTAACCAACTTACATGACACATCAATCCCCATGCTTACTTTGTAACCAACAATCAAACAAGACACCAATACCTCTACTTCTTTGTAGGAGCCAAAACCTACAAGAGATACCAATTAAATCGGGTCTTTTGTATGCACCAACTCTCCTTCAATGAGTCTTATTTATTCTTCACAATGCCATTTTCTATTCATTTTTTATTTCAACAGTTCACTTGTTGCTTCTTCTCGCCTAGTTTTATTAATTTTTTATTCCTTCAATAGGTCTACTTGTTCCTTCTTCTTGACCGAGTCTACTTCTCAAAAATTATTTGGTTTCTCCAAAAATGAAATTTCACAACATCGCACATATCCAATTCCTAAAAATTCAGTGCCGAGACTACTTCCGTAAGGACCAGAGATCTATTCTCTCGTCTCCCCCAGAGTTCACAAATGGAACGTCTCATAAGGATAATGTATAAAAGTCAAGATGACCTATTTAGCATGTTTCCATGGAACTTAGGCACACTAACTTCCTCATATCATATCTTCTTCAAAATTACCATGAACAAAGTTTCAAAAATATCTACCAAGATTACATAAAGATCTTTGTTAGGGTCTCGTGATTTAGCAGACGAGAGATCAAACGTACAAGGCAGTATCATACCATTCTTTGGAGTCCTAGAATTACCTTCCCAGACTCAAAGAGGGCTCCTTCTATTGTATGTATGATGTGAACTTGTTTTTCAGATGGTTGATTTTAGGCTAGTTAGGAAGTTTAGGTTTGTTTGCTTGTTTGGATGCGTAAGATGATTAAGTAGTGATAGTGGAATGAGAGGTTATCAAAAATGGGCTATGTCTATGGGAAGCACGATATCTCAATAGAAAGAATCCCAAAAATATCTAGAAAATCTAGTGTCTTCACGGATTCTTGTGTTTGTGGAGAAATGGACATGAAGTTTGTGGGAAGCATGGCAAAAGGGGAAATTAAGAACTTTTGTAAAATACCTATGAAAAAGAAGTTCTTAAATACTGACATGAAAATATACTAATCATGAGATATGGCACCACCATTTACTCAATGACAATACTTTTAAACAAATAAACATTCAAGATGAACAATCCAGTGGAACAAAGGAAGCAAGAAAACTTATCTAACTTCAACGATTATACTTTCAAGATTTGAAAACATATAAGAAGACAAATATTTTTAATAAATGAAGAGGGAACTCCTAGACATCATCTATCAAAATATAAAGAACTTTGAGGAAAATTGATAAGCATGGACAAAGGGCAAGATCGAAACAAGACCTCTTTGGCTTAACATAACAATCAATACATCAAAGAGAGGTTCCAAGGCAGAGTTTAGATAGCATCAAATAAGTAGGGCTTAGCACAAAACATATTTGGAAACTAGAATATTAATCCATTAATGAAAAAAAAAAACTTAGGTGGGCCTAAGGAGCAATTAATAATTCCTTAAACTAATCCAGCAAAGGAAAACATAAAGACAATAGCAAACAGGAGGATTGAGGTGCCTCAAACAACATTTCTCAACCTATACTTTTCTGAGCTATTGCAACATAGAAGGATGGACACAATGATAAACAAGAAAACATGAACAAATTAGAGACACATCACCATTAACCAAACTCAGGGATCTTGCAAGCAAGCCTTCATCATCATTAATCAAGGCAAATCATCCACAAGCTCCACAACACCAAATTGCTCTTCAACCTCAAAGAACCATGTATTGCTCTCAAAACTCATCAAAATCCAACATTTACAATGAATCCTCATGCTCTATATAACAATAAAGGATGATAAAACCTAATAGAGTATCTAGAATTCTATTGGCTAATCAGAAGTATCTCTATTGTCCTTGAGGCCTTGCAAGGCCCAAGGCACAAAAATATCTAAAATAAATATCTTTTCGGCCATTTTTAGCAAATAAATTGAAATTTAAGCTCTGAAAAGCCTCCTGAAACTTTCCAAGCATACATTTTTAGTTTTCAACCACATGAGCATAGCACTATGTTTTAAAATGAAATTTCTTGCCAAAGGCGTAGCATAGGAGCAGGAAAAATGGGTCATCTTGCAGCAGTGTTTTGAAGGGCTTCCCAATGTCGGAAAAGGCTCCGTGATGGCTCGTTGGAAAGACCTTGAACTCTAATTTCTAGAGATACCCATGGTTCTTTGAAATGACCTCTACAACCTATTAAAAAAGTGAAAAATCCAAGGCTGGTAGGAGCACAACACATGTCCTGAAAGGCAGGGAGAATGATGAAAAATTGGGTGTTTTTGACCTTTTTGGAGGACCAAAACAACTCCAATTGACCTGAAACTTTGTGACCATGCTATATGAGTGATGAGGAACCCAAAAATGAAAACCTTTCCTCCTGAAGATGCTCTGAAAAATAGCGTAGCACCAAGTATACTGCGCTCTTGGCCTAAAAATTTGCAAAAAAAACAAAACTTGTCAAAATTCTCCCAAATTTGGTGGAAGTATGGCTCATGGGTTTTGGGAGACCTGTAGAGAAGCGTGAGAAAAAATACCAAGGTTAACTTGGCTCTTTTCCTCTTTTATTGCTTGGATCTCAGTTTGGACCTTTTTGAGTTTTTCCCTTGCTAATTGGTTTCTTTGGGCATAATGCTTAGTCATTCTTCTTTGTAAATCCAAGTCTTTGTTAGCCTTCTCCAGCTTGGCCTCAAGGTGTATGTTGGCCCTCTCAAGACATGATTCCATATCATGTTAAATTTCCATTGCAAGGAGTTCATGAAGAGGGATTTGTTCCGCTAGGGTTGATTCTTGCTCTCTTTCTCTTGTCAAGGCCTTCTTTAGACCCAAGGTTCTAGGTCTCCTTCTAGTTTGACCTTCTTAAAATTCACTTTCCTCATAAGCGCCCACAAACTCTTCCAACTTCACCTGTGCCTTTTGAGCCTCTTTCTGGTACTTGAGTGTTCTTGTTTCATAGATGGCCTATTGAGCACTCATTTTCTTTTTTTGCATCTGATAGAAGTGAATGGCATATTTTTCTTTTTCTAATTCGGCTTCCAAGTCCTTGATTTGTGAATTCCTATATTGGAGAAGGGAGTTTTAAATTATTGTTTCATTCTCCTCATCACTGTCTATGTGAATAAGTTCACTCTTTCTTCTTCATGATCTTCCTCTTCTTTTTCCACTTTCAGCTTACCTTTGTCAATCTTCTGAGTTGAGGAGGATGGCATGGCCCCTTGCCCTTTGGAGGCAGAAAACACATGCCTCTCTCCTCCTTGATAGGTAAGAGGGAAAGGTGTAATAAGTTTCATCTGGATATCTTCGTCATTGGTGACCTTAAGACTGCATTTCTCCTCACTAATGATCCCTGCATGTGTGTCTTCTTCATTTTCTTATTGACTGCCTTCTTGAGAGGCACTTTCATTTTCTCCCATGCTAGCATCACTACCCTAATATCATCATTATCATCCTCTTCCATGTCCTCTGCATTTTCATCCTCCATGTTTGCAACATTATCATTTACATTGTCATTTTCTTTGTTGTCATGGTTAGAGGTGTCTTCATCATTGCTTGGTGCATTTTCATCCTCTTGGTTGCATTTTGAGTTCATGGGATCACTGTTGTCACTATTGTTAGGGCTATTAGTAATTAGGTTGTATTCATTACCTTCATGACTGCCATTATCTCCTTCACTATTTGGCCCACTGTCTTCATTGTTTGGCTCATCAAATTCCGCCTCTATTTCTTGGCTGTCATTTGTTTCTTCCTCTTCATCTAGCTCACTGCCTTTATTTTCAGAATTTGTCTCTTCATCATTGCTTGCAACCTAATCACTGTCATGATCTTTTTTATCTTCTTCCATGTCATATTCTTCTTCATCCTTATCCTCTTCATTATCTATGTCTTCTTTGTCCCCTTCTCCACTGTCTAGCTCACTGTTTTCATCTTTGTAATCACTTTTTTTCTCATCAAAATCTGCCTCTGTCCCTAGACTGCCATTTTTTTCTTCCTCATCATTAGGCTTACTGCCTTTGTCTTCTTGTTCACTTCTTGGGTCACCGCCTTTGTCACTGCTTTCTTCCTTATCACTATCTTCTTTGTCTTGACTGTGATTTTCCTCTTTGTCACTGCTTTCTTCCTCATCAACACTTTCTTCTTTGTCTTCTTCCTCATCATAATTACTTTCTTCACTTTAATTTTCCTCTCCCTCATTACTTGTTTCTTCCTCTTGACTGTCATTTTATTCTTGACTACCATGTTCCTATTTGTCACTACTTTATTCATGTTTTTTAACACTTTCTTCTTTTTCTAAGGCTTGAGGAGAAGGTGAAAGAGGGAGTTTTGTTTGGGGAGAGGATTCATGTGGAGAGGATGAATCATGGTCACTGGGGGGTGATGGAGGAGTGGAGGAAGGTCAATGGGATGATGAGGGTAAAATTTTCAGAGGAAGAGGCTATGGATTTCTGAAAACATCACGGGCAATGAAAACTTCCCATGGGATACCCTATTGCTCTAATTGATGAAACACAATCATTTTGATAAGGGAATGGTGGAAAAGACTTTGCATTTGATATGAAGGATGTATCCTTTTCACAATGGATGACATTTTATCAATAATTTTATAAAGGTAGTAGGGAAAATGTAGTAGCTTGGCCCTAGTGAAATGCATGAGTAGTCTTATTTGGTAGGAATAGAGCCTAGAAAACCTACCCTCACTAGTGAAGTACTTCATGATGAATTCCATTAGAGGGGCATATCTTTCCAAGAGATGGGAGAAGCGAAAAATGGTCTTTCAATCAGCTTGGTGCCTTGGTTTCAAAAAGGGTTGGTAATGGCTTAAGTCCAAACTCACCTGTTTGAACCATTTTTCTCCCATGAAAGGTATCCCATTGGCCATGGAAATTGTATTAGGGGATAACTCAAAATTCACTCCCGCCAGATGTACTTGGTGATCATGGAGGTTTAGGATGAAAAGTCTGGTCAACTCAGAGTGACTTTTGACTCTTTGTACTTTTTCACAGAAGTCATAGCATCCCACCTCTTGGAAATATGCAACTATGGTAGGGGAGGCTGTCAACTCGTTGGTGCTTAAAGGCTCAAATCTGTTTACTTTCCCACCCTTCCTCTGCCACTCTCTAGGCCTTTCGCCTCCCTCGCCCCTGTCAACACTACCTTCTCTGGGAATTTTGTCCTTTACCCTTGCTTTTGAAAAGAAACCTTGAAACTGCTTGTGAAATGATATGAAGCAGGTGAGTGAGATGGTGAGGAGACAACAGTTTCAAGCTTTGGTAGTGTGAGGGCTAGTTTTGAAAATGGAGAGGTTATTTGGCAGAAGAGCTACTTCTTAGCATGGAAACTAAATAATTTCTTCCTCTAGGGTTTCTAGCTTTCTTTCTAATTTCACCCTTTAAAAAATAGCATGAGAGGAGACAAAGTGTCTAAATTCCTTTTATAAAAGCTCTGAGGATGCCTAGCAGAGAATTTGAAAGGCTTTGAGAAATTTAGAGGCTTGGAACAACTTTGAAGAGTCTTTTGGCTGAAAGTGTAGCACGAGAGCGTTGCGCAGATGAGTCGGGTCGACCCTGCACGAGGTGTCGACAGACTCTACATGTATAGGCATGTAGCACAGTGTAGCATCGGGTGGCCTCTACACGCAGGTGTCAGGTTGGGCTTTAAAATGCCCTATGCGTAATGCGGTTGAGTGTCGGGCGGCCTCTGCACGAGGTGTCGGGTGGCCTCTACACGAGGTGTCGGGCGGCCTCTGCACGAGGTGTCAGGAAGCCTCTGCATGCCTGGGCATGTAGCACAGTGGGGTGTCGGGTCTTCTAGGCAGAATCTGCATGCACGAGGGTGCAGCGTCGGGCGACCGGTGATTGGGCGTCGGGCTCCTCTTGCACGTGAAAAGTGCAATGTCGAGCGACTCTTGCACGCTGTCGGGCAGTCTTCTGTGCAGGCCTGAACGACCTAGAGTGTAGCAGCTCTAGCAAGGTTGGTCATGCAGTCGTGCATGCAACAAATGCGTAGTGCACCGCTACAGGATCACAACATCCTATGGAAAATTTTAAAGGAGTTATGCACATGCACATGGCGCGGCTCAACAGGAGCATAGCGGAGGGCTTCTCCTACCCAAAAATTTGCTAGAAACCCTAATTTCTTTGCTTGGAAGATTTTCTCTCTTTCTTGCATATGAAAAATGAGTTTGCATGATAACCACAGTCTTTTTATACCCTTGGAAAAAATAATTAAGATGAAAAACCCACTTTACTAATGTATTTATTTTGGTATTTTATCTCTTTTGATGATATTTCCTTTTCCTTTTGCAAGTGGTGTTTTAAGCATAAAAATGGTATTTTGTGGGTGTTCTTAAAAAAGTGATTTTATTTTCCTTTTACTGATTCTCTAGAGGCAAGATGAGTCTATCTTGCATAGTAACCTTAGTCCTTTTGATAAAGTTTATCATTACCTCCCTTTGGCCACTTCTGCATGTTGGTGGTTCCATAAAACAATGTTTTGATATTCTTACACTTCCTTTGGAGTTTGGCACCTTAAACACTCAACGATAGAACTTATGCTCCATTTGATTTCTTATTTGACCTCTAACCTCCTGCTTTCCTTCTTTTGATAATTTTGCAGACCTGTGACTGTACTTTGAAATTTTAAGTAGCCTTCACACTGATACTCTTTTTTTACTTAGGCATGTTGTTTCTCTTTTGTTGTGAATGTCTGTGAGGAGTTTGGCTTCTGACCTTGCCTTTCTCTTGCTGATAACCATCATAAACCATTCCTGCAGAAATGTTTTAAGATAGGCAATTGTCCTTTTGCAGACTTTATGCTTTGATCTAAGCGGTCTTTTCTTGAAGGCTTTTGATACCTTTTGGACAATTATGAGCTCACATTTTTTCATTTGATTTTATCTCTGGGAATATGTAAAACAATGATCTTAGAAAGCCAAAACAGTGAATAACCTAGGAGACCCTACATGACCTATTGTGATATCTTTTTAGACTAGGTCTTTGGTTGAAAACTTGAATCAGGGTTTGAAGGTGTAAAATAGAGTTTTGACCAACCTTTATGCATTGCAATCCTAGAAACTAATAACTTTGATTTATCTAAAGAGCCTAGAAAGGTAGTTTAAAATCACCACTGCTTGAGGCATTTGGTGAATAGGGGAAAAGGTTAGGCTACTTGGCAATCCAAGGTGTAAGTAGAAAGGTTGGGCAAGTTAAAACAGATTTGTAAGGTCAGAGGTGGAAAACATAGTGAGAATGAGTGACATAAGTCCATGATTTTGTCTTCTGGGAGTGATAGATTGGCCATGCTTTGATAGAGTAGTAGAACAGTGAAACATTTATCCTAACGATAATGAAGGCAGTGAGATTTATAGAACTCACAAGATTCATGAATTTTGTTTCAAGAAATCTAGGGTAAGAATTAGTCATCTAAAAAGGCAAAAAATTACTGATTACTAACATGTCTACTTCTTTGGTGGAGCGTAGACTCACCACAGCTCGTGCCACTTTCATTTTGGGGAGGTGCACATATTTAATCATATGGTGAGAGTGTGAGCAAATATGGAAATAGATGCACGTGATATTCTCTTGGTTTGAGAGAATTTTTTGAGGGAGAGAAGAGACTATGCAGAGATTGTTTGTAAGGGGCTTCAGTTCTCTGAATTGGTTGACTCAGTGATCGTTCATATCGCATAGTCCACATGTTATCCTAGACTTAGTCAGGGTTAAGCTTGGTTTGTGTGTTGGCTTATCTTGCCTAATACATCATTGTGGGGGTGGGGACATTGACCCAGCGATGTACTTTTTATGCCGTTCTCGGAGGTCGTCCTGTCTCCTCTCTATGGCATTAATCATGTCAATGGTGGGACGAATTTGCGAGGCATAAGTACATTGTCACTCATAATGATTTCCTTGACATATAAGGCAAAATATCCTTGATATGAAGGTTTTGTCTAGTTCAGTTTAAAGTCTGGCGGGGAACCAGCATCGGAAGGCTGCTAAATCAGGGCAATGGACAACTGCATGATTTTTATTTTTGCATAACGTACATGCTGGCCGTCCCTGTGGAGGGAGGTTAGGGGTAAGTAGGGGTTCCTTGATCATTCGCTCTTCAATAGACAAGAACATGATGGATCTACTCGTCACATCTTCTTGGGTTGTGGAGTTGTTCATGGATTCTGCATCCACATCATCTTCTTGGGAGAGGTGGACTATAGCGGAGCACAAGCTAGCTAGGGATAGCCAGAATCAAGGGATATAGTGACAATTCTCCAGAAGGTGATTGTCGGCGCATAATGGAAATGTGAATTGTGTTGCCCTCAATCCAACATAATACACCCTTTCTATTGGATACCATCTGTGGATGAGTTCCAAGGCTACGTATTCTTCGAGGAAGTGGCCAGGTTCATCACATAGCGTGCAATGTATAACGAGCATGACTGGGGGTCTTTCGAGAGCCCGTCATTCTTCCTATAGGTACAGGATGGTACGAGGTTCATTTCTGGATGCCTAGGTGGAGGGATCCTCTTGATAGGATCACTCGATGGCATCTAAGGCATCCCTATACCGCGGGATTTCCGTCTGATGGTGGGTATAATGGCCATAGTTGCATAGGGCGCATGCATGATTGGTACATAGCACTTTTCCTTTACCTTTGGTGGTAGGTTCATTTTTACGGGGAACGCGGCGTTGCGATGTCTATTTCAGAGCCAAGGAGTGGTTTTAATTCATCCAGATCCAAATATATATGGGTAGGGTGCAGGGAAAATTTTAAGGATGAAAATTTATTTTAAAGTTTAGAAACCTTGGCGAATCTTACTAGTTGCAAACGTACAAAGTATAAAATGTTTGAAGATACGTTTGTAAAAATATTAAAATTTATAATGAATTTATATAGTTTTTTGTAAAATTTTGGTGATTGTTAAGGTAAAATATTTATATACTATAAAATTTGGGCGAATAATTTTTAGAAAAAAATGGAAATTAACGAATATTTTTTTTTTGAAAAAACATGGAAAATTAGCCCACCTGCGAATATTAGCCCCTAAAATTTTCCCTAGTAGGGTGACCTATTACGTCACTTATGGCACAAACTGGTGATTCCCATTGAATGGCGGGGGTCACCATCTTCTTTCCTCTCCTCTCGATTTTCCTAGCTGTGATCACCGATTTTGCAATGGGGACTTCCTTTGCAGGGGTGGTCTCAATTGTTTCTTGGATGGGTGGGGGCTCCTCGGGACTGATGGGCTTCAACCTTGTGGAAGTAACATGGGTGGTTCCTATTCCAGAAGGGGGAATTAGGTACCAAACTGGGAACGCCAATGATATGTTGGGTAACACCAGTGTTGCCACAACCTGCTAGGAGACGAAGCCAACTGGGGGATAGAGGAAAGGAGTTTGGGAGGCAGCGTAGGCTAGAGAGGTTGTCATGTCCAATGCCTTGGTGTCGTTACTTCTTATGTTCGTGTCCTGACTAGCTTCATTGCTTGATGTGGAAATCCTGCACACCAGAGCCCCAGTGACATCTGGTGATGACTCAAGGATAATGGGAGGATCTCCTAGGAATGACCCTAGAACAAACGACAGTTTGAATTGGCTGGGGCCATATTCTTGGTACTGTGAAAGGATATTTGTTGATGTACCTACATAGGGTAGGATTACATCAGTGTTTTTTAGGGGACACATCTCGTTGTGTGTTAGCTGGTCTATAATAATGATGCGGTCCTTGTGGGGGAACATCATAATGCAGAAGACGAAGGAGGTTATGGAAGACATGGCGTACATATAACTCCACCTGAGGAGTATATTTTAATCCAAGTGAGAATCAAAGACATCGATGTCTATGTGGACCGTCTTTCCAGCTAAACATAATATGAAATTTTGGTAGAGGCTGACAAGGGTCAAGGGACAACAGCCGTATGCTCAAAGCGTGATGAATGAGGGTTTTAGTTCAGGAGAACCACACTTCTGCTAAATTTTTTTGGACATGATGCATGTGTATGTACCCTCATCTATGACACATCGATGGATAGTGATATTCTACACTCACACTGGTATCTAAAAGGCGACCATGGAAGGAAGCTGGGGGGTGGGTTTTTCTAAGTCAAAAGCCTTCAGGCTTGTACCCTTGGGATCGATAGCGCTAATGTGGAAAGTAGGGCGTTCGTTGTTTCAGGCATGACTGTTATGTTGTGCTAACATAGCAGTGGGAGATTGTGCTAAATCATCTAGGATACTATAATTATGGGCCGCTTTGGAGTAGTTTCTTGCTCGCCTATTAGGTCCCTTTTTCATTTTCGGCAATGGTTCTATAGACATCTTTGAAATGTTCAAAGGTGCAGCCAGTGCACTAGTACTTGCCCTTGATATATTGGTGTCAAGTGGGGTGTCGTAGTTGCGATTCTGTGTTTGGAAAAACATCTTTTCTTCATTCATGTAGATTTCATGGCTGCTTTTCCTGGAATCGTCTATATTTCGCTGGTGAGTAATAACCATCCCTTGGTTGAGGAAAGGTTCTTGCATCACGGCTAGTTGCTAGGATGATCCTCCTTGTCCTCGGTTACTCTGTAGCATCTTTAGCTCGGGGAGATCAGAACAGTGGTGAGTATAGTGACCGTACTCACCACATATCGAATAGGAATGGTTTTTTCGAAGAGGTGGCCTTTTTCTCTGTCGTTGGGCATTGCTTGGCTCCTGGTTCTAATTCCGATTGGAGTTACCTCCATTTAGGGATCGTGGTGGGCACTGTTGTCTGCTGCCCCCTGTCCAGGGTTCCCTTTTGGATTTTTTTTGGAATTTTCTTCACCATGTTAGGAGGGAAGTTCTCTTGATTGTATTGGTGTGGTTGGTTTTGGGAAGGTTGCACAAAGTTCACCTTTGCATTGTTTTGCATAGGTGGGTTGTGTGTTGGGGACTGAGCATAATGCGGTCTCGGGTTTTCACCTAACTGTTGGAGGGGAGTTCTTCCATCAATGTTTCTTTCTACGTACTAATCCCCTTGAGCCGAAGGGTAAGGTCCTCTCTGGTGATAAGCTGGCGCCCTATTGGTCAAATTTTGCTGAGGCATATGATGACCTTGAAAACTGGGTTGAGGCATGTTTTAGGTAGAATTGTATGTGTAACTTGGGTTTTGACTGCTACTGCCTAGGTAACCTTAGGTCAATGACCCAATTAGCCCATCCACAGGGTTCGACGCGCCTGGAAACTATTGATAAGTTTGCAAGCGTGGGGCGTTAGGCATGATGTTGTAAATGTATCCTGACTGCGTATAAATCAACTCGAGCTTTTGGGCTTTGCTGATTGCGTCCTCTTCAAATGTGGGATTCTGCTGTGCCACATCCTTTGAAATATCTGTCGTAAGAGTTTTCAAGAACAAATATAAGAGTACCCGGTCATCGATTTTATCTTTACATAAACTACAATGCCACCTCCATTCATGGAGATGGTCTGATATGTGAAGGACGGGGGTTTGTCTAAAATGAGTCAGTAATTCCATTCCGTAAACATGGTGAATGGGTAACTGAAAATATGTCAGGAACACGGTAGAAAGGGTGCTAAAGGTTCCATGTGAAGCTAAGGGTTGCTCCACGTACCACTTCGTGGCTACTCCTGTAAGAGTGTGTTGAAATAATCTCAATCGAATAGTGTCGTCAATGATACTGTGCGATGAGCACCACAGGCGAAAGATCATGACATGATTACCTGGGTCTTCTGCTTGCTTGCCTTCAAACTTTGGTATATCCAAAGGGAGCTTCGTGGGCATGAGAGGCCATGTAGGATCATGTGTGATGGGATCGTTTGTTAGCTTGGTTAAATCATGTAGATTCAATGAAGCTAAGAAATGTTACTAAGAGGCTCACACCATTGCAATGTGTGAAAACACAAATTTCTTGTTAAAATGAGGGTTAGTCTTCGACATACCATGCTATGTATTCGACTGGCTTCCCATATGGGACACACTCTTCTGCCCCCTAGGGGTTGCGGGGGGAGTGGTGTGTGGTGTGGTGTTGGGAGACCAACTAGGGTTCCCAACCATGGCTACCTCGATAAAGGACGAACAGATAATGGTGGTAGTGTTCTGTCTTTGACACCTGAATGGTGAAAGACCTGGAACCCCTCCCGGTAATGGGGGGAGGTCCAAAAGGTGTCTGGATTGATGAGGTTCCATTAGGACCTGTCAGATGTCACCCAGATTTGGTTTTGTAAAACTTTGAGAGGATAGAGTCTATGATCAAAGAAAACTTCTTGTCACATACATAAAACAAAGAGAAAAATAAAATAGATTTCCCTTTAAGTTAATCTATGTGATCAAGCAATCAAAAAGGTGGTTTTTGTTCGTTT
The DNA here is from genome assembly GCA_034641835.2 of Pinus albicaulis. NCBI lineage: Eukaryota > Viridiplantae > Streptophyta > Pinopsida > Pinales > Pinaceae > Pinus > Pinus albicaulis. The sequence continues at coordinate 150,205 of JAXQQM020082924.1, read as the reverse complement.
GCATATGATACTCAAAATACTAGAATAACTATGCATCCTCACACACTCAAAATTAAATTGTCCTTGAGAATATTTCTTGTGAGTGTTGGCACAACGTCCCGTAAGAGCTGGCAATGCCCCCAGTCAGCCAAAGAGAATCCACCAAGGTAAGGGTAGAGGGTTTGGCGCTTACCTACACCATCACCTATAGGGTAAAGGTTGCCCTAGTTTTTGGCCAGTAATAACCACCATCCCACGTGAGCATTCAAGTCTTGGGCTTCTTGGTAGTCAGCTAAGAGTACTGAGTATCAGCCGGGTCAGGTAGACCCAACTGATACCGCACGCACTGCCCCTAAGCCTAACCCCTTTGAAACGGGTCTCTACCGCACTCGGGTTTTCTTTGCCATGGGATGCTAGGTGGATTTGAAGCTCCCTAAATACACAACTTCTATGTTTCAATATGAATTATGATCAAGGCAGCTTATTGGATGCCTACCCCCTTGATCCTAACTTAAGCTATAAATTCTTTTGTGGCCCCTGTGGGGAGAATTTAGTGAGTTTGGTTAAGTTAGTTTTAGGTGTCTTTGCTTCGCTTAATGGGTGAGTGTGTGTGAGCACAAAGTGGACAAGCACATAGTTTGAACGTGTGGATATCGATGATCCTTTACAAAATCCCCTATTTAAACTATGTTGTATTGTTCCTGGCTCAAATGGAAAACATGTGCAGATAATGGGCCGCTTTCAATTTTTCCTAGTTAATATATTTGACTAACTATAGGGAGATGGTGAATTATGAATATGGAGCATTCATATGCTTACCTAGGATCACCATAGGGTGCAAAGGTAGCAAATATTACTTGCTCTTCTATAAACAATTCAATCCTAGTCCCGAAATTCCTAGTGCAAAAATTGAACTAAACTAAAAAATTTTACACTAGAAAAAGAAAACTAGCTATGCATGCATGGTCTTGGGCCACTTACATGAGCTAGTTATCTAGGTGTGTAAGTACCAAAATTTTCAAAACATGAATTTTTCGGAATGCAAGTTACCCCCCCGCCCCCCTTCCCCCCCCCCCACTTAAACTATGTGTGAAATTTGCAAAAATCAACTTGAAGTAAAACTGACACTAAGCCTACAAAAAGTAGCGAAACGTGAGCTTTAACAAGCTGCGGGGTACCACAACTAGTTCTCGAATGTGTATTAGGGGCTGCCAAGCACCTTACCTAGTTTAGACATGTTTGTTTCAGCTTTTTCAGCCATGACCTTCTCTATGTTCTGAGTTTGTTGGCTCTGTTTCGGGATATTGTTTGCCACAACCACCTCGGGAATATTTGTGGATGTACTAGGAATATTTGAATCAGGATTAGTTTGGGTAACTCTATCTTTTTTTTGGTCATTTTTCCCGACCACGATTTTGTTGTTGTTGACTGCTTTCTTAAGGATGTTATCAGGGGTTTTAGCAGTGTCTAAGCTACCTTTCTTGGAGCTGTCTTGATTTTTTCTGCTTCTGAGGTCATACTGCATGTGAGCTTCTATTATGGCATTCTGAAAATCTATGGCAGGATCCTCGGGATCTTCATAGCTGGTTTCATCCTGATTCAGAGAGAAGAATGCTTGTTCTTCTTCCATGAGGTACACCTCACTCTCATTATCAGACCCTATGAGGTTCAAATGATTTTCATCAATGGGTTTTGTATCCCTATCGTCTTCTTCCACATAATTTTCATTAAATGGTGGCCTAATTTGTTGGTCATTTTCCCTTTGTTTGTTTAGAGGTTGTTCCCTCCTAAAATTTTGGTTCTGGTTTCTGTTTGGAGGGTTTGGTTGATTGTCCCTAAAAGGGGCCTTCTCACTTATCTTTTCCCACATTTTGGCCATGGACCTAACTAAGTCATCTATTCTAGGATCTAAGGAAGGGGATGAAGTGGAGACCTCATCCCGGTATGTGACTTTCCTTTATGATCTAGTTCTAGCTCTTTTTTCTGCTAAGCTGGCTTCTGCTCTTATGGCTACTTTTTGCATTTCCTCTAGAGTAGGGGGGTCCTTGTCTCTTAGCTGATAAGTCATGTCTGGGTCAAAACCCTCGGGGAACTTTGCCAAGGCTGAACCAAGTGGGGGTTTGAAGTGAGGTGGGAGGGCGTTATACACACTATTGAACCTAGTGCAATATCCCTGGACACTTTCCCCATTTTCCTGTTTTAGATTGTTATATTCTAACAGGATTTGAATAGGGTTCTTTCGGATTTCCCACTTGTTTATGAAGGTTTGGTAGAGTTCTAGGGGGTTGTGGATGCTGTTTGGAGTTAAGCTTTTGAACCATTTTTTGGGTTCTCCGCCCAGGCTTTGGGTGAACATTCTCATTCTGACGGTGTCTTCTTATATTTCCATGTATTCAAAGGCATCACTAATCTTATCTACATGTTGTTGAGCTATGGTAGTCTCATCTCCAGTAAAGTGTGGGATTTTGGCTTGATAGTTATCTTGTAAGGGAGCCAAAGGCTGTGGAAACACCAAAGGTGTGTACCAGGCTTCCATGACGGGAGCTGATGGATGATGTACAAAATGAGGGTTTGTGGGATGAGCTGAGGTGGTTCGAACAGTAGTGGTTTGGATAGGTGTGGCGGAAGTGCTTGGACTAGTGATCTGATTTTGAGCAGATCTGGGATGGTAGGAGCCAAAGTGATGGAGAAGCTGAAATTCGGGAGGTGTCGTAGGTGAGGCTTCTCTACTAGGACTCTGTGGAAGATGTAGGGGCTCAAGATCGTCAAAGTCTATCTTACTTTGTGACTTGCTTCTAAAAAGAGTTTTTGCTGATTTTAAGTCAAAGGGGAAATCCTGCAAGGAAGTGAGATGTTTGGGTACTGATCTTTATTTACGGAGGGACCTATCAGTAGCTAAATCACTAGTTTGGGAAGCTTGCCACAAAATCTTCTCTGGGTCATCTACTATGATAGGGGGATTTGGGTCTGGATGAGATCTGGTGTTGATTCTTCGTGAAGCCAGATTTCGGGTCTACAGTTTAGAGAGGATGGTATTTGTGAAATTTTTGGATGGATGGCCTCTTTAAGGTTATACTAATGTGAAGGATGGTCAAAACCAAAAGGATGGACTAGTGGAGTCGCCAGGTGGATTTTTATGAAAACTATGGTCCACACCAATACTATCAAAGATGCTTTGGGAAAGATTTATAACAAACTTTGAGATGGAAACTTTGCAAATAACAATGATTCACTTGGTTTGAAAATTTTTCTAGGTTGTATGGACAAGCTAATGGTTCTCTTGGGAAGAAAGCTTCTGCTTATCTCCTATGTTTAGGTGAGGTTTTTCTGAATCGCTAAGTTATACTTATTTTTTCATTGATTATAGAGCTTCTACCATAAGTTTAAGTTTTTGGAGGGATGAGTTAGCAGAAAGGTATGATTTATGAATTTTTTGGTCTTTTATGGAGTTTTTAGGCCTACTGGAGGCTAGTGGAGTCGCCAGGTGGAACTTGGTTGTTTTTCTAAAGACGTAGCTATGGTCCACCACCAGTAACTAGGGAAAAAGCCAATCTGGGAATGTTTTGGGGTTTTTCTGAGTTTTTATGTGCAGCCTATGGTTTATTTAAAGTATTCTAAACCTGTTTCATCACTTTGCTAGGGTGGCGAGAACAAAAAGAGTTTACTCTAAATGGTTTTATGGACTTCTTGCCTGTGAGGTTTGGAAGAGTTTCCTACAATTGAATCATCATTTTGATAAGATGGTGAAAGAGCTAGATTCTACTCTTCTAAGTTTGACTGAGATTTTGAGATTTCCTAAGGGAAACCTAGGATGTTTTGACTCAAGGTCCCACCGTGACTGCCATTATGTTAGTGAGCGGTGGGATAAGTCCACAAGATAGTATTCTCAAAGTCTCTAAAGATTAGGGAAAATAAGTTTGTTTATCACTCAGGTCCCACCGTGATCGCCATTATGTTAGTGAGCGGTGGGATAAGTCCACAAGATAGTATTCTCAAAGTCTCTAAAGATTAGGGAAACTAAGTTTGTTTATCACTCAGAGTCCCACTGTGATCGCCATTATGTTAGTGTGGCGATGAGGTGGCTCAATTGGATAGAAGCCTAGAGTTTTAGTAAAGTAGTAAGGCCTACTGGAGGCTAGTGGAGTTGCCAGGTGGATTTTTAGTTGTTTTGAGGTATATGTGTATGGTCCACCACCAATACTGACAAAAACCAATCTAAGCGAGTTTTTTGGGGTTTTTCTGAGTTCTTTATGTGCAGCCTAGTTTGTAAGAGTTGTTCTAAACCTGATTCATCACTTTGCTAAGATGGTGAAACAAGGAGTTTACTCTAAATGATTCTATAGGCTGATGGTCCGAGTTTAGTGTTGAAGGACTAAAGAGTCTATAAGAGTTTGCTAGACTGTCATGTACTCAGTAAGTCCCACCGTGATCACCATTATGTTAGGGTCCCGTGATTTGGCTGATTGGCAAGCCAAATGACAGTGTAAAATCAAACCAATCTTTGGAGCCCAAGGACCTAGCCTTCCTGGACTTAGAGAGGGCTCTCTCTATTTGTGTAATGGATATCTGTGTGTTTGCTTATTATGTTTTGATTTTAGGCTAGTTATGAAGTAGGTTTTATGGTTTTGGTTTTTTAAGGTTGTGAGGGATGAAACTGATCAAAGATATAAGATAGGTAAAATGTTGTGTAACCAGCTCCAAAAATAGAAGAAAAGAGATATCCACGCCTTAGAAATAAGCCACTTAGAGGGGGCCAAAAAATAGAAGAAAAGAGATGTAAACGCCTTAGAAATGAGCCACTTCGAGGGGGCAACCTCCAATACATTACATAAATGAACAATTCTTGGATGATACAATTCACAAAACCTCCTTTCTATATATAGGAGTCCATGGGGCCATAATGTAATCCTAGTGGGTCACAATGTAATCCTAGCCGACCTAGCAATAATAATTTAAGGGCACAATAATAACAAAATGGGGGTTACAAGGGTACAACAATAACAATAAGGGGTTTACACTAACAATAATAAGGGGCTATACTAGTGATATAGGGACCCAACATGCCCCTCTCCTTCAAAAAAAGTGTTGTCCTCAACACTTGAGTAGCTCCGGGTGCTTCTGTATAAAATTCTCATCCTCCCATGTAGAATCTTCAGTGGGTAAGTTCTTCCACTTGATGAGATACTCTGAAATTGATCGATTCCGTAGTTGTCGAGTTCTTTTTTCCATGACCGCTTCTGGTTCCAATATGATTTTTCCTTCCTCATCAAGTTCTGGCAATATTGTTTGAACTGGAAGATTTTCTCCTATAACCTTCTTTAAGCATGAAACATGGAAAACTAGATGTACTCGCGAAGAAGTAGGAAGCTCCAATTTGTATGCCATAGTACCAATCTTTTGCAACACCTTGTAAGGACCATAGTACTTTGGCGATAATTTATTATCCTTCTTAGCTTGCTTGAGGGACATTTGTTTTTATGGTTGTAGCCGTAAAAATACCCAATCTCCTACATCAAAACTTCTCTCGCTGCGATGTTGATCTACCTGTTGTTTCATTCGATTTGTGCCAAATTCAGGTTATCCTTTAAGAGTTGGAGAACTTCTTGCTGATGCTCGATGTGATCTTCCACTGCTTGAACCTTCGAATTTTCCCTTAAAGATGATGTGATGGATGGTGGATGATATCCATAAAGTGCCATAAATGGGGTCATTTTTGCTGCAGCATGGAAGGAAGTGTTATACCACCATTCAGCAAGAGGTAACCACTTGACCCATTGTGTTTGTTTATCAGATACAAAACAACGAAGATATCCTTCCAAACATTTATTTACTATCTCATTTTGACCATCGGATTGAGGATGATAAGATGAGCTATGAGCTAATTGAGTACCCAAACAAGAAAATAACTCCGTCCAAAAATTTCCAGTAAAAATGGGATCTCTGTCGCTCACAATAACCCTTGGGCTTCCATGTAGCTTTTGAATTCTGTCCATAAATGTAGTAGCAATCGTACTTGCTTTAAATGGATGAGATAATGCACAAAAGTGTGCATACTTGGTAAGTCTATCAACTACCACCATGATGACACTCTTTCCTTCGGACTTAGGTAAACCCGTGATAAAATCCATTGAAATCTCCTCCCAACGTTGACCTGGAATGGATAAAGGTTGTAGAAGTCCTGGGGTCTTAATTGTTTCCACTTTATTCTGTTGGCAAACCAAACATTCCGCCACAAACTTTCGAATATCAGATTTAAGGCCATCCCAAAAAAAATTCTTTCTTCACCCTGTGGTAAGTTTTTAAAAATCCTGAGTGTCCTCCTAAAGGAGAAGTGTGCAATTCCAGAAGAATCTTTTGTTTTAGTTGGGAATTCTTACAAAGATATAAGCCATCTTTGTACCATAAGGAATCATTTTTCCAACTAAATGTATCAGATGTACTAGGATCTTGCTGCAACTTTTGAATGAGTGTCCATACATCTTTGTCCTTCTTCCATTCATCTCTTGCTTCGGTTATCCAATCTGGTTGGATAATAGAAATGACACAAAGCAATGCTTCCACCTCTTCATTCTTTCTTGAGAGTGCATCCGCAACAACATTTAGCTTCCATTTTTTGTATATTATTTCAAAGTCATAACCCAACATCTTTGTGACCCATTTTTGCTGCTCTTCTGAAGATAGTCTTTGTTCCAAAAAGTGTTTAAGACTATCATGATCAGTTTTTACCTTGAAGTGTCTTCCCATTAGGTAAGTTCGCCATTTCTTTAGTGCATGCAGTATTGCTAACATTCCTTCTCATAAATAGGTTTTTGTAAATACTTTCCTTTGATTGGACGACTTTCAAAAGAAATGGGTCTTCCTTCCTGCATTAAAACTGCACCAATTCCATTTCCTGAGGCATCACATTCCACAATAAAGGTTTTTGTGAAGTCTGGCGTAGCTAAGACCGGTGCTAGGCACATTGCCTCTTTAAGATGTTCAAAGGCCTTAGTTGCTTGAGGAGTCCATGAAAATGCATCTTTCTTCAATAATGTTGTTAGAGGTGCTGCTATTCTCCCATAATTCTTAACAAACTTGCGATAATACCCCGTTAACCCAAGAAATCCTCGCAACTTCTTTATGGTTGTGGGGACTTTCCATTCCTTAATGGCTTTAATTTTGTTAGGGTCTACTTTCACACCCTCGTGAGATACAATATGACCCAAATATTCCACCTCTTGTACTCCAAAGAAACATTTGGATTTTTTTGCATATAATTGTTTCTCCCGCAATAGTTTGAGCACCTTGTCAACATGTTCAACATGATCCTTCCAAGACCTGCTGTAGATTAGTATATCATCAAAAAATACTAGCACAAATTTTCTAAGGAAGGGTTTGAAAATGGAATTCATCAACCCTTGAAATGTAGAAGGTGCATTTGTAAGGCCAAAAGGCATGACAAAAAATTCATAATGACCCTTATGAGTTCGAAATGCTGTTTTTGGAATATCTTCAGTCTTCATTCTAATTTGATGATATCCTGAACGAAGATCCAACTTGGTAAAATAAATTGCTCCATGTAATTCATCCAATAATTCATCAATCACAGGAATGGGAAATTTATCTTTAATGGTGAGCTTATTGAGCTCCCTATAATCCGGACACATTCGCCATGATCAATCCTTCTTGTGTACCAATACTACAGGAGCAGAGAAAGAACTTTGACTAGGTTGAATTATACCCGCCTCTAACATTTCTGCAATCATACGTTCAATTTCGCTCTTTGGAAGTAAGGATATCTATAAGGCCTGATGTTTGGAGGAACACTTCCTGGAATCAAATGAATAGCATGATCATGATCACGAATAGGTGGGAGTCCTTTGGGGGTTTCAAACACCTTGGAATGATTGTCCAAGACTTGTTGGAGATCTGCAGAAATAGATGATTTTGATGTTGGAACTTCTAGTGAGCATACTTGTGCAATTACGCCTCGCTGTTCTTTCTTTAGAAGCTTTGTCATGACATTAGAGCTTATTATCCTTCCTGGCTTCCCCGCAATACCCCGTAATTCGACTTCCTTTCCTTCTGAAAAAAATTTCAAGAAAAGTTCTTGAAAATTAAAAGTTACCGTCCCCAAAGATTGTAACCATTGTACTCCTAGTACAACATCAGCACCTCCCATAGGAATGGAAAGCATTGGACTAGTCAATACATATTCCCCCATGGTTAGCTTGATATTATGGCATTTTCCAGAGCAATTTATAGTTCCTCCATTTGCAACCATCACTTGACATTCTGGTGCTGGGTATAGGAAACAACTTAATTCCTTGGCTACCTTATAATGAATAAAATTATGGGTGCTACCTGAATCAATCAACACTATTACCCTTTTCTTCTTTATATGTCCTTCTATCTTGAGAGTTTGAGGAGTGGTAATTCCTGCCAGTGCATTACACAATATGGTCGGATTCATTTCTTCTTCTTCTAGGGGTGGTTCTTGGTGTATATCCTCTTCTTGTTCATTTTCTTCTTCTTCTTCACAATCTATGTAAAATAATTTCTTCTCAGCACACTTATGACCTTTAGTGTATTTGCTATCACAACTGTAGCAAAGCCCTTTTGCTCTTTTTTCTTCCAATTGTTGTGGTGTCAACCTTGTAGGTTGTGGAAATCTAGGCATAGCAACACTTCCTTCTTTATAGAATTGAGTGGTAGGTTTCCTTGTCGCCATAATTTTACATTCAACTTTTCTTGCCAACCTGAATGCCTTCTCCAATGAATCAAGTTCCAAAACACGAACTTCATGTTGGATGTTATCCTTTAGAGTACCTAAGAAGAGATCAATCCTGTGTTCCTCTGGAATATTAGTTACCCTTATATTCAATTTTTGGAAGTCCTCAATGTGCTGCCCCACTAAACCCTTTTGTTTGAGATTTATCAATTGGCTAAAGAAGGTGTTGCTCTTTGTATCCTTATAATGTGCTATCATTTCCTTCGTAAAAATTGACCAAGTGAAAATTTTTTTATGGGAGCAAAGCCATCGATACCATACAAATGTATTTTGTTCTAAATGTAAAGTTGCAATGCGTACCTTTTGTGTGTTTTGCACGTTATGGAGATCAAAATATTGCTCCATCCGTAGTATCCATGTTACAGGATCCTTTCCATCAAACTTCCTCATATCCATTTTTGGAATATGGTGGTTCTTCCCACCAACATTAGAGTTTATCAAATCACAATTAACATTGATTTTGTTCTCATCATGAGGTTCTTCTACTATCTTTTCACCATTAGGAAACCGTTCTTTTATCAACTTTGTCAAACCTTCGATGTCTGTTTTTAGATCATTCTTCATGTTTTCTATCTTAGCTTCCATGCCATCCATCTTCTCTTCCACACCTTTCTTCAAAACTTCCATTTCATTTTTTGTTGCTCTTTGCGAGAGTGAAATTTGTTGCGCTTGCTCTTGTAATTTTGATAGATCATGTTGCAATTCTTCATCTTCATGAGTCATAGTAGACCCTTCTGAAGGCTTAATGGGTGTTGAATTATTTTTCCGAGGCATATTTTAGAACCCAATACTGATATGCCCTTGGAATCAATTCAAATTGAATCTTCAAACAAGACTTATGCAATCCTGGAAAAAAATACACCTTTTTCTTGCTTTTGAGGAGCTCGATATTGAAATTGGATTATCTCCGTAATTGAAAAATATTCAATATCCGAAATTCGACTCGTAGCAGCCCCTAAGCTTCTTTCTTTTCAAATGCCACAGGTCTGACCTGATTTTGATTCTCCAAGACAAAGTTGTGTCCAATCTCCCACAATGACCTAATTCTGGACTGGTTCAGTAGAGCGAACTTGTACGACTTGCCACGTGTCACCGTTTTGTCCTTTGTCTCTGAAATTGATAGCGAAGAAACTAGAGGCCGTGTAATTGCGACCAATTTTGACGGAAATCTATTCCAATCTTCAGAGAGAGAGTTATTGAACTTTTCCCACGATCACCTCTTTGAGATGAAATTCAGGAGCCTGAAAAAGCACTACCTTCCACAGATCATATCTCCAAAAATATTGCAAACCAAGCTCTGAAATTTTTTGATGAATTTCCTCAGGATTTCAGCTTCGCACCATATGAATTTTAGATTCTGAACCTTCGTAGAAAAACAATTATAGCGCAAATTACACAATGACCTGTTTAGGAGCTTGAAAAAATACCTGACTTCCACAGATCATATCTCCGAAATTATTGCGAACCAAACTTTGAGATTTTTATACAAGATTCCTCAGGATTGTTTCTTCGCACCCTAAAAATTTCAGCTTCTGAAACTTCGTAGAAAAAAAGTTATAGCTAAAATGCCACGATGACCTGTTTGGAGCAGCGAAACCCTAGAATCCAAAGCTCTGATACCAAATGTTGTGTAACCAGCTCCAAAAATAGAAGAAAAGAGATGTAAACGCCTTAGAAATGAGCCACTTCGAGGGGGAAACCTCCAATACATTACATAAATGAACAATTCTTGGATGATACAATTCAAAAAACCTCCTTTCTATATATAGGAGTCCATGGGACCATAATGTAATCCTAGTGGGCCACAATGTAATCCTAGCCGACCTAACAATAATAATTTAAGGGCACAATAATAACAAAATGGGGGTTACAAGGGTACAATAATAACAATAAGGGGTTTACACTAACAATAATAAGGGGCTATACTAGTGATATAGGGACCTAAAAAAACCCTTTTTATAATGTATAAAACCCAAAGTTTTAAATAAAACAAAGGTTTTTATGGATCAGGGCGGGATAAATATATAAAGTGGATAGACGCCCAACTGCGGGGCCTTTGGACTTTATGAATTTTATATGCCCGGGGCGTATATAAAACAAAGGGCCTAATCGCAATCGGAACTTCGGGCCCGGTCTTTCAATCTACTCATTGAATTCTCCCGATGCAATAAGCGCCTTGGGACCTTTAACTCTCAGTCTTGGGCATAGGGTATATGAAATGAAAAAGTGGTGGGGTGGAAATATAATATAGGGACTCAATCGCATCGGAACATTTTGATGCGGTCTTTTCGATCAACCCATTGAAATTTCTTCGATTGTGATTGCGTGATTGGTCTTTCAATCTACCTATTATGGCCCAAATCTACCTTAGGCTGAAGGAAGGCAGAGTTCAGGGTAACATCATACCACGCTCAGTCTGGTAGCTAGCCCTACCAGAACAGGAGAGGGCTCTCTCTGGGTCAATCTCAGGAAAAATGTATCAATAAGGCTTGAGATGATTGAAATGAGTGCTAATTTTAGGCTAGGTATATAAATCAAGGAGTTTGAAATGATTTTTTAGGGGTTTTGTTGGAAAAAGGGAAAGGCAATTTTGGGCTTGGGGATGAGGCCAATTTCTTGTAGAGTTCAAGTTGGGGCAGGGAAGGCAATGGATTTGATGTCTTAGATTCAATGAATGGACAAAAAATATTTCTGAGGAGCTGAAGAGGGCAAGAAGGTGCAAGGATCCTCTTCAAACAGAGGAAAACATATAAAACTAAACAAAAGTTTAAGGCAGAGCACCAACAAACTAATGAATTCTACCTTAGTTACTCATTTGTTTATTTTAGAAGCAAAGAGAAGGGAAATGGAATACATATAAAATTAATGAAACTTACAGATACATGGAGAAAAACATCATCAAAACTCAGAGCCACAAGGATCCCAACAAGTGCTACAAAACCCTGGACTTTCCTTTGCCAAAAATGCAGAAGTGTATGTACAATGAAGTCCCAAACTTTTCCCAAGTATCCAACCCTGAAAATGTATCATAAAATACAATATATAGACAAGCCTAACCCCTTCCCATGCCTCTAGGGGTCGAGCTCATCCTTCTAGGAGCTGTTTCAACCAATTCTAAACAAGGAACTGAAATCTAGGCAATCAAACAACTTGCCTCTATATGGCAGGAAACTGATTCATTCATTTAATTTTCAATTTTTAGTGAATGAATCCTATAGAACAAGTAAATATGAGCCAAAATTACATCATAGTCATCAAATTACATCAAGATAGATCAATAGTTACATCAAAAGTGAAACTAGTCAAAACTAGGCGAATTTCTGAGCTGAAGAGTGAAAATGAGGCCAAATTTCTCTATGCGCCGTGCCCAAAAATTCAATGCGTCGCGCCACTTTGAGCCTGTTTTTGAGGCACTTCCTGAAGTCCAAATTGAGCTCATGATAGCTTGTTGGAAAGCCCTGCCTGTCTATGTTATGGCCCAAATCTACCTCAGGCTGAAGGAAGGCAGAGTTCAGGGTAACATCATACCACGCTCAGTCTGGTAGCTAGCCCTACCAGAACAGGAGAGGGCTCTCTCCAGGTCAATCTCAACGATAAGTAATCAATAGGACTTGAGATGACTAAAATAAAAGCTAATTTTAGGCTAGGTATATAAGTAGGAGGGTTTGATTGAAAATTGTGGTTTGAAAAGAGCAAGAGAAGGGACTATTGGGCTATGAATTTGGGGCTAGTTTCTGTCGGCAAACTTGGGGCAAAGTAAGTGCAATGTACAACCAAATTAAAGATGTAATGAGAGAAGAAAATAGGGAAAATACTGCTTCCCTGTAGGCATCAATCAGGGGATGGATCTACAATGACAACTTTAGAAAAAAGAGAAGCACCGGGTTACTCAACGAAGCATCTAACAGAGGATGGATTCTGAAAAGATAACCACTACATCAAACAACATAATCATTGTGAGAGGAGCATCGTGCGTGGATGGATTCCTAAAACTTCCCTTGGAGAATGATGTAAACAAATTAGCAGAAAAAACAAAGCATGGAAAGGAATTTACAAGAAAAACATGCTGCACATTAAACACCATGATGAATCCCAAATTTAAAGCGCAGAAAAAAGCTTTATTAAAATAATATTCGAGGAAAATTTTACACAATCCAATAGCAGCCTCCCTCTGCTGCAAAAATCCAACCTCTACAGTATGAAATTCATAAAATATATACATTTTCTCATCCTTGTACTAAGGGAATTGAGCTCAACCATTTTCTTAAAAATAGAATTAGTTACATTAAACTTGGGCCAAATTTCTGAAAATAGGTGTTGAATATGAACTCGTATCTCCTAAACCATAGCACCTGTTACAAAACTGAAAGAGGTTTTTGTAGATAAGGTCATGTTGGAGAAAAAACTCTCTCAAATTTGGGAAATTCATTTCCCGTTGCTCGCAATCTATTCCAAAAAATCATCTCTAAAACAGAAAATCATTAAAAATTTAAATCTATAAAAATGAGTTGTAAAGATCTAGTCACATATCCCAATTCGTGACACGTGTGAATAAAATGAAAGAGGTTTTTGTTATATGGCTTGTGGATAACAAAAAAATCCTTGGGTTTTTTCAAAATTACTTTCCATCTGTTGTAAAATGGCTCCGCACTAAAATGACTAAAACAGTAAAAAATATGAAAAATTTTCTTTGTTTTAATGTAGGCTCCAAATATCATTGTATATCTCCCACATAGTAGCACCTGTACATAAACTGAAGGAGGTTTTTGTTATTTTCTACGTGATGAACAAAAACCTCTTTCACTTTTGAAAAATTCCTTACCATTATTTCAAAAACTGATTTTTTACTAAACTTGTCATTGTGTGCAGCAACTTACCTGAAAACATGCATAACCAAGAATCACTCATTCATTTTGACCATATCTTCTAATCTGGGAGCCAGTTACAAGAGTGTGATATACCGTTGGAAATATTTTTCTGAGATTCTTCTGATGATCACACTTGTGACATTTTTTGTGTTGAACATCATGTGAAAAACATCTGACAAAACCAGACATAGTAAGAGCTCATGTTGATCCCTGGTGATAGGCTACGAAGACTGGAACTAACATCGGATCCAATGGGGATGGTAGCTCTTTGGAGGAGCCAAGAACTACAGATCTCTGGGAAAGAAGGATGTGCCTTCATCCATTGGGCTATGGATGGTCAAACAACTGCAAACCCAAAGCAACTCATACCAATCCCAAAACATATACATACTGCAACCTATACATAAACCAATACCGAAAACTGAAATGTTGCCTTTGATAGCTTATTTATTTACAAATCTACCCTACTTTTCTGCTAAACCAATAGATCAAGTAACACTGTAATGCCAAATCAACCAATCAAGTAACTGTGACAAGGATGTTGCTTGAAAGTGCTTCAACCAAGACACAAATGTAAATGCTAACAGCCATACATGCACATAACGAGTCTGGTTATGTACAAGACAATTTGATCTATCATTCAAACTGAAAAAAATTTCCATGTACGTTGCAATAGGATCGCAAAAACCAGACTCTATTTGCTGCCCCAACTCCAAAATACATGCTTCCAGCTGAAAATTGTCAATGCAAACATCCACGGGCAGCCCTATTGTTTCTTGTTTTGAAGGAGGGAGAGTTTCCAAGAACTTTTTGGGATCTTGGAATTCATATGATTGGATCTGATCATTTAAATACTGAATCTCCTTCTCAAAATTTTCAACAACTAACTCAAAGAAACCAGTTTTAGCTTTAGGAGGAAACTTCAGAGATCTCAAACATTGAAGCACGACCATGAAAAATACTTCATCAATTTCAATATCCACTAACTGATCTCTAACTTCTTTTAAAGCTTCACAAAGCGCAGGGTTTGCCAAGTGCATGAATGGATCAGTGAGCACTGGAATCTCTGGATTGAGTTGGAGTTGCCAGGTGAATGTTTCAGCCTTCATATGTGTCTGAATGTTGTCCACCATCAACAATCAGATATGAACTTGATACATGTACTGGGGCAATTTGCAAATCAAGTGTCACGTTTACAAGCTATACCAGAGATTGACTGAAGCAGTGTTTATCTAGTTCCGCTAATGCAAAGCAAAAGAATTTCGAAGGCTACCTGGCATAACTTTAGGCTCCGTCTGTAGCTTACAAAACAATTAACACCAACAAGAAAACCATTTTCTTCCCCAGTATGGTCGCCACTATGTTAGTGCCTAAATCTACCTTAGGCTGAAGGAAGGCAGAGTTCAGGGTAACATCATACCACGCTCAGTCTGGTAGCTAGCCCTACCAGAATAGGAGAGGGCTCTCTCTGGGTCAATATCAGTGATAAATAATCAATAGGGCTTGAGATGAATGACATAAAAGCTAATTTTAGGTTAGGTATATAAGTAGCAAGGTTTGATTGAAAATTGTGGGTTGAAAAGAGCAAGAGAAGGGACTATTGGGCTATGAATTTGGGGCTAGTTTCTGCCGGAAAACTTTGGGAAAAGTAAGTGCAATGTACAACCAAATTAAATATGTAATGAGAGAATAAAATAGGGAAAATACCGCTGCCCTGTAGGCATTAATCAGGGGATGGATCTACAGTGACAACTTTAGAAGAAAGAGAAGCACCGGGTTACTCAACAGAGCATCTAACAGAGGATGGATTCTGAAAAGATAACCACTACATCAAACAACATAATCATTGTGAGAGGAGCATCATACATGGATGGATTCCTAACACTTCTCTTAGAGAATGATGTAAATAAATTAGCAGAAAAAACAAAGCATGGAAATGAATTTACAAGAAAAACATGCTGCACATTAAACACCGTGATGAATCCCAAATTTAAAGAGCAGAAAAAAGCTTTATTAAAATAATATTCGAGGAAAAATTTACCCAATCCAATAGCAGCCTCAATATACTGCAAAAATCCAACCTATACACTATGAAATTCATAAAATATATACATTTTATCATCCTTGTACTAAGGGAATTGAGCTCAACCATTTTCTTAAAAATAGAATCAGTTACATTAAACTTGGGCTGAGTTTCTGAAAATAGGTGTTGAATATGAACTCGTATCTCCTAAACCATAGCTTTTTTTACAAAAATAAAATAGGTTTTTTTAGATAAGGTCATGTTGGAGAAAAACCTCTCTCAAATTTGGGAAATTCGTTTCCAGTTGCTCGCAATATGTTCCAAAAAGTCATCTCTAAAACAGAAAATCATTAAAAATTTAAATCTGTAAAAATGAGCTGTAAAGATCTAGTCACATATCCAAATTCGTGACACCTGTGAATAAAATTAAAGATTTTTTTGTTATATGGCTTGTTTTTAACAAAAACCTCCTTGGGTTTTGCAAAATTACCTTCCATCGTTTGTAAAATGGCTCCGCACTAAAATGACTAAAACAGTAAAAAATATGAAAAATTTGCTTTGTTTTAATGTAGGCTCCAAATATCATTGTATATCTCCCACATAGTAACACCTGTGCATAAACTGAAGGATGTTTTTGTTATTTTCTATATGATGAACAAAAACCTCTTTCACTTTTTAAAAATTCCTTACCATTATTTCACAAACTTATTTTTTACTAAACTTGTCATTGTGTGCAGCAACTGACCTCAAAACATGCATAACCAAGAATCACTCATTGATTTTGACCATATCTTCTAATCTAGGAGTGTGATATACCGTTGGAAATATTTTTCCGAGATTCTTTGGATGAACACACTTGTGACATGTTTTGTGCTAAACATCATATGCAAAACATCTGACAAAACCAGACATAGTAAGAGCTCATGTTGATCCCTGGTGACAGGCTGCGAAGAATGGAACTAACACTACCCATTTGATATTTAACACGTGATTTGATATTTTTTAAAAAAAATTTGGATAAATGGGTTTTCGTCTTTTACAAAATAAAAAGGTGACCGAGAAGGTTTATATAAAAGAGTTGATCGCATCGGGATTTTAAAAGGAACACGGGACTTACGCACCATCGAAAGTTTCCGATGCGATAAGCGCTATATGGGTTCAACGCTTGGTTTTTATGGCAAGGGCACATGTGGGGAAGTGGTTAGGGGGTTTAGCCAAAGGGGCTAAAGCCTTATGTAAAAACATGTATTTTTTATGATTTTCAATGTTTTTTAAAGGGATTCAAGGGTTTCGATAAGGCTAAAAAGTGGGTTTTAAACCTTACAAAGTGGATTTTCATGAATGGAAGAAGGAAAAATCATGAAAAAATAGAGGAATTATATGGAAAAAAGGGGAGAAAATGAAGGTTAGTTGAGTGGGGGAAAGGGAAAAATGATGGTTTTGCAACAGTCTTTCTCTTGGGATTTAGCAGAATTTCTGAGTATTGAAATGGGGACAGTAGTGAAGATTTGGACAGAGGCATGAAGCCTTTCAAGAGTCTTCAATAGAAAACACTTTTTGCAATAAAATGTTCCTTGAAGGCTCTAAAAATCATTTATCCACCTTTTGGTATAACAAATTTATAGGTGGCTAACAGTGGCTCCACTTGGGGATGGTGCCTTCGTGAAGGCATTAAGAATTTCAGACTTGCATTCTCTGAGATGCTGATCAGTTGCCTCATCCATTGGGTTATATTTCTTTGATTGAATGATCTTCTTTTGCTTTGGAAATGCTAACAGCCATGGAAAATAATGGATCTTTCATCAACAAGATTTCTACCTACCCAACCCTATTGATCTAACATTTTTTCTTCCTTAGGGTGCACTTGGATTGGCAAACTCTTTTTCAACATTTTATTCTTTTGAAAGCAAAAACTCTAATCTATTTCTACTACTTATTTCCTCATGAACTCAGATTAAATAGTTGAGCCCATATGCTTCTCTACCTAATCTACTAATCTGTTAGGATTAAACAGTCTAACATATTTTTATTCTCTAATTGCTAAAGCAGAAATTTAAAAAGCATTCAAGTTAGGATTGAACAGTCTAACTTGATGTTGATCTATGGCATAAAAACAAGTTGCACATAGATTATTATTTGCAGAAAATTAAATCAAAATGGAAGGCTTAAGATCTGAAAGTTACTCATCATGGCCTTCTTTTTCTTTACAACTCTGTTTTGACTTTATTTGAGTTGTTTCTCCTTTGCCATTTGGTTCAGATTTTGAGCTAATTAGAACCAGATTTTTATCCTTTTTGACTCAGAAAACAAAACAGATTTGAGTCATTCTCTTTCTGAAATGTTAGGTTCAGATTTTGAGTATGTTTGAACCTTTGATTTCTATCCTAATCTATCTACTAATAAGCCAAGATTAAACAGCTTGGAAAATCAAATTCACTATCCTATCAGCAGAAAATTTAAAGGCTAATTATTCAAGATTAGGCAGTGTGACTAACTAGAAGTGTGTTTTTCAGTAGTGGCATTTAAGCTTGCACACTTTCAGAACTTATTTCTCTCTTTTTTGGTATGGGGACATACCTTTATTTATTTTTACAATCTGCCCTCTTTTATTTCTTTCTTTGTTTTTGTATTTTTTATTTTTCTAACTTTGAATGCAATGGTGAGACTATGATATTTACAATGAAAAAATAAAATTATTTGAAACTTAAAATTATTGGCAGAAGTAATGCTTGAGCATCCTGCCATTGACATGACCTCCATATAGATCCTATCCATTCAATTCTTTCAAGAAAAATGCATTGTGACCCCTCTCAGCATGGATAATATATGGCCCTTTCCACAAGTTCTCAAACTTGCCATGTTTTCCCTTCTCTTCTCTTCTTGAATCTCATTTAAGAATAACATTTCCAATTTGGAAATTGTTTTCCTTAGTCCTCTTATCAAATAGCTTCTTCATGTTTTCTTGGACTAACTGTGTTCTTTCATAGACTTCCTCTCTGGTCTGCTATAAATGGATTTTTTGGTTGATTCTCCTTTGCATATCATTCTCTTCAATCTACACTTCTTGAAAGAGTTTCATGACTGGAACTCCTAATGAGGTGGGAAAAACCGCGTCCATGCCATACACTAGCTGATAGGGGGACATATTTACTCACTTTTTTGTAATTAATCTATCAGCCCACAAGGCATGAACCAACTTACTGTGCCATGATTTCTGATTTTGTTCCAATAATGTTTTAATTATATTGATGAGGATCTTGTTGGAAGATTCAGCTAATCCATTTCCTTGGGGATAATAACCAGTGGAATGGCCCAAGGTTATGTGGTATTTGTAATGGAAATCAACCATATTATTAGATTTAAAAGCAACAACATTGTCTGTTATGATTTTTCTGGGACAACCAAATCTGGATAGGATATTTGTTTCAAGGAACTTGATAATAACAGAGTCATTAGCATTTCTGGAAGGTATATCTTCTACCCACTTGGTAAAGAAGTCAGTGGCTGTGAGGATCCACTTATGTTGAGCTGAAGAGGATGGGTGAATTTCCCCAATGAAGTCTAAACCCCATTGTTGAAAAGGTGTTGTGTAACCAGCTCCAAAAATAGAAGAAAAGAGATATCAACGCCTTAGAAATAAGCCACTACGAGGGGGAAACCTCCAATACATTACATAAATGAACAATTCTTGGATGATCCAATTTACAAAACCTCCTTTCTATATATAGGATTCCATGGGGCCATAATGTAATCCTAGTGGGCCACAATGTAATCCTAGCCGACCTAACAATAATAATTTAAGGGCACAATAATAACAAAATGGGGGTTACAAGGGTACAATAATAACAATAAGGGGTTACACTAACAACAATAAGGGACTATACTAGTAATATAGGGACCTAACATGCCCCTCTCCTTCAAAAAAGTGTTGTCCTCAACACTTGAGTAGCTCTGGGTGCTTCTGTATAAAATTCTCATCCTCCCATGTAGAATCTTCAGTGGGTAAGTTATTCCACTTGATGAGATACTCTGAAATTTATCGATTCCGTAGTTGTCGAGTTCTTGTTTTCGTGACCGCTTCAGGTTCCAATATGATTTTTCCTTCCTCATCAAGTTCTTGTAATATTGTTTGAACTGGAAGATTTTCACCGATAACCTTCTTTAAGCATGAAACATGGAAAATTGGATGTACTCGCGAAGAAGAAGGAAGCTCCAATTTGTATGCCATAGTACCAATCTTTTGCAACACCTTGTAAGGACCATAGTACTTGGGCGATAATTTATTATCCTTATTTGCTTGCTTGAGGGACATTTGTTTGTATGGTTGTAGCCATAAAAATACCCAATCTCCTACATCAAAACTTCTCTCGCTGCGATGTTGATCTGCCTGTTGTTTCATTCGATTTTGTGCCAAATTCAGGTTATCCTTTAAGAGTTGGAGAACTTCTTGCTGATGCTCGATGTGATCTTCCACCGCTTGAACCTTCGAATTTTCCCTTAAATATGATGTGATGGATGGTGGATGATATCCATAAAGTGCCATAAATGGGGTCATTTTTGCTGCAGTATGGAAGGAAGTGTTATACCACCATTCAGCGAGAGGTAACCACTTGACCCATTGTGTTTGTTTATCAGATACAAAAGAACGAAGATATCCTTCCAAACATTTATTTACTATCTCAGTTTGACCATCGGATTGAGGATGATAAGATGAGCTATGAGCTAATTGAGTACTCAAACAAGAAAATAACTCCGTCCAAAAATTTCCAGTAAAAATGGGATCTCTGTCGCTCACAATAACCCTTGGGTTTCCATGTAGCTTTTGAATTGTGTCCATAAATGTAGTAGCAACCGTACTTGCTTTAAATGGATGAGATAATTCACAAAAGTGTGCATACTTGGTAAGTCTATCAACTACCACCATGATGACACTCTTTCCTTCGGACTTAGGTAAACCTGTGATAAAATCCATTGAAATCTCCTCCCAAAGTTGACTTGGAATGGATAAAGGTTGTAGAAGTCCCGGGGTATTAATTGTTTCCACTTTATTCTGCTGGCAAACCAAACATTCCGCCACAAACTTTTGAATATCAGATTTAAGGCCATCCCAAAAAAATTCTTTCTTCACCCTGTGGTAAGTTTTTAAAATCCTGAGTGTCCTCCTAAAGGAGAAGTGTGCAATTCCAGAAGAATCTTTTGTTTTAGTTGGGAATTCTTACAAAGATATAAGCGATCTTTGTACCATAAGGAATCATTTTTCCAACTAAATGTATCAGATGTACTAGGATCTTGCTGCAACATTTGAATGAGTGTCCATACATCTTTGTCCTTCTTCCATTCATCTCTTGCTTCGGTTATCCAATCTGGTTGGATAATAGAAATGGCACAAAGCAATGCTTCCACCTCTTCATTCTTTCTTGAGAGTGCATCTACAACAACATTAAGCTTTCCTTTTTGTAGATTATTTCAAAGTCATAACCCAACATCTTTGTGACCCATTTTTTCTGCTCTTCTGATGATAGTATTTGTTCCAAAAAGTGTTTAAGACTATCATGATTAGTTTTTACCTTGAAGTGTCTTCCCATTAGGTAAGTTCGCCATTTCTTTAGTGCATGCAGTATTGCTAACATTTCCTTCTCATAAATAGGTTTATGTAAATAATTTCCTTTGATTGGACGAATTTCAAAAGCAATGGGTCTTCCTTCCTACATTAAAACTGCACCAATTCCATTTCCTGAGGCATCACATTCCACAATAAAGGTTTTTGTGAAGTCTGGAGTAGCTAAGATCGGTGCTAGGCACATTGCCTCTTTAAGATGTTCAAAGGCCTTAGTTGCTTCAGGAGTCCATGAAAATGCATCTTTCTTCAATAATGTTGTTAAAGGTGCTGCTATTCTCCCATAATTCTTAACAAACTTGTGATAATACCCTATTAACCCGGGAAATCCTCGTAACTTCTTTATGGTTGTGGGAACTTTCCATTCCTTACTGGCTTTTATTTTGTTAGGGTCTACTTTAACACCCTCGTGAGATACAATATGACCCAGATATTCCACCTCTTGTACTCCAAAGAAACATTTGGATTTTTTTGCATATAATTGTTTCTCCTGCAATAGTTTGAGCACCCTATCAACATGTTCAACATGATCCTTCCAAGACATGTTATAGATTAGTATATCATCAAAAAATACTAGCACAAATTTTCTAAGGAAGGGTTTGAAATTGGAATTCATCATCCCTTGAAATGTAGAAGGTGCATTGGTAAGGTCAAAAGGCATGACCAAAAATTCATAATGACCCTCATGAGTTCGAAATGTTGTTTTTGGAATATCTTCAGTCTTCATTCTAATTTGATGATATCCTGAACGAAGATCCAACTTGGTAAAATAAATTGGTCCATGTAATTCATCCAATAATTCATCAATCACAGGAATGGGAAATTTGTACTTAATGGTGAGCTTATTGAGCTCCCTATAATCCGAACACATTTGCCATGATCCATCCTTCTTGTGTACCAATACTATAGGAGCAGAGAAGGAACTTTGACTAGGTTGAATTATACCCGCATGTAACATTTCTGCAATCATACGTTCAATTTTGCTCTTTTGGAGGTAAGGATATATATAAGGTCTAATGTTTGGAGGAACACTTCCTGGAATCAAATGAACAGCATGATCATGATCACAAATAGGTGGGAGTCCTTTGGGAGTTTCAAACACCTTGGAATGATTTTCCAAGACTTGTTGGAGATCTGCAGAAATAGATGATTTTGATGTCTGAACTTCTATCTAGCATAATTGTGTATTTACACCTCGTTTTTCTTTCTTTAGAAGCTTTTTCATGACATTAGAGCTTATTATCCTTCCTGGCTTCCCTTCAATACCCCGTAATTCGACTTCCTTTCCTTCTGAAAAAAATTTCAAGAAAAGTTCTTGTAAATTAAAATCTACCGTCCCCAAAGATTGTAACCATTGTACTCCTAGTACAACATCAGCACCTCTCATAGGAATGGAAATCATTGGACTATTCAATACATATTCCCCCATGGTTAGCTTGATATTATGGCATTTTCCAAAGCAATTTATAGTTCCTCCATTTGCAAACATCACTTGAAATTCTGGTGCTAGGTATAGGAAACAATTTAATTCCTTGGCTACCTTACAATGAATAAAATTATGGGTGCTACCTGAATCAATCAACACTATTACATTTTTCTTCTTGATTTGTCCTCCTATCTTGAGAGTTTGAGGAGTGTTAATTCCTACCAGTGCATTACATGATATCGCCGGATTCATTTCTTCCTCTTCTAGGGTTGGTTCCTAGTGTATATCCTCTTCTTGTTCATTTTCTTATTCCTCTTCACAATCTATGTAAAATAATTTCTTCTCGGCACACTTATGACCTTTATTGTATTTGCTATCACAACTGTAGCAAATTCCTTTTTCTC
The DNA here is from genome assembly GCA_034641835.2 of Pinus albicaulis. Classification (NCBI taxonomy): domain Eukaryota; kingdom Viridiplantae; phylum Streptophyta; class Pinopsida; order Pinales; family Pinaceae; genus Pinus; species Pinus albicaulis. The sequence goes on along the minus strand of JAXQQM020082924.1, from coordinate 127,118 downwards.
TTTTTTCTTCCAATTGTTGTGTTGTCAACCTTGTAGGTTGTGGAAATCTAGATGTAGCAACACTTCCTTCTTTATAGAATTGAGTGGTAGGCTTCCTTGTCGCCATAATTTTACATTAAAATTTTCTTGCCAACCTGAATGCCTTCTCCAATGAATCAGGTTCGAGAACGCAAACTTCATGTTGGATGTTATCCTTTAAAGTGCCTATGAAGAGATCAATCCTGTGTTCCTCTAGAATATCAGTTACCCTTATATTCAATTTTTGGAAGTCCTTAATGTGCTGCCCCACTAAACCCTTTTGTTTGAGATTTATCAATTGGCTAAAGAAGGTGTTGCTCTTTGTATCCTCATAATGTGCTATCATTTATTCCGTAAAAATTGACCAAGTGACAATTTTTTTATGGGAGCAAAGCCATCGATACCATACAAATGTATTTTGTTCTAAATGTAAAGTTGCAATGCGTACCTTTTGTGTGTTTTTCACATTATGGAGATCAAAATATTGCTCCATCTGTAGTATCCATGTTACAGGATCCTTCCCGTCAAACTTCCTCATATCCATTTTTGGAATATGGTGGTTCTTCCTGCCAACATTAGAGTTTACGAAATCGCAATTAACATTTATTTTGTTCTCATCATGACGTTCTTCTACTATCTTTTCACCATTAGGAAACATTTCTTGTATCAACTTGGTCAAACCTTCGATGTCTACTTTTAGATCATTCTTCATGTTTTTCATGTTGTTTTCTGTGTTGTCTTTCATTTCATCCATCTTAGCTTCCATGCCAACTTCCATGCCTTTCTTCAAACCATCCATCTTCTCTTCCATGCCTTTCTTCAAAACTTCCATTTCATTTTTTGTTGCTCTTTGCGAGAGTGAAATTTGTTGCACTTGCTCTTGTAATTTTGATAGATCATGTTGCAATTCTTCATCTTCTTGAGTCATAGTAGACCCTTCTGAAGGCTTAATGGGTGTTGAATTATTTTTACGGGGCATATTTTAGAACCCAATATTTATATATATTCTACAATATGCCCTTGGAATCAATTCAAATTGATTCTTCAAACAAGACTTAAGCAATTAGGGAAAACAATACACACCTTTTTCTTGCTTTTGAGGAGCTCAATATTAAAATTGGATTATCTATGCTATTGAAAGACTTCAATATTTGAATTTTAGTACCAACGTAGCCCTCTAAATTATCTTTTGAATGCCACAGGTCTGACCTAATTTGGATTCTCCAAGACAAAGTTGTGTCCAATTTCCCACAATGACCTAATTATGGATGGGTTCAGTAGAGTGAACTTGTACGACTTTCCATGTGTCATTGTTTCATCCTTTGTCTCTAAAATTGATAGCGAAGAAACTGCAGTCTGTGTACTTGTGACCAATTTTTACGGAACTCCAATCCGATTCCCAGAGAGGGAGTTATTGAATTTTTCCCACGATCACCTCTTTGAGATGAAATTCAGGAGCCTGAAAAAGCACTACCTTCCACAGATCATATCTCAAAAAATATTGCGAACCAAGATCTGAAATTTTTTGATGAATTTACTCAGGATTTCAGCTTCACACCATATAAATTTTCGATTCTACACCTTCGTAGAAAACAATTTACAACGCAAATGCCACGATGACCTGTTTAGGAGCCTGAAAAAAGACCTAACTTCCATAGATCATATCTCCGAACATATTGCGAACCAAGCTCCGAAATTTTTAGAAAATATTCCTCAGGATTTTAGCTTCACACCCTAAAAATTTCAGCGTCTGAAACTTCATATAAAAATAGTTATAGAGACAATGCCACGATGACCTGATTGAAGCAGCGAAACCCTAGAATCCAAAGCTCTGATACCAAATGTTGTGTAACCAGCTCCAAAAATAGAAGAAAAGAGATATCAACACCTTAGAAATAAGCCAATTCGAGGGGGAAACCTCCAATACATTACATAAATGAACAATTCTTGGATGATCCAATTTACAAAACCTCCTTTCTATATATATAGGAGTCCATGGGGCCATAATGTAATTCTAGCCGACCTAACAATAATAATTTAAGGGAACAATAATAATAAAATGGGGGTTACAAGTGTAAAATAATAACAATAAGGGGGTTACACTAACAAAAATAAGGGACTATATTATTAATATAGGGACCTAACAGAAGGTGCCTCAACTCTAATGGGATGTAAGGGTAAGGGAAGGAGTTTTCTTTTGCCATCAAAGATTTGACACTTATGGCAAGACATGACTAACTTTTGAGTGTCCGAGAAAAGAGTAGGCCAATAGTAACCAGATCTAAGAATTTTTTTTGTTGTGGCCTTCCAACAGAGGTGTCCTCCACATTCTCTGTCATGCAATTCATGCATGATTTTTCCTGCATCATCTTCAAGTAAACATTTAAGCAAAATTCCAATAGCATTTTTCCAATATAATACTCCATCTAAGATACAAAAACTTAAAGCCTTTTGTTTCAAAAATCTAGCTTTAGTTCTGGACAAAGAAGAAGGTTCATTTAAATATAAAAGCACATAAATAATGTCAGCATACCAGGGATAATTCAGAAATGTTTCTTCAATAAAAGGAGCAGTAGATTCTTCTATTTCTTCCAACACATCCACCATATTCATGTCTAGTGCTTGGAAGTTAGACTCAGCCATAATTTTTGCTAATCCTTGCCCTTTAACTAGCTTGGTGGGCCTAATTTATAAGTCATATTTAAGAATAGTTGAAATCCATTTTCCTCTTTTACCATCAGGTTCTTGACTTAGAATGTCCTTGAAAACAGTATGTGGAACAAAAGAAATTATGTGAGAGTGTAAAATATAGACCCTAAAGTCTTTTAATGCTTTCAGTAATGTTAAGGCTTGCTTCTCCATGATATTATATTTGAGAGGAGCATCTATTAAGGCCCTAATAAAGAAATATATTGGTTTTTCTTGCCCCAAATCATTCTTTTGAAGTAAAACTGCGGCTATTGTATGTTCAGATGCAAAAGAAAAGATGTAAAAGTCTTTGGTAAAATCTGGACTAATCAGGACTAGTGTTTGGGTAAGAGCTTGTTTGACCAGTTCGAATGATTGTTTAGCTGGTAAAGTCCATTTTACACCCACATCTTTCTTAAGCATGTTTGTAATGTTTTTTAATAGCTCAGCAAGGTTGGGGATAAACCTTCTCAAAAAATTAATCTTTCCAATGAAAGATTGTAATTCTTTGAGGCTTCTTGGATGGCTAATTTGCAATATGCCATCTATCCTTGTAGGGTATATTTTGATTCCTTCTTTTGAAATTATGTGACCAAGAAGTTTACCTTCTTGGAGACCGAAGAGTGTCTTCTTGGGATTCAATGACAGGCCAAACTTCCTACACTTCTCAAAAACTTTTCTTAAGTGAGTCAAATGTTCTTCATCAGTTTTTAAAAAAACAGTTATGTCATCGAGGTAAATAATTATGAAATAGCCAATATCTTCAGAAAAGGCTATGTCCATGGCCCTTTGGAAGGTGGCACCTGCATTCATTAATCCGAAAGGAATTTTTACATACATAAAGGTGCCCCAAGGTGTGGTAAAATCAGTTTTGATTTAATCACTTGGGAGCACTAACATCTGGTTGTAACCCGAGAACCCATATAAGAGTGATATCCATTTTGACCAAACTACCCTCTGAAGTATATGATCCATCTTGCGGAATGGGTATTTGTCCTTTAGGGATGATCTGTTTAAGTTTCTGAAGTCGATACAGAGTCTGATCTCCCCTATCTTTTTCCTAACAGAAACTAAGTTTGATACCCATTCTGAAAATCTAATTGGTACTATAATGCTAGCATCATGCATATTTTCAATTTTGGCTCTAACTAAAGGTAATAAAAGTGGGTTTATTCTCCTTATTTTTTGTTTGAAGGGCTTTTGATTTTCCTTCAGGGGAATCTTGTGCTGAATGATGCTAGTATCATAAGTCTTCAAATCTGTGTATGCCCAGGAAAAAAAATCTTTAAACTCCTTAAACAGATCAATGTATCGATATTTTATGTGAGTTGGAAGAGTGCTAGACAATTTGATCATCTTGGGTTTTGTTAGGGAGCCTATGTTGTGTTATTCTACGTTTGTTTCTACAGGCTCCATTTTTGGTTCTTTGGCCACATAATTAAAGTCTAAAAGGAGTTCCAAAGTTGAGAGACCTCTTGGAATTGGACCGTTTTTACATTATAAAACTTACAGGTCTTTTTGGTCCACGTTGTCAATTAACTCTGCTTCAAACGGATTCTCATAATGATTTATATCAGCAAAGTGTGTTATTTTAGCTTATGGGATTTCTTCGATATATGGACAATTTTCATTATGGCTAGATTCTAATGTTGGTATGGTGAAATCATTTTTTGACTTTAAGAAATCATCTATGTGTTGGTCAGAATCAAACACTTGCAGTGATTTTCGTTATCAAGAACTATAGGCCTACGTTTTACCTTTACACTAAGTTGTTCATTTATCTCAAGCTTTTGACAGTTACTGGCATTGAAAGCAAGTTCATTTGCTAAATGATTAAACGCTCTAGGAATGAAAACAAGTTCATATCCTTCAAAGGTTTTCAATAAATCGAGGGCAGCGTTCCGATATTCCCTAAGCATCGGATTTTTGGCTGAGTATTCTCCTTTGATTTGTTTTATGATAAGTTCAGAATATCCTAAGATTGATATCCTCTGGACTTCTAACTGTTTAAGCAGTTGTAATCCTAGGAGAAGTGCTTCATACTCAGCAATATTGTTAGTGCATGGGAAATCCAATTTATATGAAAAACTCTGATTTGTATTTTGAATCCACACACCTGCTCCTGCACTTGTTTTATTACAAGATCCATCAAAGTTTATTATCCAAAGCATGTCATTCCTATTTTCATTTTCTTGTTGCTGGTGATTGGTAATGTTTTGAATTTTATTGAGGGGAATATTGGATTGCTCTGGTGAACTGATTGGGTCCATGTTTTCTTTATCTTGTTGAGTAGTTTCATCTCCATTACATAAGATAAAGGAATCTAAACTTGACTGAATAGAATAGATGGGAGAATTGTTTAGTTTGTCTATGTTTCTCAACATGTACTTCATGTGGTATTCCTTATATAGTCTTCTTTTTTTATTGAAAACAGGGATGGTGGCACAAGATATGTCCATTTGAAGGCTTCCCTGAAGTTTGGCTTCCCAAGATGTTGATAAGATCATGCCATACTTAGGGGGAATGTCAGCTACAACTATATCCATAACTAGACTCTTAACAGGGATCTGAGATAGATTAACACATAAATCTTTGATTAAGCCCAAACATTTGACTTGGCTTGAGTCAAAGGAATACAAATCTTTGTATGGTTTAGTAATCTCTAAGCCTAATCTTTCCATTACCACTTTGGGCATTAGATTGTGTGAAGCTCCTGAATCTAACATGGCATTGTGTAAAATTTTCTCATGTATGTTCAAGCTAACATAAAAGGGAGGGACAGCCCATTCTTGATATTTTCCTTCAACTTCTGGACCAAACAACAACTCAGGTTTGTCATCTGTCAAGTTTAAAGTGTCTATATCACTTCCTAAGTTCAAAGCTTTCAAAACTTGGTTTTTATACACCTGTTGGGTTACTAGCTCAACGAGGGGGATGTTAATTTTTATCTTAGCAATCTATCCCTCAAGGCTGAAAGGAATAATTGACTTGTTTGTATTTACATCTATTTTTTCAATTGATTTATTTTCAGCAAATTTGATTTGCTGAACCTTGTTTGGACTGGTAATTGGGACAGTTTTATTAGGACCACTAGTTGAAGTGCTAGGGGTACTCTGTTCAACATTTGGCTGAACACCTTTATCTTTATTTAAGTCTGGTTTTTTAGCCGAAATGTTGGTTTTCTCTGTTGTCTTTTTGGGCTTGTTTTCTGCGTTTTTCTTGACAGCAGTGCTAGTGTTCTTATCCTTTGAATTATCTATGTTTCCCTTGCTCCTAATATCATACTATTTGTGTACCTCCATGATTGCATTTTCAAAACCCAATCTATAGTCATCAGAATCTTCATAGGTGTTTGTATTTTGATCATAAGAGAAGAAATATTGTTCTTCTTCAATGAGGAAAACATCATCCCCACTGTCTGATCCAATCAAGTTTACATGAGATTCTTCTAACCTTTCCAACTCCCTATCTTCTTCATTTTGATATACATAGTTTTGTTGAAAGGGAGGTCTAATCTGTTGGTCACTTTCTTTTTTCTTATCTTGATTGTTGTCCCTTCTATAATTCTGATTTCTATTTCTCTTTTGGGAGTTGTTTTGATTGTCTCTTGCTTGTGTTCTCTCAAGTATGCTCATCCTTTTCATGATCTCTTCCAACATCTGTTTTGTCTTTGAGCTAGATGTGGAGGGTGTAGTGTCATATTTATAAGTTACCCTCTTCTCTGATCTCAACCTATTCCTTTTCTCAATTATGTTTGCTTCTACGCTCATAGCTCCTTTCTCCATGTCTTCTAAGGTTAAGTAATCCCTCTCTCTTAACTGATACATCATGTCCATATCAAGGCCTTCGGGATATCTTACTAAGGCCATGCCTTGAGGAGGTTTCATGTGAGGTGGAAGAGCATTGTATTTGAGTTCCAAGAGGCTGCTATACTCTGCTAGTATTTGGAGAGGATTCTTTTTGAGTTCCAATTTGTTGATGAATGTTTGATGCAAGGCGGGGAGATCATTTATGCTGTTAGGAGGTAAGTTTTTAAACCATTTCTTTACATCTCCTCCTAAACTTTGAGCGAAGATCCTCATCTTCACATTTTCTTCTTCTATCTCCATGTAATCAAATGCATCTTCCATCCTATCTACATGTTGTTGAGCTGTTGTAGACTCTTTTCTAGTGAAATGAGGAATTTTGGATTGGTAATCGTTTGGTAGGGGAAGTAGAGGTTGTGGTAGCACTAATGGGGCATACCATGTTGCCATGGCTAGAAATAAGGGTGGATTTACCAAAGGTGGATTTACAATAGTGAAAGTGGGTTGAACAAGAGTGTTTTGCACAATGGTAGTATGAATTGGAGTGGGAGAAAAACTTGGGCCAGCAAACTGATTTTGAGCAGACTTGTTATGAAAAAGGCTAAAGTGATGAAGAAGCTGGAAGTCAGGAGGAGTAGAAGGTGAGGCTTCTCTACTTAAGCTTTGTTGTAAATCTGCAATGTCAAGATCAGTTTGATTGAAGTCACCTTGAGATCTGGTTCTAAAGATGTTCTTTGTATGATGTAAATCAAAGTGTGAATCCTCTAAGACCACAAGGTTTTTAGGGACAAAATTTGTTCTTAAGAGGCTCCTATTAGCAGCTTAATTTCAAGAGTTAGAAGTCTGCCACAAAATTCTCTTAGGATTGTCAACGATTAAAGGAGGATTTGGGTCTGGATGGGATCTAGTATTGATCCTATGTGAAGCCAGACTGATTTTCAAAAAATGAGAGAGGTGAGGGTTTTAGGGACATTTTTTGGAAGCTTCACCTCTCAGGATGGTTTTTCTAAAATGTGACTAGGCTTCTAAACTTTCTTCAAGGCTGGTTAACACAGTCTTAAAGAAATTTTGGAACCTAGATGAGTAATATGCCTAGTGGGGCTAGTGGAGTCGCCAGGTGGAAAATTTTAGTTTTTTATGAAGGTAAGATATTGGATGGTTCCACCACCTTGCTTATTATGAAGCCAAACTAAAATGTTTTGGGTTTTTCTGAGTTTTTTGATCTTATAGGTTATGAGAGTGTCCTAAATCTGACTTAACACTTAGCTAGGGTGTCAAAACATATAGAGTTCACTCTTATGGCTTGGTAACTGCTTCCTTCAAGGTTTGATAATGTTTTAATGAGAATCCTAAGGGTTACTTAGTTTGTCACTAATTCAATTAAGTCCTATCATGATTACCATTGCTTGGTAGTGCTTGAGGGAGGTTACTTATTTTATACTTAGACAGTGAGTGTTTTTTTTTTAATACTTTACTCAGTGTCCCACCATGATCGCCATTATGTTGGTGTCCCGTGTTTTGATATTTTGGCAAATCAAAAGACAAGGAAAAATAAAAACCAATCTTTAGAGTTACAGGATCTAGTCCTCCTGTTCTCAGAGAGGGATCTCTCAAATTTTTGTTTGCAAAGGTTTATCTTGTGTGCTTTGAGTATTGGTTTTAGACTAGTTATTAAGTGCGGGTGTTTTACTGTTGGTTTGGTTGGATTGAATTGATACAGCAGAACATGAAAGTTCTAGGAAAGATATATAGGATAGAGAAATATCTGGTTCATTGGGAAATGGAGTGAAGAAAAGGTCATAAAAAACTCATCAATGGATATGGGATATCAAAGGGAAAATCTAACTTGGCCACATGATCCTTTTGTTTTTGGAATGAGATGAACATTAATGATTTGGAAAGAGAGGTTTAATTCTCAACAAAGGGAATTCAAAAGCATAATTTGAACAATAAAGAGCTCTTTGATAGACAGGGCTAACCATAAATTCTACAAATCACACCTTTAAGAGAACATTGATTTCAAAACAACTTTTAAAATAAAATCTAATATTCGGGGAACACCCTATTTCCTCAAATATTTTATTTCAAATGACTTAGAGAACATAAAATATTCACTGATAATTGCAGTCATAGAAGAGGGAACACCTAAAAACATCTATGATCATAATTATAACAACCTTTAAGCCAACTGTTTAAGTGAGGACAAAGGGAAAGATCAAAACCGACCTCTTTGATTCACTGTAAGCAAAGAACTTCAAAGGGAGACTTCAATAAAAAAATTTAAGTGGTAGCATACAAGCAGGGAAAACCATAAATCATGTTGAAACCAACTATTCAAACTATTAAAGAAATAAACAAGCATGAAGACAAAAGAGAGAGGTTAGAGACTCTAAAATACTTCAGCAGAAGAAAACATGATACAGTGAAGGATGAATAGGTCTAAGGTGCTTCCAAGAGTCATTTCTTAGCCCAAAACTTTCAACCTACTGTAGTAAGAAATTATGGAACATAATGAAAACAGGGGAAAACATAAAACAATTCAAAATACTTCACCAACAGCCAAGCTCATGGATCCAATGATAGATCCTTCTCAGGAACAAGCATGAAACAACATCATCAAGACCTCCAAGACGTCAATTTGTTCTTCAACTTCAACAGACTATGTATTTATTTCAAAGAGTTTTAGTATTACAACTTATGATCAAACAACAACCAACAGGTTCTTATCTTCTACAAAATTATTTATAAAAGGATGAGGAGGTGGATCTGATAAAATATCTCTCAAGGCAATTAACACAAATTCAAGACTTCTTGGCCTTTTGAGGGGCTCGATGAAGAAGTTTACACGTGTTTCACTTTATTAAGTGTTTTAAAATTAATATCAAAGCTCGGTGGGAGCTTTATTGAATTTTAGGCTCTACGTAATGTTTGGAGTAACATTGTAGATATTTCTACATTTATTTCCTTGCAGAAGTAACTCCCTGGCTCTACTGGAGGCAAACATCTGATTTTCTTCAATAAGTTTAGCCTCTGTTTGAATGCTTTGAGGCAATAGGTGGACCTGTGGTAGCTGAGAGAAATCAGTTTTCCTCAAAAAGTGGCGGTGGAGGCCTTTCTGTCTGTTAAAAATTTGTGATTTCGCTTTAACTGTGTTTAATTTGGGGGGATTAGGCTTTTGATAATCATTCTTAGCCGTGATCCCCACAATTCTGTCTTCAATCTTCATTCTGCTATGCTCTGTCTTCAAGAACTGATACTTTTTTAGATGTGATTTAAATCACGGTGTCTTGTCGATGTGCAGGCCGCACAGGTCCCTTCACGACATCAATGCTAATGAAGCGTTGATGAAATGTGGAGAAAAAACCCATGGATGGCTTCTCTTTAATAAATCGAGGGCATGAGAATCGTCATTCTCAGCCCTCGGATTTTCTTCATTTATAATGAAAAAACCATTGAAACACCTGCGAAAACAAAAACTTATTAAGAAATCTTGCGCTTTTGGGTTAAACTACTTAGAAGGCTGCGGGGAGGAGCGTGGTCATTGGATTTGGACACATGGATGGTCCAGATCTAATCCGGGGATCGCAATCAGTGGGAGGAGAAAAGGGGTGTGATGAAAAACTCTGATGCGATTGCGCGATCGGAAGGGCCGAGGCGATTAAGCGATGGACGTTGATCTAAGGACGAGATCAATGGTGGAGAATGAATCAGGGGACTGCCTGATCGGGGGAGGAAATATAACGCAGTGATTTAAGAAATGCAATGTGATTGAGAAATGAGATGCGACTGAGTGCCGGTCATTTGATCGGTCAACAATCAACGGTGGGGATGAACCGGGGGAAAACCCTTTTTATAATGTATAAAAGCCAAATTTTTAAATAAAACAAAGGTTTTTATGGATCGGGTAGGATAAATATATAAAATGGATAGGCGCCCGACTGCGGGGCCTTTGGACTTTATGAATGTTATATGCCCGGGGCGTATATAAAACAAAGGGCCTAATCGCAATCGGAACTTCGGGCCCATTATTTCAATCTACCCATTGAATTCTCCCGATGCGATAAGTGCCTTGGGACATTTAACTCTCGATCCTGGGCATAGGGTATATGAAATGAAAAAGTGGTGGGGCGGAAATATAATATAGGGACTCAATCGCATCGGAACATTTTGATGCGATCTTTTCGATCAACCCATTGAACTTTCTTCGATTGCGATTGCGCGATCGGTCTTTCAATCTACCCATTTGATATTTAACACGTTATTTGGTATTTTTAAAACAAACTTTGGATAAATGGGTTTTCATCTTTTACAAAATAAAAAGGTGATCGGGAAGGTTTATATAAAAGAGGTGATCGCATCGAGATTTTAAAAGGAACACAGGACTTATGCACCATCGAAATTTTCCGATGAGATAAGCGCTATATGGGTTCGGTGCTTGGTTTTTATGGCAAGGGCACATGTGGGGAAGTGGTTAGGGGGTTTAGCCAAAGGGGCTAAAGCCTTATGCAAAAACATGTATTTTTTATGATTTTCAATGTTTTTTAAAGGGATTCGAGGGTTTCGGTAAGGCTAAAAAGTGGGTTTTAAACCTTACAAAGTGGATTTTCATGAATGGAAGATGGAAAAATCATCAAAAAATAGAGGAATTATATGGAAAAAAGGGGAGCAAATGAAGGTTAGTTTTGAGTGGGGGAAAGGGAAAAATGCTGGTTTTGCAGCAGTCTTTCTCTTGGGATTTAGCAGAATTTCTGAGTATTGAAATGGGGAAAGTAGTGAAGATTTGGACAAAGGCATGAAGCCTTTCAAGAGTCTTCAAGAGACAACACTTTTTGCAATAAAATTTGTTCCTTGAAGGCTCTAAAAATCATTTAGCCACCTTTTGGTATAACAAATTTATAGGTGGCTAACATAAGGTTTAGGTTAAGGTTAGGGTTAGGTTAAGGTTAAGGGTGAAGGTTAAGGGTAAGGTTAAGGTTAAGGTCAGGGGAAGGTTAAGGTTAATGGTTTAGTTAAGGTTGAGGTTAGGTTAAAGTTAAGGTTAAGGTTAAGGCTGCAGGTTTAGTTAGGTTAAAGTTAAGGCTTGCCCCCTTAACCTTAACCTTAACTTTAACTTTACCCTAACCTTAACGGTTTAGTCAGGTTAAGGTTAAGGTTAAGGGTTTGGTCAAGGTTAGGGTTAGGTTATATTTAAGGTCAAGGTTAAGGTTAAGGTTAAGGTTAAGTTTAAGTTAAGGTTAATGTTAAGTGTTTGGTAAGGGCTAGAGTTAGGTTATAGTTAAAGTTAAGTTTAAGGTCAAGGTTAAGGGTAAGGTTAAGGTTAAGGGTTTGGTCAACGATAGGGTTAGGTTATAGTGAAGGTTCAGGTTAAGTTAAGGGTAAAGTCAAGGTTAAGGTTAAGGTTAGGTTAAGGGTAAAGTTAAGGTTAAGGTTAAGGTTTGGTCAAGGTTAGGGTTAGGTTATAGTTAAGGTGAAGATAAGGTTATGGTTATGTTAAGGCTAAGGTTAGTTTACGGGTAAAGTTAAGTTTAAGGTTAGGGTAAGGTTAGGGTAAGGTTAAGGTTAAGTTTAGGTTAAGTTTAAGTTTAAGGTTAAGGTTAGTGTTAAGGTTAAGGGTAGGGTTAAGGGTAAGTTTAAGGTCAAGGTTAAGGTTAAGGTTAATGTTAAGGGTTTGGTCAAGGTTAGAGTTAGGTTATACTTAAAGTCAAGGTTAAGGATAAGGGTAAGGATATATCTAGGTTAAGGTTAAGGTTAGCTTAAGGTTAAGATAAGGTTAAGGTTAAGGTTAGGTTAAGGTTAAACTCAATGTTAAGTTTAAGGTTAGGGTTATGGGTCTTAACCTTAACCTTCACTATAACCTAACCTTAACCTTAACCATAACTTGAATCTTTACCCTAACCTTAACCTTAACCTTATCTTAACCTTAACCTTCACTATAACCTAACCTTAACCTTGACCTTAGCTATAACCTAACCCTAACTTTGACCAAACTCTTAACATTAACCCTAACCTTAACTTTACCCTAACCTTAACCTTATCTTACCCTTAACCGAACCTTAACCTTGACCTTAACTTTAGCCTAAACTTAACCTTAACCTTAACCTTAACCTTAACCTAACCTTAACCTTAACCTGACTTAACCTTAACCTTGACCTTAGCCTTAAATTTAACTATAACCTAACACTAACCCTGACCAAACCCTAAGGTTAGGTTAAGGGTAAGATAAGGTTAAGTTTAAGGTTAGGTTAAGGGTAAAGTCGAACTTAACGTAAAGTTAAGGTTAAGGTTCGGTTAAGGTTAAGGTTAATGTTAGGGGAAGGTCAAGGTTAGGTTAAGGGGGTAAGTTTAAGGTTAAGTTAAGGGGGTAAGGTTAAGCTCAAGGTTAAGGTTAGGTTATAGTGAAGGTTAAGGTTAAGATAAGGTTAAGGTTAAGTTAGGTTAAGTTAATGTTAAGGGTAAGGTTAAGGTGAATGGTTTTGTCAAGGTTAGGGTTAGGTTATAGTAAAGGTCAAGGTTAAGCTTAGATTAAGTCTAAAGTTAAGGTTAAGGTTAGTTTAAGGGTAAATTTAAGGTTAAGGTTAGGTTAAGGTTAAGGTTAGGTAAGGGTAAGGTTAAGGTTAAGGTTAAGTTTAAGGGTAAAGTTAAGGGGAAGGTTAGGTCATAGTTAATGTTAAGGTTATGGTTAAGGTAAAGGTTAAGGTTAGTTTATAGTTAAAGTTAAGGTTAAGGTCAAGACTAAGTTTAAGGTTAAGGTTATGGGACTTAACCTTAACCGTCACTATAACCTTAACCCTAACCTTAACCTTAACTATAACCTAACCCTAACCTTGTCCAAACCCTTAACTTTAACATTAAACTAATTAAACCAGTAACCTTAACCTAACCCTTAACCTTCACCTTAACCTTAAATTTAACCTTAAGTTAAGGTTAAGGTTAAGGTTAAGGGCTTGGTCAAAGTTAGGGTTAGGTTATAGTTAAGGTTAAGCGTAAGGTTAGGGTAAAGGTTTTGGTTAAGGTTAAGGTTAATGGTTTCCTTATCCTTAACCTTAACCTTGAACTTAACTATAACATAACCCTAACCTTAACTTTGACTTTACCCTTAGCTTAACCTTAATCTTCACTATAACCTAACCCTAACCTTGACCAAACCCTTAACCTTAACCTTAACCTTACCCTTATCCTTAACCTTACTATTAACCTTAACCTTACCCTTAACCTTTTTTATGTAACCATCTTCAAAAATAGAATAAAGAGATATCAACGCGTTAGAAATAAGCCACTTTGAGGGGGAAACCTCCAATACATTACATAAATGAACAATTCTTGGATGATACAATTTACAAAACCTCCTTTCTATATATAGGAGTCCATGGGGCCATAATGTAATCCTATTGGGCCACAATGTAATCCGAGTTGACCTAACAATAATAATTTAAGGGCATAATAATAACAAAATGGGGGTTACAAGGGTACAATAATAACGATAAGGGGGTTACACTAATAATAATAAGGGACTATACTAGTGATATAGGGACCTAACATGCCCCTATCCTTTAAAAAAGTGTTGTCCTCAACGCTTGAGTAGCTTCGGGTGCTTCTGTATAAAATTCTCATCCTCCCATGTAGAATCTTCAGTGGGTAAGTTCTTCCACTTGATGAGATACTCTGAAATTGATCGATTTTGTAGCTGTCGAGTTCTTATTTCCATGACCGCTTCAGGTTCCAATATGATTTTTCCTTCCTCATCAAGTTCTGGCAATATTGCTTGAATTGGAATATTTTCACCTATAACCTTCTTTAAGCATGAAACATGGAAAACTGGATGTACTCGCAAAGAAGCAGGAAGCTCCAATTTGTATGCCATAGTACCAATATTTTGCAACACCTTGTAAGGACCATAGTAAATTGGCGATAATTTATTATCCTTCTTAGCTTGCTTGAGGGACATTTGTTTGTATGGTTGTAGTTGTAGAGATACCCAATCTCCTACATCAAAAATTCTCTCGTTGCAATGTTGATCTGCCTTTTGTTTCATTCAATTTTGTGACAAATTTAGATTATCCTTTAAGAGTTGGAGAAATTCTTGCTGATGCTCGATGTGATCTTCCACAGCTTGAACCTTCGATTTTTCCCTTAAAGATGATGTGATGGATGGTGGATGATATCCATAATGTGCCATAAATGGAGTCATTTTTGCTGCAGTATGGAAGGAAGTGTTATACCACCATTCGGCGAGAGGTAACCACTTGACCCATTGTGTTGTTTATCAGATACAAAATAGCGAAGATATCCTTCCCAACACTTATTTACTATCTCAGTTTGACCACTATATTGAGGATGATAAGATGAGATATGAGCTAATTGAGTACCCAAACAAGAAAATAACTCTGTCCAAAAATTTCCAATAAAAATGGGATCTCTGTTGCTCACAATAACCCTTGGGCTTCCATGTAGCCTTTGAATTTTGTCCATAAATGTAGTAGCAATTGTACTTGCTTTAAATGGATGGGATAATGCACAAAAGTGTTCATACTTGGTAAGTCTACCAACTACCATCATGATGACACTCTTTCCTTTGGACTTAGTTAAACCTGTGATAAAATCCATTGAAATCTCCTCCCAACATTGACTTGGAATGGATAAATGTTGTAGAAGTCCTGGGGTCTTAATTGTCTCAAATTTATTCTGCTGGCAAACCAAACATTTCGTCACAAACTTTTGAATATCAGATTTAAGGCCATCCCAAAAAAATTCTTTCTTCACCCTGCGGTAAGTTTTTAAAAATCTCGAGTGTCCTCCTAAAGGAAAAGTGTGCAATTCCAGAAGAATATTTCATTTTAGTTTGGAATTCTTACAAAGATATAAGCGATCTTTGTACCATAAGAAATAATTTTTCCAACTACATGTATCATATGTACTAGGATCTTTCTGCAAATTTTGAATGAGAGTCCATGCATCTTTTTCCTTCTTCCATTTATCTCTTGCTTCGGTTATCCAATCTGGTTGGATAATAGAAATCGCACAAAGCAATGCTTCCACCTCTTCATTCTTTCTTGAGAGTGCATTTGCAACAACATTAAGCTTTCCTTTTTTGTAGATTATTTCAAAGTCATAACCCAACATCATTGTGGCCCATTTTGCCTGCTCTTCTGAAGACAGTCTTTGTTCCAAAAAGTGTTTAAGACTATCATGATCAGTTTTTACCTTGAAGAGTCTTCCCATTAGGTAAGTTCGCCATTTATTTAGTGCATGCAGTATTGCTAACATTTCCTTCTCATAATAGGTTTCTGTAAATACTTTCCTTTCATTAGACGACTTTAAAAAGCAATGGATCTTCCTTCTTGCATTAAAACAACACCACTTCCATTTCCAAAGGTATCACATTCTGCAATAAAGGTTTTTCTGAAGTGTGGCATAGCTAAGATTGGTGCTAGTCACATTGCCTCATTAAGATGTTCAAAGGCCTTAGTTGCTTCAGGAGTCCATGAAAATGCATATTTCTTCAATAATGTTGTTAAAGGTGCTGCTATTATCCCATAATTCTTAACAAACTTGTGATAATACCCTGTTAAGCTGAGAAATCCTCGCAACTACTTTATGGCTGTGGGGACTTTCCATTCCTTAATGGCTTTAAATTTTGTTAGGGTCTACTTTAATACCCTCGTGCGATATAATATGACCCAGATATTCCACCTCTTGTACTCCAAAGAAAAATTTGGATGTTTTTGCATATAATTGTTTCTTCTGCAATAGTTTGAGCACCATGGCAACATGTTCAACATGATCCTTCCAAGACCTGCTGTAGATTATAATATCATCAAAAAATACTAGCACAAATTTTCTAAGGAAGGGTTTTAAAATAGAATTCATCAACCCTTGAAATGTAGAAGGTGCATTGGTAAGGCCAAAAGGCATGACAAAAAATTCATAATGACCCTCATGAGTTCGAAATGTTGTTTTTGGAATATCTTCAGTCTTCATTCTAATTTGATGATATCCTGAACGAAGATCCAACTTGGTAAAATAAATTGCTCCATGTAATTCATCCAATAATTCATCAATCACAGGAATGGGAAATTTATCTTTAATGGTGAGCTTATTGAGCTCCCTATAATCCGGACACATTCGTCATGATCCATCCTTCTTGTGTACCAATACTACAGGAGCAGAGAAAGAACTTTGACTAGGTTGAATTATACCCGCCTCTAACATTTTTGCAATCATATGTTCAATTTCACTCTTTTGGACGTAAGGATATCTATAAGGCCTGATGTTTGGAGGAACACTTCCTGGAATCAAATGAATAGCATGATCATGATCACGAATAGGTGGGAGTCCTTTGGGAGTTTCAAACACCTTGGAATGATTGTCCAAGACTTGTTGGAGATCTGTAGAAATAAATGATTTTGATGTTGGAACTTCTAATGAGCATAATTATGCAATTACACCTCATTTTTATTTCTTTAGAATCTTTTTCATGACATTAGAGCTTATTATCCTTCCTAGCTTCTCTACAATACCTTGTAATTTGACTTCCTTTCCTTCTGAAAAAAATTTCAAGAAAATTTCTTGAAAATTAAAAGCTAACGTCCCCAAAGATTGTAACCATTGTACTCCTAGTACAACATCAACACCTCCCATAGGAATGTAAAGCATTGGAATAGTCAATACATATTCCCCCATGGTTAGTTTGATATTATGGAATTTTCCAGAGCAATTTATAGTTCCTCCATTTGCAACCATCACTTGACATTCTGGTGCTGGGTATAGGAAACAATTTAATTCCTTGGCTACCTTACAATGAATAAAATTATGGGTGCTACCTGAATCAATCAACACTATTACCTTTTCTTCTTGATATGTCCTTCTATCTTGAGAGTTTGAGGAGTGGTAATTCCTGCCAGTGCATTACACGATATGGTCGGATTCATTTCTTCCTCTTCTAGGGCTGGTTCCTGGTGTATATCCTCTTATTTTTCATTTTCTTCTTCTTCTTCATAATCTTTGTAAAATAATTTCTTCTCAGCACATTTATGAATTTTAGTGTATTCGCTATCACAACTGTAGCAAAGTCCTTTAATGGTTTCAACCTTGTAAGTTGTGGAAATCTAGGCGTAGCAACACTTCCTTCGTTATAGAATTGAGTGGTAGGCTTCCTTGTCGCCATAATTTTACATTCAAAATTTCTTGCCAACCTGAATGCCTTCTCCAATGAATCAGGTTCCAAAACGTGAACTTCATGTTGGATGTTATCCTTTAAAGTGCCTATGAAGAGATCAATTATGTGTTCCTCTGGAATATCATTTACCCTTATATTCAATTTTTGGAAGTCCTCAATGTGCTGCCACACTAAACCTTTTTGTTTGATATTTATCAATTGGATAAAGAAGGTGTTGCTCTTTGTATCCTCATAATGTGCTATCATTCCCCTTGTAAAAATTGACCACGTGACAATTTTTTTACGGGAGCAAAGCCATCGATACCATACAAATGTATTTTGTTCTAAATGTAAAGTTGCAATGCGTACCTTTTGTGTGTTTTGCATGTTATGGAGATCAAAATATTTCTCCATCTATAGTATCCATGTTACAGGATCCTTTCCATCAAACTTCTTCATATCCATTTTTGGAATATGGTGGTTCTTCCCGCCAATATTAGAGTTTATGAAATCACGATTAACATTTATTTTGTTATCATCATGAGGTTCTTCTACTATCTTTTCACCATTAGGAAACATTTCTTGTATCAAATTTGTCAAACCTTCCACATATGATTTTAGAACATTCTTCATGTTTTCCATTTTCTCATCGATCTTAGCTTCCATGTCATCCATCTTAGATTCCATGCCATCCCCCATGCCATCTATCTTAGATTCCATGCCATCTATCTTATATTCCATGCCTTTCTTCAAACCATCCATCTTAGTTTCCACGCCTTTCTTCAAAACTTCCATGTCATTTTTTGTTTCTCTTTGCGAGAGTGAAATTTGCTGCACTTGCTCTTGTAATTTCGATATGTCATGTTGGCATTCTTCAACTTCATGAATCATAGTAGAGCTTTCCAAAGGCTTAATGGGTGTTGAATTATTTTTAGGGGTCATTTTAGAATCCAATACTGATATATATTCTACAATATGCCCTTGCAATCAATTCAACTTGATTCTTCAAACAAGACTTATGCAATTCAGAAAAAAAATACACACCTTTTACTTGCTTTTGAGGAGCTTGATATTGAAATTGAATTATCTCTATAATTGTGGAACCTCAATATTTGAAATTGAGCCCTGTAATAGCCCTCTAAAGCTTCTTTCCAATGCCACAGGTCTGATATGATTTGGATTCTTCAAGACAAAGTTATGTCCAATCTCCCACAATGACCCAATTTTGGACTGGTTCACTAGAGCGAACTTGTACGACTTGCCACGTGTCACTGTTTCATCCTTTGGCTTTAAGCTTGATTGTGAAGAAACTAAATTCTGTGTAATTGCAACCACTTTTTATGACTCTCCAATCGATGCTTAGAGAGCGAGTTATGAAGATTTTCCCACGATCACCTCTTTGAGATGAAATTCAGGAGCCTGAAAAAGCACTACCTTCCACAGATCATATCTCTGACAAAATTGTGAACCAAGATCTAGATTTTTTTGATGATGTTCCTTACGATTGCGGCTTCGCACCATAAAAATTTCAGCTTCTGAAACTTCGTAGAAAAAATGTTATAGCGCAAATTCCACGATGACTTGTTTAGGAGCCTGAAAAAAGACCTAACTTCCATAGATCATATCTCCAAAAATATCATGAACCAAGCTTTGAAATTTTTGGAAGATGTTCCTCAGGATTTCAGCTTCGCACCCTAAAAATTTTAGTTTCTGAAACTTCGTAGAAAAATAGTTATATTGAAAATTCCATGATGACCTGTTTGGAGCAGCGAAACCCTAGAATCCAAACCTCTGATACCAAATGTGTGTAACCAGCTTCAAAAATAGAAGAAAGAGATATCAACACCTTATAAATAAGCCACTTTGAGGGGTTAACATCCAATACATTACATAAATGAAAAATTCTTGGATGATACAATTTACAAAACCTCCTTTCTATATATAGGAGTCCATGGGGCCGTAATGTAATCCTAGTGGGCTACAATGTAATCCTAGCCGACCTAACAATAATAATTTAAGGGCACAATAATAACAAAATGGGGGTTAAAAGGGTGCAATAATAACCATAAGGGGGTTACACTAACAATAATAAGGGACTATACTAGTGATATAGGAACCTAACAACCTTATCCTAACCTTACCCTTAACTTTATCTTAACCTTTACTTAACCTTAACCTTGACCTTGACCTTGACCTTAACCTTAACTATAACCCAAACTTAAACTTTACCTTAACTATAACCTAACCCTAACCTTGACCAAACCCTTAACCTTAACCATAACTCTAACCTTAACGTTAACCTTAACCTTAACCTTAACCTTAACATATCCTTAACGTTAACCTTAACCATTGTCTTAACCTCAGGTTAAGGTTAAGGTTAAGGGTAAGGTTAGGGTAAGGTTAAGATTAGGTTAACGGTAAACTTATGGTTAAGGTTACGGTTAAGGTTAAGTTTAAGGTTAGGGTTACCTTATAGTTAAGGTCAAGGTTAAGGTTAAGGGTACGGTTTTAGTTAGGAAAGGGTAAGGGTAAGGTTAATGTTAAGATTAAGGGTAAATTTAAGGTTAAGGTTATGGTTATGGGAATGTTAAGGTTAAGGTTTGGCCAAGGTTAGGGTTAGGTTATAGTTAAGGTCAAGGCTAAGGTTAGGTTAGGGTTAAGGTTAAGGTTAAGATTAAAAATAAGGTTAAGGTTAAGGTTATCGTTAGGTTAAGGTTAAGGTTAAGGATAAGGGTAAGGTTAGGGTTATGTTATATTTAAGTTCAAGGTTAAGGTTAAGGGTGAGGTTAAGGTTAACCTAACTTAACCTTGACCTTGACCTTAACCTAACCTTAACCTTAACCTTACCCTTAACCTTACCCTTAACCTTATCTTAACCTTAACCTTAACCTTAACCTAATCTTAACCTTAACCATAAAATTAACCTTAACCTTAACCTAATATTAACCTTAACCATAAAATTAACCTTAACCTTAACCTTAAACTTAACCTAACCTTAACCTTAACCTGACTAAATCCGTAACCTTAACCTTAACCTTAACCTTAACTATAACCTAAACCTAACCTTGACCAAACCCTTAACTTTAACGTTAACCTTAACCTTCCACTAACCTTAACCTTAACCTTAACTATAACCTAACCCTAATCTTGAACAAACCCTTAACCTTAACCTTAACCTGACCTTAACACTCTCCTAACCCTAACCTTAAAGAAACCCTTACCCTTAACCTAACCTTAACCTTAACCTTCCCTTAACCTTGACCCAAACCTTACCCTAACCATAACCTTAACTTTAACCTTAACCTAACCTTAACCTTACCCTTAACGTTGACCTTAACCTTAACTTAAACTATAACCTAACCCTAGCCTTGAGCAAACCTTAACCTTAAAATTAACTTAACCTAACCTTAACCTTAACCTTAACCATAACCATAACCTTAACCTTAACCTTAACCATAACCTTACTAAACCCTTGAATTTAGACTTAACCTTAACCTTAACCTGACTAAACCCATAACATTAACTATAACCTAACCCTAACCTTGACCAAACCCTTAACATTAACCTTAACCTTTACCCTTACCTAACCTTAACCTTAACCTTAACCATAGAATTAACCTTAACCTAATCTTAACCTTAACCTTCACTATAACCTAAACTTATCCTTTACCTTAACTATAACCTAACCCTAACCTTGACAAAACCCATAACATTAATCTTAACCTTATCTTAACCTAAAAATTTACTATAACCTAACCTTAACCTTAACCTTAACCTAACCTTAAACTTAACCTTATCATACCCTTAACCTAACTTTAACCTTAACTATAACCTAACCCTAACCTTAACCTTAACCATAAACTTATCTTTACCCTTAACCTTAACCTAACCTTGTTACACTGAAAATTGTCATCCTGACATTCTGGCATGTGTATGAGCTCATTGTTACTCATACTTCTCCCTTTTGCAAATCTAACATATCAGTTCCTCATGTCAAGCCTTGAAAATAAGAAAAAGTTCCTAAAAGTCCCCTAAACTTTGGTATTGCACTTTCTGGCTATCTTGCCTGCGGTCCCGCACCCAATGTTCAGCTTTCCTGCATTCCTGAACGTACTTTATCTTTTTTATAGGTGCGGACCCCTGTAAGATTAAAAAGGCGCAAGTAAAATCCCAAAAAGTTCAATTAAAGTAAATTCTGGAAGCTTCTAGAATGGATTTTGCGGTGGCAGAACCGCTCTTGTGAGGTGCATGAATCCCTTACCTTATGGAGCTAACCCCTTGATGTGAGGAGCTTATCCCTTTGAAGGAGGATTCTATCCCTTCATACCTGGAACAGAAAAACCTCCTCTTTTCCACTATAAAAAGAGGCATTGGGTAGCCTCAAAGGGAGTTCAAGCTTTTAGAATATTTGAAGTTAAGTGCTGTTGAGATTTAGACTCAATTAACTAAGACTTTTGTGAGGAGAGATTACATACCTATATTTGTCTTGGTTGGAGGAGTGCAAAGCTTATCAAAGTAAAGGAGACTCCTGCTTCGGACCCCGGAAAGTCCTGTGCAACATCAAGGCTCAGGTTGTAAGGATTTTCTACTTTTGCAATTAATACAAATATACTTGTTTTTCTCAATAAGCTTTCAATCAATGGTTTATTTCATAGATTCCTTGATCACTATGATAAGCATGGTTTATGATGATTTCTATACAGGTGCTATGTAATATTTTTCTTGTTTGTGACTGCAGTTTTACGAGCAAAAATTCATTCAAGCGCACAAGGGACAACGACGACTTCAAACAAGCACTAGAAAAATGGTAAGTCCTTAACACCTCTATAGAGCTTTTCATAGATCATATATGCTTAGAGAAAGATTAGTCTATTTGGTTGTTTGTTGCTAGATACTTTTAGTACTAGGGAGATCGGTCTTGTTTGCAAGACGGATTAATCCATACAACAAATTGGCGACCATACTGGGGAAAGAACTTGTTGTTTTTGGTTCTCTTTTATTTTGATTTGAGGAAACGTTTTTCTTGGTTTTTGATTGATTGACATCTGCCTGGGTAGCTAAGGTTTTCGCTGTTTTTGAAATTTTGAAATCCTTTAAGTTTTTCTCTATTTTTTCCTGGAACCGCACTTTGCCTTGTTTTCACAGTGCGGGCAGTTTCGCACTTTTCCTGTGTAAACAGTGCGGGACCGCACCTGTGATATCTTGGAGCCTGAGGACCCTGTTAAAGTTTTGAAAAACTTCATATTTCTGTCTTTAGTTTATCTTGATTTAGATTTTCATTTTTTGTTTTCTTCCCAGATTGATGATTGTTTTTGTTAAAAGCTTTCTGTTAATAAATCTCAGCAGTATTAGTGTTTTGATGATTTTCTAGAAGTTTTGCATTTTGGATTGCATTTCACTTGGTATTTGTAGCAATTTGAAGCATTTGAAATTTTGAAGTACCTCAGATTACCTTGGTCTTTTTGGTCTTTTTTCTGGATCTGACCCGATTTTGAAATCATCCTTTATTGAGAAATAGAGTTACCTGTTTCTTTGCAAATCTTCGAAAAGAAACTTTGTTATTGGTTTTTGAATTTCATTTTTTTTAAAACATAATTGAGTGTTTTCAATCTGTTTGTTATTCTGAACGAATAGATCCTTATTTTTCTGAACAACTAAGTAAAAACATTCTTCAAAAAAAATCTTAAATCTTTTATTCATTTAGATTATTAAAGTTTGTAGTTTTGAGTGCTATTAAGCTTTGTAGATCTCGAAATTAGTTTGTAGCTTTGAGTGCTTTTAACATTTCTAGAGTTCTTTTGAAAGAAAATCATTTTGTAGCTTCGCGTTTTTCGAAAGTGAAAGGGTTTTTATTGTGAGCTTTGATAAATTGTTGGAAAAAGACAAAAATAGTTTCTTTCAATTGTTCTTTATGTTTAAAGAAGGAATTGCTTATTAAAGGAATTGCATTCTCTAACTTTTCCTCAATTAGAATTTCATTGAAAGAAAACAATCTGATTATCATTGTTAGATGCATTTTTAGTGTCTTTTGGAAATCGAGTCATTTCACACCATCAGAGTTTCATTTCTGCACCCATTGACTTAAGAAACAGCTCTTAAAAGTAACGCTTAATTAAAATTCATCTAGCAATCTTTTTATTTTCTAGGGCTCTTATCACCAACATAGCTTAGGCTAGTATCTTGGAGTAGGGAGTAATTAGCACTCCAAGGTAGTAAAAAAAACAAGTAGACAAATCTTGTAGTAGGAGATAAATCCAATTGTAATTTGTATAATCTGGGGTGCTTCTCTTAAAGAATTCAATCACGAGGTCATGTCCGAACCTTTGAAACAATCAATTCTGTTTCATTGGGGAAGATAGAAGATTTTGCGCATATTACAAATGGTAAACCTCTGATTAACCATTGTCGAGGAGCCGGGGTCACTTGTCGGTAAACCTTGGATTAACCATGTTGAGGAGCCTTCAAGGGGATTGAGCTTGCTACTCTGCCCTTGCACGTGAAATCGGATCGTAGACTGTTCCCCCAGTTATATTTGTTACTGTTGGTAACCTTAGTGTCCATTATCTTAAGATTATTTCCTAAGGTGATGGTGAAGGAAAGATCTCACTATACCTGGAGTAGACGTCGACTAGACTCACTTGGACTCTCTGGGGGGTTCTCTTCACACGAGATGGTTTTGTGAGGAAAATTATGCCAGTCTGTTTCATTAAGCAGGTTTTTGGGGTAACTTTTCTAACCGCTCTTTCTGTGTTAAATTTATACTAAGTTGGATTTCATCACCAACTAGTGTTTTTAGTACAGAAAGTTATTGTTTGTGTATGGTTTGAACTCTTAGATTTTTTAAGCGTGTGATTCAGCTGTTTGTTTCTTTAGAGACTGTAGGTGTTTTCATTGAAATTTTGTTTGTTTACGTGTGATTAGTTAATCTTTAATCGTGGCGGAATTGCCGAGAAAATCCCAGAGACTACAAGGGAAACCCCCTGAATATTCGCCAAGTCAGCTTGAAGGGCTTTGTGCTATGGTATCATCCAGTAGTGGTAGGATTCGATCAACAGAAATTGGAAGTTCTTCTATAGTTGTCCATCCTGATCATCAAATACCTACAATAGAATACATTCAAGAATCGATTTCAGTTTTTGAAGTTATTGGTAGTATTCATGCTTCCAGTGAACTGGCTGACGAACCTGAAACTGAACTTTCTGTTTTAGAAACATCCTCAGGATTTATTTCACCAACTTCTAGTGATCTTGATTCACCTAGGGTAAGAAATATTGTCACTGACGATCTTCCAGCTGGTCTTATTTCCATTGAAGAACTTACTAATCCAGACGAAGATATATCTCTTCCCGACTCCCCTCAATCTTTAAATCTTAGGGAGCATGAATCTATTTTCTACAGCCCTATTCGAACTAGTGCTTGGTATTTATCCTTAACAAACTTTTTAGAGAATCCGGGTCTTGCTTTTTCTCCACCTCGAGTTCCATTTCATCCTACACCCAGAGGTTACTATCCGCCATCTGTTATGGCTGGAGAGTCATCCATGTTTTCCCAGACACCGGAATCATTTTTACACAGTGGTCCTTCTGTTCCTTCGAGATATCAGGCTCTTTCTGGTACTTTATCCGGAGCAGCTCCTCAACCAATCGAACAAGTGTTGTCATCTGGTAATAGTGGTGTTAAAACTTAAACATTGAACGCAACGCAAATCTATATGATGTTTGGTAATGTTCTGAATCCTCAACCTCAAGGTAGTCAGTTACCGCCTGGGGGGCCAACACAGGGAAATCCGTTACCGCCTGGGGGGAAACCTTCAGGTAGTCAATTTCAACCTGGGGGGCAACCTTCAGGTAGTCAGCTACCTCCTAGGGGGCAACCTTCAGGAAGTCAGTTACCGCCTGGAGGGCAACCTCAAGGTAACTTTTTCCTAGGATAAACTATGGAATCATATTATTTTGGGGGACAACCCCAAGGGAAATACACACCTCAAGGGTATCAACATTCAGGACAGTATATGCCCCAAGGTCAAACCCAAACTCAATATGCTCCTCAGGGTACTTATCAACCCCAGCTTCAGTACACGACTCAGGGTTATCAACCTCAAGGTCAGTACCCAATTCAAGGTTTCCAATAGCCTTCTGGTCAGCCATCCATTCAAGGAGCCAGAAATGTACCCCTTACTTATCAACCCTATGTTCAACCAGGTTATGGTCCTTACGTTCAGCCTTCTGAGGGGAAATACCTTGGAATGAATATGGTGTGGGATCCATCCCAATAACAATAGCCTATGCAGCCTAGTGTGCAGTTGCCTTATCAACCTAGACAGACTTTAATTTCTGGTCCAATTCAGCAACCTGTCCAGCCTACTATTCAAACTCCTGCACCTGGTCCTATTCAGCAAGCTAGTCCTAGTTCGCCTAAGACTCCGCCTCAAGCTGCTGCAACAGCTGCTACATCTGTTCAACCTGTAACACCTACTTCTGGAGTATCTGTAACCCCGAGTTTGTCTATCCCTGCATCCGTGAAAATCCCTCAAGTCTCTGTACCCCAGGCAGGATCTTCGGTTCAGACTTTGGTTCAGATGCCTACGGGACAAGCTGGTACAAGTAAAATTGTCACAATTCAACCGCATTTCACGTATCAACCATACCAGGGACAGCCGCAATTCGGTCCCTATACACAAAATCCAAACTATCAGTATCAATCGTACCCTGGCTATACTTATCAACAGCCTCAACAACCCCATTTCGGTACGATTAATCCTAGTTTTTCAGGAGGTTATACAATTTCTAATTCTAATCCGATTCCCAGTTATCCTGGGTATCCACCTCCTGGAACTAATTTGGCTACTCAAGGTTTTCATGACCCTAACCGTCTGTTACCAGTTATCGCAACTTTGGATTTACCTGATTTGACGTGCCTTACTAATGATCCAATTTTCTATTATCAGTACTGGCCACCAATGTCAGATAAGATTCCCAGTGATATACCGAAATTTGAAGGTAATTCAGGAGAGGATCCATCAAATCATGTCATGAATTATCACCTTTGGTGTGCGTCTAATTCAATCATTGATGATTCGATTCGCTTACGTCTTTTCCGAAGAACTCTTATTTTTCTTGCAGCCAAATGGTACATTGAGTTACCACAAGGCTTGTTTCATAACTTCAGTCAGTTAGCAACTGCCATCTTGACTCATTTTCAGTTTCCAGTCAAATACGACAATGGCACGAAATTATTAACTTCGCTGAAACAATCCACGTCTACGTATATTTCTGATCATATTCATGAATGGCGACGTAGGAGACGTTTGGTGAAAGTTTATATTTCGGATCAAATTTTGGCAGAATGGTTTGTTAAATCATTGTTACCCAAGATTACTGAAGATGTAGCTAAAGCTGGTGTTGTTACTGAAGAGCAAGTAATTGCTCAAGCTCAGTACCTTGACCTCGTTTATACACAGTCGGGTACTTTACATGAAAAAATCCCAGACCTTCCCAAACAAGTTCAAATAGCTGCTACTCCTTTAGGGTCTCATGCTGCTGATGGTATGATTGGTATGGTCAATACTAAAAGTAATAAGAAATCTTCAAAGAATTCTTCTCCAATTATAACTTTACCTGATTCCCCGAAAGGAGAATCTTCCCCCGAAGTTTTTGCTGATATTCATGTTGTGGAGACATCCACGGCTAAATCTAAATCTGGTAATAAAAAGAAAGGGAAGAATAAAAACAAAAAGAATTCGAAAGAAAAAACTGATAAAAATGAATCCAATGACGAAAAATGTAAACCACGTTATCCTTGTTACATTTGTGACGAAGATCATTTTACTAAGGAATGCCCACATCGGGCTGAGGTCGTAAAATTCATCAAAGGTTCACAACCTGTTGTCTTGAAGGATTTCTTACTCAAGATAGTAAAATGGTTGGTTCTACCTTGACTGCTTCAGAAGAGCACATTTTGATGATGTCTCATGTAAGGATTGCGACGCGATCGCAAGATTATGGTACTAAGAATCCTATTGATGGTAAAGAAGCAGAATATTCTAATGTGAATACATCAACTACTCCTCCTCCTATTTCTGGTCCGCTACAGATTGAGAAACCAAATATAGACTTAATAATCAAACTGCCTGCTAAAGGTGTTCTTCGTAAATCAGCTTTCAATCCACATGCGAGAGCTGCTCAGAATTACAACATTGTTGAGGACTTAGCTATTTCTCATTCAACGATGTTGGCTTTGGAAGTGCTGCAATCATGCCCAGCACAGCGTAAATTTCTTTTGTCTGCCATAGGAGCTATTGATATTCAGGATTCTAATATTATAATATTCGATTTAGAAAATAGTACACCTCGTCTACCTCATCAGATGGCTTTCCAGATACCAGTGTTCATAAAAAACGGACTGATCTATTGGACTGTGATTGATGAGGGAGCTTCAACGTGTATTATGTCGATTCAGTGTTGGAAATCACTTGGTTCTCCTACACTGAACCAATATCCGACGATTCTTAAGGCTTTTGATGGTCGAGGTTTCCACCCTTTTGGTATTTTGCAGGATTTACCCATAGGGATTGAAGGTAAAATTTTAAATCTAGATGTGGAAGTGGTTGATGCCCTTCTTGATTACAACCTTCTTCTGGGTCGTAGTTGGTCTTACGCTATGACTGTTGTTGTCTCTTCGGTCTTTCGACTCATAAAATTTCCATATCAAGGAAGGATCATTACAATAGATCAGTTAACTTATTTTACTTCCGACCCAACCTCTACAGAAATAATCCAGCACATTGGTAAAATGACTATCCCTTATAAGGATGTTGGAGTAGGTTTGACTAAAGATTCTGGTTTGCTAGGAAATTTTTCCATTCCTCCTCCTAACGTATCGCCTTCTATTGCAACTATTCATATGATTTCATCAGACTCTGTTATGTTTGATGATCCTTGGATCTACCTTCCGAATCTGAGTTAGATTCAATTGATGGCATGATGTCTTTGAGTCCATTTGAACTTGCATATTAGGCCGTACAATCATTTTCTGACCCCTCTTCAACCAAAATTGATCCAGTGAATGGGATTCACGAGGAATCACTTTCAATATCTAGCTTAGCCACAACGACATTTCCTGAACCTGTTCATTCTGATGAGCAGATTCGTGAGTTACTGTCTGTTGATGATATACCATGGGAAGATCTACATCATCGATCTTCGTTTTTACCTGAACTAGATCGTTTTCAAGATGATTTCGCTTCAATCTTTACACTGAATATGTCAAACAACTGCAGAATCCATTGAAAAATCCTGATTCTGAGTTAAATTTGGAAAATATTTCTCGAACGATTCCCATTGACATTTCAGTAAAACCTGGAATAATTGAAAACATTCATATAGGTGCTTCCTGTACTGAAGAAGAAATTCAAACTTATAAAGCCCTATTTCAAGAATTCAGTGATGTGTTTGCCTGGTCCTATGAGGAAATGCCAGGAATTGATCCATCAATTGTCGTACATGAAATCAAGACTTACCCGGATGCCAAGCCTGTTTGTCAACGTCTACGTCAAATGCATCCTAGAAAAGCTGCTGCTATCAAAGCAGAGGTTGAAAAATTACTTCGCGTAGGTTTTATTTATCCGATTCCTTTAACGGATCGGGTATCTAATATTGTTCCTGTGACTAAAAAATAAGGAACGATACGAGTATGTATCAATTATAGGGATATTAATCGAGCTTGTCCTAAAGACAATTATCCAACTCCCTATATCGATCAAATAATCGATGATTGTGCCGGTAGTGAAATGTTTTCCTTTATGGACAGTTTTTCAGGGTATAATCAAATAAACATACTCCCTACTGATCAGCCAAAAACAACTTTTATTTGTCCGTGGGGGACATTTTCTTACTACAAACTACCCTTTGGATTGAAGAACGCTGGAGAAACTTTTCAACGGGAAATGTCTTATGCGTTTCATGACATTAAGCACATTGTGCAACCGTATCTCGATGATTTACCTGCTCATTCATCACGCAGGGCTGACCATCTTACACATTTACGTGCTATCTTTATGAGATGTTGGCATTATCGAATTTGGCTAAATCCACACAAATGTGTTTTTTGTGTTGAGTCGGGTCGTTTATTGGGGTTCGTTGTCTCAAAATCAGGTATTCACATCGATCCGTCGAAGGTCGAAGCTATTGTTAAGTTACCTCCTCCTTTGACTTTACGCCAACTCCAAAGTTTGCAGGGGAAAGCAAACTTTTTATGTCAGTTTATTCCTAACTATGCTGAGCTTACAAAAGGTTTTACCTGGTTGCTGAAACAGAACATTCCATTCTTTTGGGATGAGATCTCTGATCGATCTTTTGATGCACTTAAACACGCATTGACCCATGCACCATTATTGCATCCTCACAACTACAACCAGGATTACATTTTGTACCTCGCTACTTCTCATTCCACCATTGGAATGGTTTTAGTTCAGGAAGACGAATCTAACACTGAACATGTGATTTATTATCTTAGTCAGAATCTGCATCCGACTGAGATTAGGTACACACATGTGGAGAAATTGGCTCTGTCAGCTGTTCAAGTTGTCCAACGATTTAGACATTACATATTGTTACGCAAAACTATGGTAATTTCTGATTGCAACCCTATGATGTACATTTTGACCAAACAGTTGCTAGGGGGCAAATATTCCAAATGGATAGTCATCCTGCAGGAATTCGACTTGGAATTTGAAAAATCCAAGGCGAAGAAATCCTTGGTATTTGCAGAACTAATGTGTGATTTCCCCTCTACTGATACTGAAACTGTGGCAGAGCAACCCATTGTAGATGAATCTTTGTTTCTTATCAGTACTCTTGATCCATGGTATGGAGATATTATTGTTTATCTCCAAACCCAATCTTTTTGGCCTGAAATCTCACGATCTCAGAGACAGAAGATACGTTTCCAATCCCAACAGTATAATATTATTGGTGATACACTTTATCGTCGTGGAGTGGATTCTATTTTCCGACGCTGTCTTATTCATGAAGAAGTTGAAAAGGTTTTAAATGATTGCCATTCTGGAGCATGTGGCGATCATATGTCTGGGTATGCCATAGCCCAAAAGATATTGCGCGTTGGTTATTTCTGGTTGTCCTTATTCAAAGATTGTATTTACGCAGTCTGGAAATGCCACAATTGTCAACTTTTTGATCGTAAGATGCGCGCGCCACCTACTCCTCTTCATCCCATAATTGTTGTTGGTCCTTTCTCAAAGTGGGGTATCGATTTTATTACATGTAACCCTCACTCGGCCAGGGGGCATGCCTATATTATCTTAGCAGTAGATTATTTTACTAAGTGGGCCAAGGCGATGCCTACATTTTCGGCCGACGACAAGACTGCTGCAACTTTCGTGTTTAATCACATAATTGCAAGGTTCGGTGTTCCTCAAGCGATTATTACTGATCATGGAAGCTATTTTCGGAATGTCATGATGACTGAATTGACATAACAGCTTGGCCTACGCCACAATAGTTCCACTCCATATTATCCGCAAGTCAATGGTCTGGTTGAAACCATAAATAAATTTTTAGTCACTATGATCAAACGAATTATTGGTATTCACAAAACGAATTGGCATTCCATTTTATTTTCAGCACTTTGGGCATATCGAACTTCAGTCAAAACATCAACCGGTTTCACTCCTTTTCAACTCGTTTACAGTTTGGAAGCTGTGTTGCCGATTGAATGCAAAATTCCATCTTTGAAATTATCCATAGAGTTACTCCCAGCTACGTCTGAAGAGGAGAAACGTTTTTTGTACTTGGCTCAATTGGATGAAAATCGGAGAAGCGCTGCAATAGCAAACGAGGCTCATGTCAAAAGGGTAAAAGCTCAGTATGATAGAAGTGTTACCCCTCGAAATTTTTTAGAAGGAGACCTAGTCTTAGTTTATGATCAAGCCAACGATAAGCTAGGAGCTGGAAAATTCATGCCCATGTGGCATGGTCCTTTCATTGTTAAGCGAAAGCTAGCAAAAGGGGCCTATGAGTTGATAGATTTTGATGGTATCCCTTTGGATAAGCCAAGAAATGGGTTATATCTGAAGCGATATTATGCTTAAACTTGGTATGGAGATTTTTTATTTTTTAGGTTAGATTTCTTTACTGCTGGTGTGTCTTAGATTAGAAAGGTGTGCCTAGTTTAGAAGTGTGTGTTTATCACTTTTCCTGCTTATCTGAGTTTTACTCTTGATATTGCAGATGTCGATGTCTCTTCAAACCTACATTGGTTTTGGTGATGGTGCTTGTCGTAGTACACGGAACATTTCTTCCACAGCTTGGGTTATCTATTCACCCTCTAACGAGTTAGTTTCCATGCATGGGGTAAGCATTGGTCAAACAACGAATAACATTGCCGAGTATAGTGCAGTGATTGAGTTATTATCTGAGTCCATATCATTTGGGATTCAGAGTTTGATTGTGAGGTTGGATTCTGAACTTGTTGTATTACAGCTTAACAAGGTTTATGCCATTAGAAATCCAGTGTCATTACGGTTATTTTTAAGATTTCGTCTCTTGGAACGTGAATTTGACTACATTGAATATCAACATATTCCAAGACATTTAAATACATTAGCAGACGCAGTTGCTTCTAGTATGATAAATCGACATTTGCAGTAATCAAAATAGTAAAACAAATAACATTCATAACATGTATACAGATAGCTGGTAAATAGTGATATATCATAGATAGAAGTGTTTTCAAAAATTATATATCGTCTTCGATCATAGGTTGGAAACACCTTATGATCGGAAAAATGATAACATAAAAAGTCAAAAATATGAGTCTACAACACAATCATCCCATCACTGATGGTGATCACGATAAGAAACCACTGCCCAAGCCACCCTGCACAGGAACCTCCTAAAAGGTCCTGGAACACCAATCACGTATCTCTGCAATCTGAGTGGAATTTCATCTATGTTTGTCTCTAGAATGTCTAGAGTCAAACGCTCTAGATGATGCTCTAAATCAGTCAAGATTTCTGCTGATTGGCCTGCTGGAGCTGGTGCGGCTGCAACTAGTTGTTTTCTTTTGTAAGGTTGGAGATGGGCTGGTCACCGTGGGCCCACATCTGTATTCAAAATTTTTTAGTTATTGTTTAACAAGACGATCAAAAATAAAAAAATAGAAATTAGAATTCATTGAAAATGATTTTACCTGAGTCATCCCACTGTTCCCCTGCTAGGAGAGTCATCTCCCGGTCACCGCAGAAATCTATCCCGGCATATGGAAATTCCTCAATGACAAAAACTTGGTGATCTATCCAACGGAAATATGAAGAAGGAAATCGAACAATCTCAGCGCCCTCAATACCGTGACGGGCCATCAGTGCGGACCAACGAACCATCCATGGTTCTCTAAGTCGACCGGCATCAACAAGGATACTCTGTGGAGCTAGCATCGGAATCCTCTCTAGAGCAAAGGAGACGACAATGGATCCATATCCAAAGTTATTTAGTTTCCCATTTTTTTCTCTAGTTAGTTGGCCTTTTATATTAGCCAACACAGCGTCACACCAGTTGAAAATAGTGCCGCGAAAACAGTCCACAGCAATGCGCATCTGAGAACCGGTAGCTACATGCAATGCTGCACTCCCGCACATCGTGGTAACAATAAATGCAATAACTTTCAGCTCAATACGGATGATAGTTTTTATATCAATCCGTTTGTCCCTGGGGTCTGCTTCATCATTACAGAATTCTTGTCGAAGACAAGCAACAATCTGGCCACCTGGCCTAGTCCCAAACAAGGAGAGTTGTTCACCCCTCTTGGAAAAACCAGTCAGAAAATAAATGTCCTCCAGCTTGATTTCGAGCCGGTGGCCGCCAATAATGAAACAATGGTCCTGCATGTTCCACCTATTTACCAGCCATGTCAAGAGCTCTACCTGTGCTCTCATGCCTTGGATGGCCCAGAATTTATATATACTGCACACTCTTAATGCTTGCATTATGGGAAAATGGAGCATTGTGGCGTCATCCATGTCCTTGTGTTCACGTTCTCTCCAAATCAACATCTTGTTAATCCTACAATACATAAAAAGATAGATTAGAACAATCTAATGTGAAAAATTTGGGCGGCAAAAGAGAAATTTGAGTTTAAATTTAAACACGCGGGGACCGCACTTAACCTTTGTAAACAGTGTGTAGGAATGCACGCATTCTATAAAGAAAGTGCAGACCCACGACTTTTTTCCTTGTAGGAAAAAGTCGGGGTCCACAGGTACCATGTGTGTCACCTGCGAAACCCCGTGGGCGATTTTCGAACCATATTTTTCCCTTAAAAATAAAATTTAAAGCCTAAAAATGAATTGTAAATGGATGAAATGCAAGATTAAGAGGTCGTGGATTACCTGGGACTGACGGTTCTCTATTTCAACAGACGAATTTTCCAGAATCTTCACAGGAAAATTTTTACCCAAAAGCTTCTACTTTTCACTCTGAACTTGAACGGTAAAAATGAAGTTGAAAAAGTCCTTTTTATAAGTTTTTTCGAATAGATGAATTTTTAATTTATTTATTTTTCACTTTAAAAAGGGTATTTTTGAATCATTTTTACTCATCTTAAATAGGTATGTGTAATGTTTCAAGTTTTTGTGCAAAAATTGGATTTTTCAGGAGGATTGATCATTTTTCAACAAAGAGCACACTTTTATCACTTTTTCGGACTCTTTCAAAAATTCACGAAAAAGCGAAACATTGGAGTCCTCTTTTAAGCCCTTTTCAGACTCTCTAAACATGAAAATATTGCCGAGTACTTGATTGTTTGAACTCGTTAAAGTAAATGAATAATCGTCCCTTCAGTAGAAGTTTACCCCTTTTACGGACTGAAATAGAATATTTACGAAAAAGGTATACGTTGAATAATTACGATCAATAGAGTTCTCTCTCGCATTATTTTATCCTTTTTCAGGCCTGAGAGACTAAATTTATGAAAAATTACACCCACGGAGTTTTCTTAAGTTTTTCTTCTGACTCCCTAAAAATGAAAAACACCGAGTTTCTCCTATACTAGACTCGTTAAAATTTAACAGTAAATGACCTGTTTAATTTTCAACAGGAACGAACCACTCCTTCTTAGGGTTTGAATCTTAAACTACTTTAGACTCATCCGAAGGATGAGCTTATAAACAAGCAAATGTTATCCTCCTCAAGCTTGTCAAAAATAAAGAGGTACTTGCCAGAAATGGTGGGGGAAAAGAGAGGAAAATGGGCATGTTTTTTTTATTTTGATTCTTCGAAAATTCAGTCGACCACTCTTGAACACGACACTTTCATTCACCTGGGTTGGGAAATCCTTTGCCTAATAGTTAATCAAACCTCATTTGAAAGTCTTCATCCTGTTTCTGGGTATTAGCTTTGGGTCAATTGTTACCAAGTCATTTGCAGTGTCGTTATGTGTTCAAGAGGACAGTTTAAATAAAACATTCATCTGCAAAATATCTGTCATCCATTTTGACCATCCCTGAGTCAGTCCTTGCCAATATATTTTCAAAAATTGATCTATGGTTTCATGTTGTGGGCTTGCCTACGACGGATCGCTTTCTATCGACGACAACTCATTATCTGGGAAGTTGATCTATAAATCATCAGTACCTTGAATTCTGCATGCCTTAATGGCAGGTTTCTTGCTTTCGATGACAGGTTACATCATCGAACTTTGATCGAATGATTCCGTGAGATGTTCAACTTGAGCTCATTCATTCACATTTCATGGATTGTACTGGGTACTTTGAGAGCCATTGACATTACTGGTGGTTACTCTCACACTTGTTAACATTTTACATCATTGACTGGTAATCAAGTGGTTTCTACCATGTTCGACTTCGACACATTTATTCACATGGATAGAATCGTACTAGTTTGAGATGCAGAAATCAAGACCCTGGATCTAGTTTCTACTATCCAAGATGTGAGTAATTTTGTTATCATTTATACAGTGAACTATTTATACACAGATGGCTGCGTCCATACTGTATTCACACATGTCTATACTGTAATGTACTCAAAATCATTCCTTTATCAAAATCAAAATCAATTTTTAGTTTAATATGAGTATGGGAATGCCTACCTCAGTGATGATATGTATACATATATATTTTGCATTGAATGTTTTTAAAGGTGCTGACTGGGGTGTCCACAGGATGATCCTTGAAATGATAAAGTACTGCACTCTTCATATATGATAGACTTCAGCATCATCTATTCCAGACTTTTCAATTTAGGGGGCAATTTGTTACACTGAAAATTGTCATCCTGACATTCTTCTATGTGTATCAGCTCATTATTACTCATACTTCTCCATTTTTCAAATCTAACATATCAGTTCCTCATGTCATTGAAAATCAGAAAAAGTTCCTAAAATTCCCCTAAACTTTGGCATCGCACTTTCTGGCTATCTTGCCTGCGGTCCTGCACCCAATGTTCAGCTTTCCTGCATTCCTGAACGCACTTTATCTTTGTTATAGGTGCGGACCCCTGTAAGATTAAAAAGGTGCAAGTAAAATCCCAAAAATCTCAATTAAAGTAAATTTTGGAAGCTTCTAGAATGGATTTTGCGGTGGCAGAACCGCTCTTGTGAGGTGCATGAATCCCTTACCTTATGGAGCTAACCCCTTGATGTGAGGAGCTTATCCCTTTGAAGGAGGATTCTATCCCTTCATACTTGGAACAGAAAAACCTCCTCTTTTCCACTATAAAAAGAGGCATTTGGTAGCCTCAAAGGGAGTTCAAGCTTTTAGAATATTTGAAGTTAAGTGTTGTTGAGATTTAGACTCAGTTAACTAAGACTTTTGTGAGGAGAGATTACATACCTATATTTGTCTTGGTTGGAGGAGTGCAGAGCTTATCAAAGTAAAGGAGACTCTTGCTTCGGACCCCGGAAAGTCCTGTGCAACATAAAGGCTCAGGTTGTAAGGATTTTCTACTTTTCAAATTAATACAAATATACTCTTTTTTCTCAATAAGCTTTCAAGCAATGGTTTATTTCATAGATTCCTTGATCACTATGGCAAGCATGGTTTATGATGATTTCTATATAGGTGCTATGTAATATTTTGCTTGTTTGTGACTGCAGGTTTACAAGGAAAACTCCTTCAAGTGCGTGAGGGACAACGATGACTTCAAACAAGCACTTGAAAAATGGTAATTCCTTAACACCTCTATAGAGATTTTCATAGATCATATATGCTTAGAGAAAGATTAGTCTATTTGGTTGTTTGTTGCTAGATACTTTTAGTACTAGGGATATCGGTCTTGTCCACAAGACAGATTAATCCATACAACAAACCTTCACCTTAGCCTTACCTTAACCTTAAACTTAACCATAACCGTAACCTTAAGCTTAACTTTACCTTAACCTTAACCTAACCTAACCTTAACCTTAACCTAACCCTAACCTTAACCTTAACCCTAACCTTAACCTTAACCTAATATCAACCTAACCTTAACCTTAACATAATATTAACCTAACCTTAACCCTATCCTTAACCTTAACCTAATATTAACCTAACCTTAATCTTAAGCTTAACATAAACCCTAACCTTAATCTTAACCCTAACTTTACCCTTAACGTTAACCATAAGTTAACCCTAACCTTAACCTTAACCTTAACATTCACCTTAACCTTAACCTTAACTTTAACCTTACCTTAAAATAAACTTAACCTAATCTTAACCTTAACCAAACCTAACCTTAACCTTCCCTTAACCTTAACCTTAAAATTAACCTTATCCTTAACCTAACCTTAACCTAACCTTAACATTAACTTTAACCTAACCCTAACCTTAGTGTTAACCTTAAACTTAACCTTACCTTAATATTAACCTAACCCTAACCTCAGTGTTAACCTTAACGTTAACTAAACCCTTAACCTTAACACAACCTTAACACAACCTTAACCTTATTCCTAACCTTAACTAAACCCCTAACCTTAACCTTAACACAACCGTAACCCTGACTTAACCTTAAATAAACCCTTACCTTTAACCTTAACACAACCTTAATATTAACCTTAACCATAACCTTGACCTTAACGTTGACCTTACCCTTAACCTTAACCTTACCCTTAATGTTGACATTATCCTTAACCCTAACCTTACCATTAAGCTTAACCTTACCCTTAACCTTAACCTTAACCCTAACCATAACCTTAACCCTAACCGTTACATAACCTTAACCTTAACATTAACCAAACCCAAGCTTAACCTAACCTTAACCTTAACCTAACCATAACCTAACAATAACCTAACCCTGAACCTTAACCTGAACCTTCACCTTACCTTTAAACTTAACCTAATATAACCTTGACATCGATGTTAACCTTACCCTTAACCTTAACATTAACCTTAAACTTAACCTTAGCCTAATCTTAACCTTTACCTTGACCTTAACGTTAACTAAACCCTTAACCTATCCTTAACCCTAGTGTTAATCTTACCCTTAAGCATAACATTAACCTTAACCTTAACCTAACCTAAACCATAACCTTACCTTAACCTAACTTAACCTTAACCTTGACCTTGACCTTAACCTTAACCTTAACCTTACCTTAACGTTACCCTTAAACTTAACATAACCTAACCTTAACCTTAACCTTAACCTTAAGTTTAGCCTTAACCTTAACCATAACCTTAACTTTAAACTTAAACTTAACCTTATCCTAACCATACCCTAACCTTAACCTTAAACTTAACTTTACCCTTAACCTAACCTTAACCTTAACCTTACCCTAACTTAACCTTAAGCTTAACCTAACCTAACCTTAACCTTAACTTTACCCTTAACCTTGACCTTAATCTTAACCTTAACTTAACCTTAATATTAACCTTAAATTAACCTTAACCTAACCTTAACCTTAACCTTAACTATAACCTAACCCTAACCTTAACCAAACCCTTAACCTTAACCTTAACCTTGACCTTACCCTTAACCTAACCTTAACCTTAACCTTAACCTTAACTTTAACTTTACCCTTAAAGTAACTTTAACCTTAACCTTAACCTTACCCTTAAGCTTAACCTGGACCTTTAACCTAACCTTACCCTAACCTTAACCTTAATCTTAACATAACCTTGACCTTGACCTTAACCTTAACCATGGCCTTAACCATAACCTTAACCTTAAGGTCAAGGTTAAGGTTAGGTTAAGGTTAAGGCTACGGGTTTAGTCAGGATAAGGTTAAGTTTATAGTTAAGGTTAAAGTGAAGGTTAAGGGTTTTGTCAAGGTTAAGGTTAAGGTTATGGTATGTGAAGGTTAAGGTTAAGGTTATGCTTTGGTTGAGGTTAGGCTAAGTTATGGTTAAGGTTAAGGGTTATGAGTTTAGTCAGTTAAGGTTAAGGTTAATGTTAAGGTTAAGGTGAGTGTTAAGGGTAAGGTTAACATTAAGGTCAAGGTCAAGGTCGAGGTTAAGGTTAAGGTTAGGGTTAGGTTAAGGGTAAGTTATAGTTAAGGTTAAGGTTAGTTTAAGTTAAGGTTAAGGTTATGGTTAAGGTTAAGGTTAAGGTTAGGTTAAGGTTAAGGTTAGCTTAAGGGTAAAGTTAAGGTTATGGTTAGGGTTAAGGTTAGGGATAGGTTAAGGTTAAGGTTAGGTAAAGGTTAAGGTTAAGGTTAAGGTTAGGTAAGGGTAAGGTTAAGGTTGTGGTTAAGGTTAGGTTAAGGGTAAGGTTAAGGTTAAGGTCAAGGTCAAGGTCAAGGTTAACCTTAACTTAACCTTAACCTTACCTTAACCTTTACCTAACCTTAACCTTAACCTTAACCATAACCTTTACCTTAAGCTTAACCTTAACCTTAACCTTAGCTTAGCTATAACCTTACCCTAACCTTGACCAAACCCTTAATCTTAACCTTGACCCTGACCTTAACCTTAACCTTAACCTTCCCATAACCATAACCTTAACCTTGACTTTACCCTTAACCTAACCTTAACCTTAACCTTAACCTAACCCTAACCTTGAACAAACCCTTTACCTTAACTATAACCTAACCTTAACCTTATCCTTCCCATAACCATAACCTTAACCCTAACCTTAACCTTAACCTAACCTTAACCTGACTAAACCCATAATTTGAACCTTAACCTAACCTTAACCTTGACTTTACCCTTAACCTAACCTTAACCTTAACCTTGACTTTACCCTTAACGTAACATTAACCTTAACATCTCGTGACCAAACCCTTAACCTTAAGCTTAACCTGGCTAAACCCTTAAGGTTAGGGTAAATTTAAAGTTAATGTTAAGGTTAGGGTAAGGTTAAGGTTAAGGTTAGGCTAATGTTATGGTTAAGGTTATGGTTAGGTCAAGGTTAACGGTTTAGTCAGGTTAACGGTTTGGTTAAGGGTAAAGTTAAGGTTAAGGTTAAGGTTAAGGTTAAGGCAAGGGTTACAGGATTAGTCAAGTTAAGGTTAAGGTTAAGGTGAATGGTTTGGTTAAGGTTAAGGTTAAGGTTCAGGGTAAAGTCAAGGTTAAGGTGAAGGTTAGGTTAAGGTCAAGGTTAAAGTTAAGTTAAGGTTAAGGTTAAGGCTTGGTCAAGGTTATAGTTAGGTTATAATTAAAGTTAAGGTTAAGGTTAGGTTAAGGGTAAAGTTAAGGTTATGGTTAAGGTTAAGTTAAGGTTTATATAAGGTTAAGGGTATGGTTAAGGTTAAGGTTATGTTAAGGGTAAAGTCAAGGTTAATGTTATGTTAA
Organism: Pinus albicaulis; assembly: GCA_034641835.2. Taxonomy (NCBI): domain Eukaryota; kingdom Viridiplantae; phylum Streptophyta; class Pinopsida; order Pinales; family Pinaceae; genus Pinus; species Pinus albicaulis. The sequence goes on along the minus strand of JAXQQM020082924.1, from coordinate 86,716 downwards.
GGTTAAGATAAGTTTAAGGTTAAGGTTAACGTTAGGTTAAGGGTATAGTTAACGTTAAGGGTAAGGTTAGGGTTAGGTTATAGTTAAGGTTAAGGTTAAGGTTAAGGTTAAGGATAAGGTTAAGGTTAGGTTAAGGTTAAGATAAGGTTAAGGTTAAGGTTAACGTTAAGGACCTTATGCTTTACCTTATATTAATCTTAACCTTAACCTTAAACTTAACCTTGAACTTAACTATAACCTAACACTAACCTTAACCAAACCCTTAACTTTAACCATAACCTTAACCTTAACCTTCTCATTACCATAACCTTAACCTTAACCTTCCCATTACCATAACATTAACCTTAACCTTGATCTTACCCTTAACCTTAACCTTAACCTTACCTCCTTAACCTTAACGTTAACCTTAACCTTATACTTAACCTCACTAAACCCATAACATTAACTTAAACCTTAACCTGATTAAACCCATAACCCTTAACTTTATCCTAACCTTACCTTAACCTAACCTTAACCTTAACCTTAACTTTACCCTTAACCTAACCTTAACCTTAACTTTAACCTAACCGTAACCTTAAACTTACCTTAAACTAACTTAACCTTGACCTAACCGTAACCTTACCTTACCTTAACCTAAACTAACTGTAACCTTAACCTTAAACTTGACCTTAACCTTAACCTTACCTTTAACCTTCACCCTTGACATTAACCTAACCCTAATCTTAACCTAACCTTAACCTTTACCTTAACCTAATCTTAACCTTAACCTTAACCTTAACCTTATCTTATGCTTAACCTTGACCTTGACCTTAACCTTAACCTTACCTTTACCTTAACCTTAACCTTAACCTTCCCATAGCCATAACCTTAACCTTGACTTTACCCTTAACCTAACCTTAACCTTAGCCTTAACCTAACCCTAACCTTGACAAAACCATTAACCTTAACTATAACCTATCCTTAATCATAACCTTAACCTTGACCTTGACTTTACCCTTAAGCTAACCTTAACCTTGACCTTCCCCTAACCTTACCTTAACCATAACCTTAAGTTTACCCTTAACCTAATCTTAACCTTAACCTAACCTTAACCTTACCCTTAACCTTGACCTTAACGTTAACTTTAACTGTGACCTAACCCTAACCTTGAAAAAACCTTAACCTTAACTTTAACTTAACCTTAACCATAACCTGAACCTTAACCATAACCTTTAGCTTTACCTTAAACTTAACCTTAACCTTATCTTAACCTTAACTACAATCGTACCCTGACCTTAACCTAAACTTAACCTTAACTTTACCTTTAACCTTGACTTTACCCTTAACCTTCCCCTAACATTAACCCTAACCTAAACCTTAACCTTAACCTTAAACTTCCCCTAACCTTAATCTTAGCCATAACTTTAACCTTAACCTTAAGGTTAATGTTATGGGTTTAGTCAGGTTAAGGTTAAGGTTAAGGTTAAGGTTATGGTTATGGGAAGGTTAAGGTTATGGTTAAGGTCAAGATTAAGGTTAAGTAAAGGTTATGGTTAAGGTTAATGTTAAAGGTTTGGTCAAGGTTAGGGTTAGGTTATACTTAAGGTCAGGTTTAAGGTTAAGGGTAAGGTTATAGTTAGGTTAAGGTTAAAATTAGGTTAAGGTTTTGAGTTTAGTCAGGTTAAGGTTAATTTTAGGGTTAAGGATAAGGTTAAGGTTATGGTTAAGGGGGTAAGGTCAAGGTTAAGGTTAAGGTTAAGGTTAGGGTAAGGTTAAGGTTAGGTTAAGGTTAGGGTTTGGTTATAGTTAAGGTCAAGGTTAAGGTTAGGGTTAATTTTAGTTTAAGGTTAAGGGTAAGATTAATCCCTTAACATTAGCCTTACCTTAACCTAACCTAACCTTAACCTTAACGTTAACTTAACCTAACTTAAGCTTAACCTTAACCTTAACCTTAACGTTACCTTAAGGTTAAGGTCAAGGTCAAGGTTAACCTTAACCTTACCTTAACCTTTACCTAGCCTTAACCTTAATCTTAACCTTACCTTAACCTTAAAATTAACGTTACCTTAACCTAACTTAACCTTAACCTTAACCTGACTAATCCCGTAACCTTAACCTTACCCTTACCTAACCTTAACCTTACCTTAACCAAACCCTTAACCTTAACCTTAACTTGACTAAACCTGTAACCTTAACAATAACCTTAACCTTAACCTAAATTTAACTTTGAGTTTACCCTTAACCTTAACCATAGCTTAAGGTTAGGTTAAGGTTAAGGTTATGGGATTATTCAGATTAAGGTTATGGTTAGGTAAGGGTAAGGTTAAGGTTACACGATTAGTTAGGTTAAGGTTATGGTTAAGGTTAAGGTTAAGGCTAAGGGGGTAAGGTTAAGGTTAAGGTTAGGTAAAGGTTAAGGTTAAGGCTAAGGTTAGGTTAAGGGTAAAGTTAAAGTTAAGGTTAAGGGTAGGGTTAAGGTTAAGGTTACTGGTTTAGTCAGGTTAAGGTTAAGGTTAAGGGTTTGGTCAAGGTTAGGGTTAGGTTTTAGTTAAAGTTAAGGTTAGGGTTAAGTTTATAGTTAAGGTTAGGGTTAAGACCCGTAACCTTAACCTTAACCTTAACCTAACTAAACCTGTAACCTTAACCTTACCCTTGCCTAACCTTAACCTTAACCTAAAATTAACCTTAACTTTACCCTTAACCTAACCTTAACCTTAACTATAACATAACCCTAACCTTAACCTTAACCTTATATTAACCTTAACCTTCACTATAACCTAACCTTAACCTTGAAATTAACTATAACCTACCCCTAACCTTGACAAAACCCTTAAACTTAACCTTAACCTTACTAAACCCATAACACCTAACCCTAACCTTGAGCAAACCCTTAACCTTAACCTTACCTTTACCCTTAACTTAATATTAACCTTAACCTAACCTTAACCTTGACTTTAACCTAACCTAACCTTAACCTTGAATTTAACCTTAACCTAACCTTAATCTTAACCTTAACTTAACCTTAACCTTGACTTTACCCTTAACCTAACCTTAACCTTCTATGTTGCAGTAGAATAGAAAAGTATAGGCCAAGAAATGATGTTGGAGGCACCTTGGTCCTTCCTGTTGTCTATTGTCTTTATGTTTTCCCCTGCTGGATTTGTTTAAGGAATTTTTAGCTGCTCTTTAGATCTATATATGTTTTTTTATTCCAAAAATGGTTCAATACAGTAGTTTCAAATATGTTTTATGGTTAGCCCTGCCTATTTGATGTTATTTAAACACTGTTTTGGAATCTCTCTTTGATGTATTACTTGTTAAGTTTTAGCCAAAGAGGCCATGTTTTGATCATGCCCTTTTTCCATGCTTGAGAAGTTGGCTTAAAGATTATTTGTAGCTTGATCATTGATGTTTAGGCATTCCCTCTTCATTGATTAAATTTACTTGTTATCTTTAATGTTTTCTAACCTTGAAGGTGAAATCACTAGAAGTTAAATGAGTTTCTCACCTTCTATATTTCATTGGATTTGTTCATCTTGAATGCTTGTTTGCTTAAGGTATAATCTAAGAGCTATTTGTTTTCCTTGCCTTATGGTTATGTTCTTATGTTGATTAGTATTTGAGACGTCTTGTTTAAAAGGTTTTTGTTTAAGGATTCTTCACTACCCTTCCACACCTACTTTGTTCTCCAACTTATTGTTCATTTCACTTCACACATGCCTTATAGATCCATTTTACCATGTTATATTTTCTATGTTATGCATCTGATTTCATTATTGAGATATCCATGAATTTCATAGACTCCATAGCCCAATGATTTGAAGACCTCTCACTCCACCTATTTCTACTTTATCATCTTACCCAACCAAAAAAAACAACAAACCCTACACTTAACAACAAGTCTAAAATCCAAAGCCTAGAAGTAAACAAGTTCACATCCTTTGCATATAATAGAGAGAGCCCTCTTTGTGTCTAGGAAGGCTAGGTCCTAGGACTCCAAAAACTGTTCTTATGTTACCTTGTGCATTTGTTCTACCAATCTGCTAAATCATGGGACCCTAAAAAATGTCAAGGATTTTCTCAATATTAGCATAGGTTATAGTTAAGGTCAAGGTTAAGGTTAGGTTATAGTGAAGGTTAATATTAAGGTAAGGTTAAGGTTTAGGTCAAGGTTAAGGTTAAGGTTAGGGTAAAGGTTAAGGTTAAGGTTAGGTTATAGTGAAGGTTAAGCCTAAGACCCGTAACCCTAAACTTAACCTTAACCTTGAATTTACCCTTAACCTAACCTTAACCTTAACCTTATCTTAACCTTAACCTAACCTTAACCTTAACCTTAACCTAACTATAACCTTACCTTTACCCTTAACCTTGACCTTAACTATAACCAAACCCTAACCTTGACCAAACCCTTAACATTAACCTTAACATTAACCTTGACATTGACCTTGAACTTACCCTTAAACTTAACATTAACCTTAACCTTAACCTTACCCTAACCTTACCCTAACCTTAACCTTAACTTTACCCTTAACCTAACCTTATCTTAACCTTAACTATAACCTAACCCTAACCTTGAGCAAACCTTAACCTTAACCTTAACTTTACCCTTAACCTAAAATTAACCTTAACCTTAACCTTGACTTTACCCTTAACTTAACCATAACCTTCACTATAACCTAACCCTAACCTTGACCAAACCCTTAACCTTAACCTTAACGATACCCTTAGCTTGACCTTAACCTTAACTTTAACTATAACCTAACCCTAACCTTGACCAAACCCTTAACCTTAACCATAACCTAACCTTAGCCTTGACTTAACTATAACCTAACCCTAATGTTTCCCAAACCCTTAACCTTAACCTTAACCTGACTAATGTTAGCTTGACTAAACCCTTAAGGTTAGGGTAAATTTAAAGTTAAGATATAGGTCAAGGTCAAGGTCAAGGTTAAGTTAGGTTAAGGTTAAGGTTAAGGTTAACGGGTTAAGACTTAGCATTAACCTAACTAACCTCGTAACCTTAACCTTAACCGTAACCTAACCTTAACCTTAACTAAACCCTTAACCTTACCGTTCCCCTAACCTTAACCTTAACCTTACCCTTAACCTTAACCTAACCCTAACCTTGACCTAAACCTTAACCTAACCTTAACATTAAACTTAACCTTACCCTTAAGCTTACCTTAACCTTAAACTTAACCTAACCTTAACCTTAAATTTACCCTTAACCTAACCCTAACCTTAATATCAAGGTTAAGGTTACGTTAAGGATAAAGTTAAGGTTATGGTTTGGGTAAGGTTAGAGTAAGGTTAAGGTTCAGGTTATGGTTAAGGTAAGGTTAAGGTTAAGGTTAAGGTCAAGGTTAAGTTAGGTTAGGGTAAGGTTAAGGTTACGGTTAGGTCAAGGTTAAGGGTTTGGTTAGGTTAAGGTTAGGTTAAGGTTAAGGGTAAGGTCAAGGTTAAGGTCAAGGTTAAAGTAAGGTTAAGGTTACGGTTAGGTCAAGGTTAAGGGTTTGATCAGGTTAAGGTTAGGTTAAGGTTAAGGGTAAGGTCAAGGTCAAGGTCAAGGTCAAGGTCAAGGTTAAGGTTAAGGTTAGGTTAAGGGTAAAGTTAAGGTTAGGTTACGGTTAAGGTTAGGTAATAGTTAAGGTCAAGGTTAGGTTAAGGTTAAGGGTAAGGTTAAGGTTAAGGTTAAGGTCAAGGTCAAGGTTAACCTTAAGCTAAGCCTAACCTTAACCTTAACCCTAACCTTAACCTTAACTTTACCCTTAGGTTATGGGTTTAGTCAGGTTATGGTTAAGGTTAAGGGTTTGGTCAAGGTTAAGGTTAAGGTGAAGGTGAAGGTTAAGGGTAAGATCAAGGTCAAGGGTAAAGTTAAGGTTAAGGGTAAGGTTACGGGTTTAGTCATGTTAAGTTTAAGGTTAAGGGTAAGGTTGAGGTTAAGGTTGGGGGAAGGTTAAGGTTAAAGTTAAGTTAAGGTAAGGTTAAGGTTAATGAAAGGTTAAGGTTCAGGTTAAGGGTTTGGTCAAGGTTAGGGTTAGGTTATAGTTAAGGTTAAGGTTAGGTTAAGGGTAAGATAAGGTTAAGGTTAAGGTTAAGGTTATGGTCAAGGATAAGGTTAAGGTTGGGGTAAAGGTTCAAGTTAAGTTCAAGGTTAAGTTTAAGGTTAATGGTTTGGTGAAGGTTAGGGTTAGGTTATCCCTTAAGGTTAGGGTAAAGTTAAAGTTAAGGTTAATTTTAGGTTAAGGTTAAGGTTAAGGTTAGGTTAAGGGTAAAGTCAAGGTTAAGATTATGGTGATGGAAAGTTTAAGGTTAAGTTAAGGTTAAGGTTAAGGTTAGGGTTATGTTATATTTAAGGTCAAGATTAAGGTTAGGTTAAGGTTAAGGTCAAGGTTAGGGTTAGGTTATAGTTAAGGATAAGGTTAAAATAAAGGTTAAGGATTTGGTCAAGGTTAGGGTTAGGTTATAGTTAAGGTCAAGGTTAAGGTTAGGTTAGGTTTCATCTTAAGGTTAAGGTTAAGGGTTTGGTCAAGGTTAGGTTTAGGTTATAGTTAATGTTAAGGTTAAGGTTAAGGTTATGGGTTTAGTTAGGTTAAGCTTAAGGTTAAGGGTTTGGTCAAGGTTAAGGTTAAGGGTTTGGTAAAGGTTAGGGTTAGGTTATAGTTAAGGTTAAGGTTAAGATTAAGGGTTTGGTGAAGGTTAGGGTTAGGTTAAGGGGGTAAGGTTAAGGTTAAGGTTAAGGATTCGGTATGTTTAGGGTTAGGTTATAGTTAAGGTTAAGTTTAAGGTTAGGTTATATTTAAGGTTAAGGTTAAGGTTAGGGTAAAGTTAATGTTAAGGTTGAGGTTAGGTTAAGGTTAAGGTTAAGGTTAAGTGTTTGGTCAAGGTTAGGGTTAGGTTAAGGGGTTAAGTTTAAGGTTAAGGTTAAGGTTAAGGGTTTGGTCAAGGTTAGGGTTAGGTTATAGTTAAGGTTAAGGATAGGGTTAAGTTATAGTTAAGGTCAAGTTTAAGGTTAAGATTAGGTTAGGGTAAAGTTAAGGTTAAGGGTAAAGATAAGGTTATGGTTAAGGTTAAAGTTCAAGGTTAAGGTTAAGTTAGGTTAAGGTAAGGTTAAGGTTACGACTAGGTTAAGGTTAATTTTAGGTTAAGTTAAGGTTAAGGTTAGGTTAAGGGTAAAAATAAGGGTAAGGTTAGGGTTAAATTCATGGTTAAGGTTAGGGGAAGATTAAGGTTAAGGTTAATGTTAAGGTTAGGTTAAGGTTAAGGTTAAGGGTAAGGTTAAGGTTAAGGTCAAGGTCAAGGTTAAGGTGAATTTGGGTTAAGGTTAAGGTTAAGGTTATGGTTATAGGAAGGTTAAGGTTAAGGTTAAGGTTAATTTAAGTTTAATGGTAAGGGTTTGGTCAAGGTTAGGGTTAGGTTATAGTTAAGGTCAGGTTAAGGTTAAGGTTAATGTTAAGTAAAGGTTAAGGTTAGGTTAAGGTTAAGGGTGAACATAAGGTTATGGTTAAGGTTAAGGTTAGGGTTAGGTTATAGTTAAGGTTAAGGTTAAGGTTAGGTTAAGGCTAAAGTTAAGGTTAAGGTTAAGGTTTCGTCGGGTTAAGGTGAAGGTTAAGGGTAACGGTAAGGTTAAGGTTAAGGTTCGGTTAAGTTTATGGTTAAGGTTAAGTGTTTGGGAAGGTTAAGGTTAAGGTTAAGGTTTAATGTTAAGTTTAAGACCCTAACCTTGACCAAACCCTTACCCATGACCTTAACCTTAACCTAACCTTAACCTTAACATTATCCCTATCTTAACCTTTGCCTAACCTTAAACTTAACCTTAAACTTAACCCTTAACTTAACCCCAACCTTAATGTTAAATTTATGGGTAAGGTTAGGGTTATGTTATAGTTAAAGTCAAGGTTAAGGTTAGGTTAGGTTAGGTTAAGGTTACAGGTTTAGTCATGTTAAGGTTAAGGTTGAGGTTAAGGTTAGGTTAAGGGTAAAGTCAATGTTAAGGTTCTAGATATGGGAAGGTTAAGGTTAAGGTTATAGTTAAGGTTAAGGTTAGGTTAAGGTTAAGATAAGGTTAAGGGTAAGTTTAAGGTAAAGTTTAAGGCTACGTTAAGGGTAAAGTCAAGGTTAAGGTTAGGTTAAGGTTAAGATAAGGTTAAGGTTAAGGGTAAAGTTAAGGTTAAGATTAGGGCTAAGGTTAAGCTTAGGTTAAACTTAAGGTTAAGGGTAAGATTATAATTAGGTTAAGATTAAGGTTAAGGTTAGGTTAAGGTTAAGATAAGCTTAAGGTTAAGTTTAAGGTTAGGTTAAGGTCAAGGTTAAGGTTAGGTTAAGGTTAAGATAAGGTTAAGATTAAAGTTCGGTCAAGGTCAAGGTTAAGGGTAAGGTTAAGGTTAGGTTAAGGCTAATATTAGGTTAATGTCCTTAAATTTACCCTTAACCTTAACCTTAACCTTAACCTTTAACCTTAACCTTACCTTAACCTAACTTTAACCTTAAGCTCACATAACCTTAACCTTTACCTAACCTTCCCATAACCATAACCTTAACCTTAACCTTAACCTTAGGTTAACCTAACCTAACCTTAACCTTAACCTTACCCTTAACCTTAACCTTGACTTTACCCTTAATCCAACCTTTATCTTAACTATAACCTAACACTAAACCTAGCCTTAACCAAACCCTTAAACTTAACCTTAACTTTACCCTTAAGGTTAAGGTAAGGGTAAGGTTAAAGTTAAGGTTAAGCTTAAGGTCAAGGTCAATGTTAGATAAGGTTAAGGTTATGGTTTTATTCAAGTTAAGGTTAAGGTAAAGGTTAAGCTTATGGTTAAGGGTAAGATAAGGTTAAGGTTAAGGTTAAGGTTAAGGTTAGGTTAAGGTCAAGGTAAAGGTTAAGGTTACAGTTAAGGTCAAGGTTAAGGGTAAGGTTAGGGTTAAGGTTTTGGGTAAAGTTAAGGTTAAGGTTAAGGTTAAGGTTTGGTCAAGGTTAGGGTTAGGTTATAGTTAAGCTTAAGATAAGGTTAAGGTTAGGTTAAGGTTAAGATTAAGGTTATGGTTAAGGTTAACGTTAAGGTTATGTTTAAGCTTCTAACCATAACCTTAACCAAACCCTTAACCTTATCCCTTACCCTTAACCTTAACCTTAACCTTAACCTTACCCAAACCTTAACATTAACTTTACCTTAACTTTACCTTAACCTTGACTTTACCCTTAACCTAACCTTAAGCTTAACCTTAACCTTATCTTAACCTTAACCTAAGCATAGCCTTAAACTTAACCTAACTATAACCTTACCCTTAACATTAACTTTGACTTTAACCTTAACCTAACCTTAACCTTAACCTTAACCATATCCTTATCTTTACCCTTACCCTTGACCTTAACCTTAACCTAACCCTAACCATAACTTTACCCTTAACCTAACCTTAACCTTAACCTTAACCTAACCCTAAGCTTAACCAACCACTTAACCGTAACCTTAACCTAACCCTTAACCTTAACCTTAACCTTAACCTTTACTTAACCTTAACCTTAACCTTAACCTTAACCTTCCCATAACCTTAACTATAACCTAACCCTAACATTGACCAAACCCTTAACCTTAACCTTAACCTTAACTTAACCTAAACCTAACCATAACCTTAACCTAACGTTAACCTTAACCTTATTCAGTAAATTTTGTTGCAACAAATGATGGCTAAAACAAGTCTTTAGTCTTCAAGAAACAGATTTCATGCAAAATTTGTGACTTCTTGAAGCCTCTTTGTGATCCTTGTCTCAAAGGGTCCACGTCCTTGGCATTTTCACTTAAAAACCTTCAAAAGCCAGCTGTCCCCTTCAAAAATCCACCGAGAAATCTACTTTTCCCTTCAAAACTGTTTTCTAAAGCAACCCCATTTTCATCATTTCATAGCCCTCATTTCCCCTTATTTATCCTTCATTTTCCTCTAAAAAACCCACTTTTTCCTTCACAAAAAATCCTCATTTTCCCTAAAAACCCCCTTTTTAAACCATTAAAAAACCCTTTTGTAATGGTTTAAAAACCTCTTTTGCCTATCGGAAGCTTTTAAAGGCTAAAAAACACTCTTTTTAAAGCCTATATTCACCCTTTCATAAAAATTTGGGCCTTGAGCCCCTTTTGGGTTTAAGTCCCAGCCCCTTTCACCTAATCCCTCCACGAGATCGTTCCCTAGCGCTAAACCTAGCCCCCATCCCGTCGACATTTTTCTTTCCCCCCGCTCCCCTTGTAAAAAATACTTTCTCTTTTGCATTTTTCTTTGCCTTATTTATTAAATCCCCGCCTAGATCCTGGCCGTAGATCTATATGATCTAACGGCGCAGATTCATTTCCCCCTTCTCCTTCGTCCCTTAAACACATTCCTCCATTCCTTGATTTTTCCTCACCTTACCATTCCATCAAATGATCCTCACCATAGATCTTATGGATCTAACAGTTCTTGTTTAACCCGACGATCCAACGACCCTCCCGCTACACGACTGAAGGCTGTGACGTCACCTACCAGTCCCACATCCCACTACCCAACTGCCCATCCTATCATGCCCTGACACCTGTCCCCCACTACAACACCTGCCGTGTAACTTTCCATCACACCCGGTCCGCACTGTCAGATATTTTTCCCTTCATTCGAAGGTTGTCATTGCATATCGCGCGATTTTTCTGTTCAAAGTTTAACACTAAAAAATCAGGTGATACCGGCGGTATCAAAAATTCCACGCGGCGTGATGCAATTGGATCGTGTTCCCTTTGGGAAAAACCACTTACTGCCCGAGGGTCGTGCAAAAACCACCTGTGGTATTTTGAAAACCACTTTTGCCCGAATTCACACCAAAATCCATTTTAAACTGGATTTTCGCTTATTTTCTTCATGAGACCTCCTTCGCCTGCGTATTCCATCCCTCTGCAATGCTCCTCCGCCTCCGCCTCTCTCTGCAAGCAATTTTCCGACCTCGCAGGTTTTTTATAAACGTGTTTTGGTTTTTTCAGGCTTTCATGGTAGTTTTGAAGGCAAAACCCCTTATATAGTCCACAAAGGGACAGGGCCAAGGATTGCCTCATTCGAAGCCCAGATAGCATAGAAAAGGAGTTCTTTTGACATAAAACCGGGTTTTAAATCAATTATTGGTTATATAAGTCCAAACCCCCCACCGCACTATAAACCACCTGCACATAGCAAAGAAGAAGAACGGTGAAGACAAAGCTTGAAGATTAGAGGCTAAAGACAAAAACCAGTGGATTAAAAGGTTTAATCATGCAACTAGAGGGCTTATGCACAGTATCAAGGATTAAATATCCAAAGCTGAATATCAAGGGTTTAACCCTACCGTTATAGGTAAAGCATGATTAAAAAGGTTAAAAGAACATGCTTAAGGTTCTAAGGCCGAATTTAGTTCAAAATAAAAAAAGAAAATGATGATTAAGGATAAAGGTTAAAGCCTGAAAGACCAAGAATCAAAAGACTTAACCAATGATTTATGAAGATAAGGACACAGGGAAAAGCAGAAAGTGTTTAAAAAGTGAAAACAGTCAGCATATAAGGTTTAAAGACTTCGAAAGTGATTATAAGGCACAAAAGAAATATCAAAGGCCTTATTGAAAGTTCAAAGTGCTAGATCAACACAAATCAGTGAAGGAGCCTCCAAATGCCACGTCATAGAGGCTATAACTCCTCAAAATACCACCTGCCAACTTATTTCATCAAAATAGTGCATATTAATTACACAGTCAGGGATATTTTTAAAGACGGCTCAAAATTAACTATCAACCTACCAAAAACCATCAAAGTCAACAAAAGTGACTAAAGGTGATGAAATTTAATGTAAAATTGATTAAAACAGAGATGAGCATTCAAAATCTTCTCCCTTAGGCCTCCCAAAGGTCAATAAACCATTACTCTGTATTAATTGAACAAATGAACCCTTCTTACACTCCACCTCCTCATTCTTCTATAAATACTTCTGTAGAAGAAAGTATAGAGGTTGGTCTTTGAATACTCTTTAATTGTAAATAGCTTTTGAGGCTGCTGAAGCTCTGTATTGTAATAGAAGAAATATAGGCTGAGATGAGAAGTTTGAAGCTATAAAGACCCACTGGACTTGAAGATTGTAACATGGTTTGAACATCAAATACACAAGCTGATTTATGGGATCCTGATATATGTCAATGGTGATGTGTTTCTCACTGTAATTGTTATTTTCTCTATGTTTTCATTCTTCCCACTTTTCTATGATAAATAACAGCAAATATAGATTAGGATTTACTTCTAAAGTACCCTAAATCTCATTGATAAAACTTTATCCTTTATGTTTTCTGCTGATTGTTAATTTGAAGGTAATTTAATAGAGTATAACCAGTGAAGTGTTGGTGAGCCCATATTTCTTGAGTACAACTTGAGATTTTGTCTTTAAATCTTCTTGAGAAGTCTACTAATTAAAGTTGAGCTAGAGAAGTTTATGGTTAGCCTTGTCCTCTAGTTTATATCCAACATTTGCTTTGAAAAGTTCCTTTGAGAATATGCTGAAAGCAGGTTAAGTTAAAGGTCTTTACTTGATCTTAAGCTATTCTTTTTTTTTAATGTTTTCTCTTGAAAGTATATCAAAATCAGGCCAGTTTAAAAGTACTTACCTGATCTTAGGTTACTTTTGTGTTTTTCCCTTAAGTGCATGTCAAAAGCAGGCTAGTTTAAAAGTATTTAGCTGATCTTAGGTTGTTCTTTGTTTCTTCATGTGTTTTGCTTCCTTCGCTTCATTTCTTACTGTTTCATTCCATTAAATCAACTTAAAGAGATCCTTTGACATAGATGACTTGCCCCATGGACCACTCTTGAAACTTGCTGTGCAATTAAATCCTATTAGGACTCCATAGCCCAATGGATTGATGTTATTTGTTGCTTATCTTATCAGCTGAACCATTCTTTCACTTACTCAAACCTTCACCCTTCATACAGACTTCTTTCATCTTCAGGTTATCCTGCCCAACCAAAACAAACAAAACCCTTGTTCTTCATAACTAGCCTAAAATCATATTTAAAAGCCTTAAAGATCATATCTTTAAACACATATATAGAGAGATCCCTCTCTGAATCTAGGATGGCTAGGTCCTTAGATTCTAAAGTGGTTTTGATGTAGGCTCTGAAGTGTTTGTACTTTCCAATATTGGAAACTACAGAGACCTAACATACTGGTGACCATACTCGGGAAGCTTCTGAGTAAAATACTTAAAACTAAACACTCAATATTCAGTCAATAATGAATAGCGTTCTTCAAGCAATACCGAGCATATTGGTGATCATGATAGGACTTGTCTGAATTAGTGGCAATCTAAGTACTTCTTCGGATTCTAACAGACCCTTATCAAACCTTGGAGAAATCAGCTAATGAGCCATAGAGTAGAATTTCTTTGTCTCATCGTCGTAGCTAAGTGTTGAAACAGATATAGGACACTCTCACAACCATAGGACTGTAAAAAACTCAGAAAACCCAAAAACATTTTAGATTGGGAAACCCATCTGAAACATTTCAGAAATTTCCACCTGATGACTCCACAATCCTGAATAGACCTAAAGACTCCATTGGGAAACCCATTTCTATCATAACATCATACAAACTCAGTTAAGGAAACTTTGAGGATTAAGTTTTATTGTTAAATATCAGTTAGCCTATTTAAGATTGACATACTTGGTTGAAATTTTCTTATCATTGGGTCTGAAAACATAACATTGTGGCTCCTAGAATAATTCATACTAGAGCCTATCTTGACCCAAATCCTCCTAAGACAGTTGATAATCCAGAAAGTATACTTAGGAAATCTCCTAAGTCTAAAACACCAACTGTTATCAGACCGATTCATAGAGCTAATTCTATCTCTGAAAACCTCTTAGCTCTACAAAATACAGAAGTTTACTTAAGAAACCCATCCAAAACTAGGTCACTTGATGATAGAGATCAAATAGAATTTAAGTCTCCACACTCACCCCTTCATAGTGGTGAAAATCTTGGTAATAGAGAAACCACTCCACCTAACCTTAATTTCATTCATAACTTTGGTTTCTCTCATCCTAGATCTGCTCAATAGTATTTTTCTGGTCCATTCACTTTTGTTACCCATATTCCCACTGTTCAAAGTGCTCCATTCCATCAACCACCTCCTATCTTATATCCTCCACCTGTTAACCCCCCATTTTTTCCACAACCTCCTATCATGGCAACATGGTATGCTCCTCTAGTCCGTCCTTTACCTTTAGTAAATCTACCACAAGACTATCAGTCCAAGATTCCATTATATGATGCCAGTGGTTCTAATACTACTTCTCAACATGTGGACAATATGAATGAATATTTTGATAGAAACGAGATTGATGATGAAACTGTCAAACTCAGATTGGTTGCTCAAAACTTAGGGGAAGAAGCAAGAAAGTGGTTCAAAGGCTTAACCCCTCATAGTATTAATGACCTACAAGCTCTCTATTAGTCATTCCTAAACAAATGGGAAGGTAGGAAAAACCCTCTCCAAATACTTTCAGACTACAACAATCTCAAAAGAAATACTGGGGAAAGTGTTCAAAATTATTGCACCAGATTCAATAGTGTTCATAATGCACTACCCCCAGATTTAAAACCTCCACAAGGCTCAGATTTGGCAAAATTCCTTGAAGGATTTGATCCTGAAATGGCATATCAGCTAAGAGAAAGAGATCCTTTGACTTTGAAATACATGCAGAAGGGAGCTCTAGCTGCAGAAGTAAATCTAAATGAAAAACAAGCTAGGATGAGGAATGAAAAGAAAGTATCATTTAGGGAATAAATTGCACCCTCCACATCCAGCTCAAAAATGGAAAGAATGATGGAGGAAATGATGAAAAATATGAGCATACTTGAGAGAGCACAATCTGGGGAAAATAAATCAACTCCCCAGAACATAAATCAATCTCAAAATCAGAATCAGAACTTTAGGAGAAATCAACCTCAAAACAGACAAAGAGAGGGCGATCAAGAGATCAGACCTCCTTTTCAAGAAAACTATGTGAATGAGGATGAAGAAATCAATCAACAAACAGAGGATGACAACATAAACATGCTGGGAGTAAGCAACGAGGATTCTGATTTCCTCCATGAAAGAAAACAAGGCCTATATACACCTTATGATGACAGAAGACCAAAAACTAATTATTATGAACAATACTTTGAAAATGCCATCATAGGATCACCTAAACAATATGACCTAAGAAGTAAAAAGAATTAAGAGACTCCCATAAATAAATCCTCTAATAAATTTTCCAAAAATAGCCCTAAAAATGTACCCAAAAAGACAGCTGAAACTTGTTGGGAAAAATATTGAGAGGGGGGGTGAATCAATATTTAAAGCTAACTGATAAACTTTTTACTTTTATTTTCTCAAAACCCATACGCTACTTTACAGAAGAAAACTAGCATATATATGCGGATATCCTTAAGGAAACTCACGTATGCTCAGAGCTCTTATTATGTATTTTATTCTTAAATCATTGCATCATTCATTCATCAGATGTTAAGCAGTAAGCATGTGCAGTAAAAACAGAATAAACCATCACACATAAGCAACACACATGAACACCAGGATTTAAGGTGGAAACCCAAGTCGAGAGAAAACCACCGCTGTCGTCGTCTCAGTATTCAATATTTATTATAAAGAAAACATATTACAACCATGTACTGGCGCAGACTCATACCAGCATGCAGGCACCCACCTGCAGAAGGCTACAACCTTCTCTCGTTTACCAGCCTCTCCTGGAAGGGAGCTACAACCCCCTGCTCTTATTTACAAGCCTCTCCCGGAAGGGAGCTACTACCCCCTGATATTAGCACCATCCTCTACTGGTAGAAAGCTTCCACTTTCATACTGAAGGCTTCAACCCTCAGATCCACTACAGACCACGTTTCATCAATTTTCAAACTGGATCGAACAGCTTCAACACAACCCTTCATTAATCAACAAACATATTTTGCCCAAAAATTCAAATAGAACAGTGAGACCACTGTAGCTAGAATATTAGAGATAACCCAGACTTCAGAATAGATATGCAGATGTAAACTCAACCCAGAACACTCATTAATCAAATATTATATGCTACTTCTGTTTACTGAAACCGCATGTATACGCGCTTCCCTTCTTACCAACTTGCGTATGCCTCTGTGCATAACATGGAGTACATACGCTACTTCTCTTCGCTGAACTTGCGTGCATACGCGCTTATATGTGTAGCAACCTGCGTATACTTCTGAGAACACTGATTTTTCAGAATGAGATCAAACTCAGGTTCAGATCTGAAATTAGATTTATGTTCAGACAATCTATCAATCATGCAGAACTATTTAGACAGTCATTCTTCCTTCATTGAATCATCAACCAACAACCAACAACTTGATCTTTCATAAACTTATTCAACAGCATAATCATTATTTAAACAACTCAGATCTGTATGAATACATCATTGACAAATAGCAACAAAATAGGTCAAAAATTTCATTCCACATACTTCAGCAAAAACCTAGATTCCATACGCGCTTTTACTTCACTGAACCTGCGTATATACGCACTTTAATAAATACAAACCTGCTTATACATCTGCACACATTTCAAAGTTGAATTCATCTTCCATACGCGCTTTTGTTGAAGACAGCCTGCGTATATACACGCTTTCTCTGCCACGAACCTGCGTATAGATCTACAGACATTATAGGGCAGCGTAATTCTTCAGACCAGATAAACAGCTTAGATCTCACCCTTTACTTCAACAAATATTCGCCAAATCATAGATCTAAACATTCCATAAAGAGATCTAGAAAATACATCGATATTTTAGATCTAGAGATCCCTCTTCATCATTTTCTTCATAGGTGCATTATGAATTCAGATCTATCAGCAAACTGTTACCCATTCCATGCAGATATACTTCAGAGTGAAGTATTCATTAAAACCCAGACACATGCACACCCTTGCACTATGATATTCTTCTCTTTATATAGATTTAGCCTTTGTCAATACCATGAGTCAAAACCACTCAACTGCTGATGGTATTCCTGGACAGGATCAAATAGATAATCAAGCGCTCAATACTTTGGGTCAATACCATGGTAATGTCCCATGGTTTCCTAAATTTAGAGCACAAATGGGCATACGCTACTTGTCACGTACATCTCCACATACATACGTGACTTATCCTTAACAAACCCATGTATTCCTTGTGACATACCTTGTTCAACATTATTCTGGCACTTTCTGACCTACTTCTGAACTGATCTGTAGATACATCAGATTTACATCATTAACAACTCATCAAGGACAACTTCATCAGGTAGGTTCCATCAAAGTCAACATCAAGTAGGTTTCCATCAAGGACAACTTCATCAAGTAGGTTGCCATCAAAGACAACACATTGCATCATATTGCCAACAATCTCACTTCATCAAGTAGGTTGCCATCAAGGACAACACATTACATCATATTGCCAACAATCTCCCCCTTTGGACTTGATGGCAACCATGATGGTGTTTGATCACCACAACAGATAGATACATTGATTATAACCATTATGCAAACACCATGATACTCTCACCCTTTGACATCAAGGGAAAAGGGCAGATCAAAACCAAAACAAGGTTTTTCTTTTCATGTAGAAAGAAGAGCTCTGTAGATCTGATGTGCACTCAAGTTACCATGCTCCCCCTGAGTTCATGCTGAATCTTCAAACATATTTTCCAATGAAGTACATGACTCTATGACCTTTCCTATCACCAAGGACTCATACTTACATCAAAGATCCAACCAAGTGGATTTACATATGTGACTCAAGTACCCAACCACGTGGGTTTACACATTTTGACTCAGCTACTCAACCAAGTGGGTTTACAAATTTAAAGAAGTCCTTACATGACTGAATATAACAATTTACATCATATGTCTCAACATGACCTTTTCATCAAATTATAAATATGAATTTTTATGACCAACATCAAAAAGACCTCAAGAGAGAGATCATATTTCAGAACCATCATAATGCCAACATAGCATCCTTTCCACATTACCAATGCCCCCCCTTAGCCTGTGCATCCTGGACACATTCAACAACAAATCATCAAGGCATATTTATCAAGAAACATTAGAGAATGAAACAGAATTATGAGAACTGGAACACCACCAGAGATACCCAACAGCACTGCAGTTGTGCTGAAGAATGCTGACCCAAAAAAAATTTCAGCAAACACCCATGCACGGTTTTCTGTGTATAAACCCGCGTATATATGCGAATGTATTGCAGGAAATCTGCGTATCCAATTTAATCTGCTGATTTTAAGCAGATCTGATCTTCTGTATGGCAGAGACTACTCCCAGCTTCTGTCTGAGATATTCGAATGCTTCCTTGGGCAGGGGTTTGGTAAATATATCAACAACTTGTTCTTTGGAGGGAACATATTCCAACTTCACCTTTTGTTCAAGTACTTGTTCACGTAAGAAGTGATACTTGATGGGAATGTGCTTGGTCTTGGAATGCATAACAGGATTCTTTGAAATATTGATGGCACTTGTATTATCACACATAATGGATATAGGAGGTGAACATTTGATTTGAAAGTCTTGTAAGGTTTGCATCATCCAGAGAAGTTGAGTGCAACATGATGCGGCAGCCACATATTCTACTTCTGTTGTAGATAAGGCAATAGAGCTTTGCTTCTTGCTGAACCAAGATACTAACTGGGGCCCCATATAGAATGCACCACCACTAGTGCTTTTCCGATCATCAACATTTCCAGCCCAATCTGCATCAGTGTAAGCATGAAGAGTAAGATCAGCATTCTTTGGATACCATAGTCCAAAGTCTTCAGTTCCTTGTAGATATTTGAATATTCTTTTGACAGCCTGAAGGTGAGACTCTTTTGGATTAGCTTGGAATCGTCCAACAATCCCAACTGCATGCATAATGTCTGGTCTAGTCCCAGTGAGATAAAGTAGGCTTCCTATCATAGATCTGTATTCTGGTTGATTCACCATGGGAGAATCATCATGAGAACTGAGATTACATCTGGTTATCATTGGTGTACTTACAGGTTTGCATTCTTCCATGCCACACTTCTTCAGAATTTTCTTAAGGTATTTGGCTTGTGATAAGAATATGCCATATGTAGTTTGATGCACTTGCAAGCCAAGAAAGAATGTTAGTTCCCCAAGTAAAGACATTTCAAATTCTTGCTGCATAGCAGAAGCAAATTTCTGACTCATAGATTCTTCATTACTTCCAAAAATGATATCATCAACATATACAACCACAATCAATAGTTTATCATTTTCGATTTTTGTGTGCTATTAGCAGACCCCTTTGAGAATCCTTGTTGATGAAGATATTTGTCAAGGCGATAATACCATGCCCTTGGAGCTTGTTTGAGACCATATAGAGCCTTTTTAAGTCTACAAACAAGTTTTTCATCATTTCCCAAAATGAATCCTTCTGGTTGTTCTATATAAACTTCTTCTTCTAGATCACCATTGAGAAAGACAGATTTAAAATCCATTTGATAGACTTTGATTTGTTGGAAGCTTGAAAAAGCAAGAAACATTCTTATGGCTTCAAGTCTAGGTACAGGAGCAAAAGTTTCTTCAAAGTCTATACCTTCTTGTTGAGCATACCCCTTGCAAACAAGTCTAGCTTTATTTCTTATAACCTCCCCATTATCATTTAACTTGTTTTTGAATATCCATTTTGTTCCAATGACATTTTTGTCATGAGGTCTTGGTACTAATTCCCAAGTGTGATTCTTTTCAATTTGATCAAGCTCTTCATTCATGGCTTGAATCCAACATTCATCTTTTCTAGCTTGATTGACATTGTGTGGTTCAATAGTGGATAGAAATGCCAGATAGCTAGAAGATCCCACAAGAGTCCTTCTTGTTTGTACACCTGATCCCTTATCTCCCAAAATTTGAGATTCTGGATGATTCTTTTGAACATATCTAGATGGAGATTTTTCAGATAAATCATCTTCAGGTTCTTTATTGGGTTCTCTGTCTATATCATTGCTATTTGATGTAGAAGGACATATGTCACCATCGTCTTCATTTTTTGTTTGTTTTTCTTCTTTTGGGGCTGCAGGAGACTCATCAATAACAACATCAATACATTCAACAATCTTCCTAAGTATTTTATTGTAACATTTATATGCTCTACTCCTAGAGGAGTAACCAAGAAGTATTCCTTCATCTGCTCTGGGTTCAAACTTGCCATGTTTTTCATCATTATTTTTGATAAAACATCTGCTTCCAAAAACTCTAAAATTCTTCACAGTGGGAGGATTACCATACCAGAGTTCATATGGAGTTTTGTCACTATTTATACGAACATGTGCCTTGTTAAGAATATTTACCACTGTATGAGTTGCTTCTCCCCAAAATGTGTCAGGTGTTCCGGAATCATCAAGCATATCTCTAGCCATTTGTTGAACTATTCTATTCATTCTTTCTGCTACGCCATTTTGTTGTGGAGTGCCGGCTACAGTAAACTGTCTTTTTATGCCATGTTGTTCACAAAATTCAAGGAATTCATCTGAAGTATATTCTCCTCCTTGATCAGATCTAAGACACTTGATTTTTAGATCTAATTCATTTTCAACCAGAGCTTTGAAATTCTGAAATTTCTCAAATTCTTCATCTTTGTGTTTAAGCAACCCAATCCAACACATTCTAGAGAAATCATCAATAAACAAGATATAGTATTGTTCACCACGTGGTGACTTTTTCCTCACAGGTCCACATATTTCAGTATGAATAAGTTCAAGAGGCTTGCCTGATGATCCTTCCTTGGCATTGAACTGTACTCTGGTTTGCTTACCAAATTGGCAAGATTTTCATATGATATTTTCGAGTGGAGTAATATTGGGAAGATCACGGACAACTTTAAGTTTGCATGATTTGTTGATCTGAGAGAAGCTCAGATGCCCCAACCTTCTATGCCATAGCCAGTTTTCTGAAGATTTACTCAAGTAACATTGTTCTTTGTAGTTCTTCAATACATACAGGTTGCTTGGAGTCCTTTTTCGTTTTATAATTGTTTTACCTGTATCAAGATCACGTACCACACATTCTTTTGAACTAAAGACAACTTCAGTTCCTTGATCACACATTTGACTTACACTTAACAGGTTATGCCTTAATCCATCCACATACATGACATCATTTTCCTTCACCTTTTATTTTAGAAACACAGACCCTTTTCCCTTAATCACAGCTGGAGTATCATTTCCAAATGTAACTTTATTTTCCTTTTCTAGAGCATTATATGCAAGAAGTTTGTTTTTGTCACTTGTCATGTGTCTTGAGCATCCACTATCAATGTACCATTGATTTTCTTCACCTTCTGCAAATAACGCTATGCCACAATTTTCAACCTGCAATTCCTTCTTTTTCCATACTTTGGAGCTTGAAGGAACATGCTCTTTTGGCTGAACTTTGCTCCTGCATTCAGATTCTTCATGGCCAAAGTTATTGCAATAAGCACATTCAACTTCATTTAGAAGAGGAGAAAAGTTTTTATAGGTATTCTTCTTTGTTTCAATATCAATCCTTTTCTTTTTGGCTTATCTTTTCATGATGGTTTTATATGCAACACATTGAACAACTTTATGACCAAAATTGTGACATGAGAAACATTGTCCATTGAAGGAGAAATTTCTGCGATCATGAAATCTTCTACTTGAATTTACCTGTTGATTGTTGTTTCTTTGAAAGATATTCCTGTTGGTGTTCTTTGAATTGAGATGGTCATGCTTTACCTGTAATGATTCTTTATTCCCTTGCTGAGTGGCAGAATGTTGTAAACCAGTTGTAGCTGCTTTTAGATAATTTGGTGCTGAAGCCTGAGAAGATTCTCCGGTATATCCAAGACCTATCTTTATAAGAGGAGAACGTTGTACCTTGATAATCTCATCTAGGGTTTCAGATCCTTTAGCAAATCTAAGATTCAGAGTCTTTACTTTCTCAAATTCTTTTCTTAGACTTACCACTTCACATTCTAATTTCTCATTGTGTTTCTTCGCTTCTTAAAACTGCTTTTCCAGAGTTTCTATGGTTATTTTCCTTTCTTCTAAGAGTATTTTACTTTCTTCTAAGCGTATTTTGAGTTGATTGTTTTCTTCAAGAAAATAATTTTCCTCTAGAGCATCCACAAAAGTATCATTTTATTCTCTAGATTCAAATGCCATGAGAAGTCTAAGATCTTGTTCACAAATTTCTTCCTCACTATCAGATAACCCATCACTGTCTTCATGAGTATAGTAACTTTTTCTAGTGTTAAACCGATTCTTATTCCTTCTTGCTACTTCCTTCCCTTTTGCAGGTGTTTCTTTATGAGGACACTTAGTAGCATAATGACCAACTCTTCCACACTCAAAACATTTGAAAGGAAGCTTACCTCTGAACCGTCCTGTGCCAAGTTGGAGTTTCTTTACAAAATTTACCTCATCTTCTTCTGAGATATATCTTGATCCTTCTGCTTCTTGTACTTCTTTCCCTTTTGTAGAAGCTCTGAAGACAACCTCTTTGACTTCAGATGGTTCTCCTCTTCTCATTTCATATGCAGTTAGTATGCCATGAAGTTGCACCACAGTAAGATTTTGAAGATCCTGTTTTTCTTCAAGAGCAGAAAATTTTGACTCAAATTTTGCCGTTAGCGATCTTAAAATTTTCTCAACCAAAGTAGATTCAGTTATAGTTTCTCCCAGATTTCTCATACGATTTACAACACCATCAAGACGTAAAAAGAAACTAGCAATATTCTCATCACTATGCATCTTTAAATTTTCATATTCAATTCTGAGAGTTTGAAGTTTTGCACTTTTTACCTTTGCATCACCTTCATAACTTAGAATGATTTTGTCCCATATCTCCTTTGTTGTATTCAGCTGCATAACTTTGACAAATTCTGATTCAGTTAGACTTCCCGTTAGGCATTGACTGCCTTTGCATTTGTTTCATAATTATTCTTTTTAGTTGGATCTATTGGTACTGCAGCTGGATATTGATATCCTCGTTCAACAATGGCCCATACATATGCTCCCATAGACTGAAGATAGGATCTCATCCTTATTTTCCAGAAGATTAAATTGCTTCCATTAAAGAGTGGAGGCTTGATATATGTTGTTCCATCTTGATTACTCATCTTGATTACTCATCTTGCTTGATCTTCCTTCTAGCGGCTAAGCTTTTTCAGAAGGACCTGCTCTGATACAAATTGTTGGGAAAAATACTGAGACGGGGGGTGAATCAGTATTTAAAGCTAACTGATAAAAATTTTACTTTTCTTTTCTCAAAACCCATACGCTACTTTACAGAACAAAACTAGCGTATATACGCAGATATCCTTAAGGAAACTCACGTATGCTCATTGCTCTTATTATGTATTTGATTCTTAAAGCATTGCATCATTCATTCATTAGATGTTAAGCAGTAAGAATGTGCAGTAAAAACAAAATAAACCATCACACATAAGCAACACACATGAACACCAGGATTTAAGGTGGAAACTCAAGTCGAGAGAAAACCACCACTGCCGTCGTCTCAGTCTTCAATATTTATTATAAAGAAAACATCTTACAACCATGTACTGGCACAAACTCATACCAGTACGCAGGCACCCACCTGCAGAAGGCTACAACCTTCTCTCGTTTACTAGCCTCTCCTGGAAGGGAGCTACAACCCCCTGCTCTCGTTTACCAGCCTCTCCTGGAAGGGAGCTACTACCCCTTGATATTAGAACTAGCCTCTACTGGAAGAAATCTTCCACTTTCATACTGAAGGCTTCAACCCTCAGATCCACTGCAGACCACGTTTCATCAATTTTCAAACTGGATCGAACAGCTTCAACACAACCCTTCATTAATCAACAAACATATTTTGCCCAGAACTTCAAACAGAATAGTGAGACCATTGTGGCTAGAATATCAGAGATAACCCAGACTTCAGAATAGATATGCAGATGTAAACTCAACCCAGAACATTCATTAATCAAATATCATACGCTACTTCTGTTTACTGAAACCGCGTGTATACGCGCTTCCCTTCTTACCAACTTGCGTATGCCTCTGTGCATAACATGGAGTGCATACGCTACTTCTCTTTACTGAAGTCGCGTGCATACACGCTTATATGTGTAGAAACCTGCGTATACTTCTGAGAACACTGATTTTTCAGAATGAGATCAGACTCAGGTTCAGATCTGAAATCAGATTTCTGTTCAGACAATCTATCAATCATGCTGAACTGTTTAGACAGTCATTCTTCCTTCATTGAATCATACCCCAACAACCAACAACTTGATCTTTCATCAACTTAGTCAGCAGCATAATCATTATTTAAACAACTCAGATCTGTATGAATACATCATTGACAGATAACAGCAAAATAGGTCAAACATTTCATTCCACATACTTCAGCAAAAACCTAGATTCCATAAGCGCTTTTACTTCACTGAACCTGCGTATATACACACTTTAATAAAGACAAATCTGCGTATACATCTGCACACATTTCAGAGTTGAATTCATCTTCCATACACGCTTTTGCTGAAGACAACCCGCGTATATACGCACTTTCTCTGCCAGGAACCTGTGTATAGATCTACAGACATTATAGGGCAGTGCAATTCTTCAGACTAGAAAAACAGCTCAGATCTCACCCTTTACTTCAACAAAGATTCGCCAAATCACAGATCTAAACATTCCATAAACAGATCTAGAAAATACATAGACATTTCAGATCTAGAGATCCCTCTTCATCATTTTCTTCATAGGTGCATCATGAATTCAGATCTATCAGCAAACTGTTACCCATTCCATGCAGATATACTTCAGAGTGAAGTATTCATTAAAACCCAGACACATGCACACCCTTGCACTATGATCTTCTTCTCCTTATATATATTTAGCCTTTGTCAATACCATGAGTCAAAACCACTCAACTGCTGATGGTATTCCTGGACGGGATCAAATAGATAATCAAGCGCTCAATACTTTGGGTCAATACCATGGTAAAATCCCCTAGTTTCCTAAATTTAGAGCACAAATGGGCATACGCTACTTGTCACGTACATTTCCGCGTACAAACGCGACTTATCCTTAACAAACCCGCGTATTCCTTGTGACATACCTTGTTCAATATTATTCTAGCACTTTCTGAGCTACTTCTGAACTAATCTGTAGATACATCAGATTTACATCATTAACAACTCATCAAGGACAACTTCATCAGGAAGGTTCCATCAAAGTCAACATCAAGTAGGTTTCCATCAAGGACAACTTCATCAAGTAGGTTGCCATCAAAGACAACACATTGCATCATATTGCCAACAATCTCACTTCATCAAGTAGGTTGCCATCAAGGACAACACATTGCATCATATTGCCAAAAAAACTCACAAAACAGTGGCTGTAAATTCTGATTTAGACAAAGGGAAAAACACCCAAGCCAATGAAAAACAGAGTGTTAACCCCAATAGCACTAGCACCTCAGCTAATGCACCTGAAAAACTATTTTATCTAATGTAAATACTAAAAATCAGCAACCTGATTTTCCTGAACAGGGAGTGACTGACAAGGCTGAATCAAACATTTCAAAAAATCAGATTCCTTTTAGCCTAGAGAATGAAATATCCAAAATCAAAACCTCTGTCCCACTTACTGAGTTAGTCGCCCAAAATTTATATAGAGGTCAGATTTTGAAAGATATGAACATAGAAGATGGTCATGACACTGTCACCTTAAATGATGATACCCCAGAGCTTATATTTGGACAAAAAATTGAAGGAAAAATTCAAGAAGGAACCACCCCTCCATTTTACATCAGTTTAAACATCCATGATAATATTTTACACAATGCCATGCTTGACTCAAGAGCATCACACAACCCCATGCCCAAGGTTATAATGGAAATATTAGGCTTAAAGGTGGCTAGACCCTACAAAGACTTATATTCTTTTGATTCAAGTAGGGTGAGATGCCTAGGCCTAATTAAGGATCTGTGTGTCAACTTAGCCTAAATACCAGCCAAGAGCCTAGTGATGGACATTGTAGTGGCTGATATACCCCTCAAATATGGCATGCTACTTTCAAGGTCATGGGGTGCTAAGTTAGATGGTACTATGCAGATGGATATGACTTATGCCACCATCCTTGTCTTCAGTCAACCTAGAAGACTCTATAGGGAAACACACATGAAATACATGGTGAGTAGTCAAGAAAGACTAGAGAACTCTCCTCTTTACTCCATAAACATTGACCTTGACTCTTTTATTCTTTTCAATGATGATATTCCCAAAGAGCAAGAGTTGGTCAATGAAAAATCATCGAATGTTGTAATCACTTCATATGCAAACATAGTTACAGTCATGGTTAAAGAGGAAAACAAAGAGGAAATTAAAAAGCAGTTTTCTAATTTGGAAATTTACTGCAAACAGGTTAAAGGTCTTAAAGTTCAAAATAGTCATAAGCATAACACAGATCATAAAAATCAAAGAGTAAAACCTCAAAACATTGAAAACCTTGAGGAACAAAACACAAAAAAACGTAGTGCAGACCCTTGTACAAAGCAGAATGATGAACAAAACAAAAAGGACAGCAATAAAATAAATGACAAATCTGAAAACAGTCCTCTTTGGAGCATGAATTTTGATGGATCTTGCACTAAAAATGATGCAGGAGTAGGCATATGGTTACAAAACACTGAAAACAATCATGCTGAGGGGCATTCCTTTAGATTAAACTTTCAATGTACCAATAACATAGCAGAATATGAAGCTCTCCTTTTAGGTCTGTATTTATTGAAGAAATTAGGGGCCAAAAGGATAAATGTTCATGGGGATTTTGAGTTTATTATTAGGCAAGTAAATGGGGAGTACAGTGTTAAACATCCTAGACTTAGAGCCTATAGAGATGATGCCATGGACTTGTTAAATTTGTTTAGGAATTCCAACTTATATTTGTCCCAAGAAACCAAAATTCCCTTGCCAATGGTTTAGCCTTTGCTTCTAGGACTTTTCTTACACCTTATGAAACCAAGCAATGCACCACCTAGGTCAAATTTAGATCAGTTGTCCCAGATAATGAAAAATATTGGCATGTTTTTTATGGAGATAAACAAATAGAAGACTTCCTACAGTCCAAAAATGAATTTGAAATATCAAACTCGGATTCAGATTATGATAAAGACTGTACCAATGAAGAAAACCAACTTACCAAAGAAGAAATGTCTCCATAGATTGCTGAAATAAATCTGTTAACAAATGAACCCAAATAGATAACAGAAATTAGCACAGATTTAGAAGATGAAGACTTAGAAGTGCTGCAATAAAAAAACCAAAGCTTGCCAAAAGGACTGGTCCCTTTAGAGGAATTATTTGATTTGAATGATGTGGCCAAGAAGCCAAAACTGGAACCCATAGAAACTGAAATGGAAGAATGCAACATAGGCAGTGAAAAAAGGCCCAAAATGATTAAACTGTCTAAAACTTTTCTAGCTCACATTAAACTGAAATAAATTGAGCTCTTTAAGGAATTTTCTGATGTGTTTTCATGCAGTTATGAATATCTGAAATCATATGATATAGAAATAATTCAGCATAAAATACCCCTTAAAGAAAACCAAAAACCTTTTAAACAGAAATTGCGTAGAATCAACCCTGTTCAATTGCCTCTGGTAGAGAAAGAAATTAGGAAAATGTATGATGCTGGAATTATTTTCCATGTTAGACACTCAGAGTGGGTGTCTAATCTTGTACCAGTTAGGAAGAAAATAGGAGAGATAAGGCTTTTCATTGATGTTAGAAACTTAAACAAAGCCTCACTAAAGGACAACTATCCTTTGCCCAAAATGGATCATATCTTACAAAGGGTAGTTGGGTCTAAGAGAATTTCTTTGCTAGATGGCTTCTCAAGTTACAATCAAATTCTGGTACATCCTGATGATAAACTTAAAATAGCCTTTACTACACCTTGGGGTACTTTCATGTATTTCAAAATGCCCTTTGGTTTAAAGAATGTTGGTGCCACATTTCAGAGAGCCATGGATATTTCATTTTCAAAAGAAATAGGTTACTTCATAGTGATTTACTTAGATGAAATCATTTTATATTCTAAAACAGATGAAGAACACCTAATACACTTGAGAAAATTCTTTGAAAAATGTAGAAAATTTGGACTATCTTTAAATCCAAAGAAAACATGATTTGGACTACAAGAAGGTAAACTTCTTGGAAACATCATATCAGAAAATGGAATAAGGATATACCCAAAGAGGATTGATGGTATATTACAAATCAACCATCACAGAAACATCAAGGAACTTCAATATTTCATAGGAAAGAAAAATTTCTTGAGAAGGTTCATACCCAATCTAGCTGAACTCCTTAGAAACATAACAAATATGCTTAAAAAGGAAGAAGGAGTTAAATGGACCCTAGAATAAAAGAAATCATTTGAATTGGTAAAACAAGCACTCACTAAAACACTAGTTCTTATCAGTCCTGATTTGTCAAAAGATTTCTTCATTTTTTCATATGCATCAGAACACACAGTGGTTGTTGTCCTATTACAAAAGAATTTGAATGGACAAGAGTAGCCTATTGCATTTTTTGGCAAGGCATTAAGGGATGCACCTCTGACGTAACCCATAATGGAAAAGCAAGCCTTTTCCTTGGTCAAAGCCTTAAAAGACTTCAGAGTTTACATTTTACATTCCCACAACATAGCATTTATGCCTCATTCAGTTGTGAAAGACATATTGACCCAAGATCCAGATGGCAAAAGAGGAAAGTAGATTGTTGTAATTTTAGAATCTGACTTAGAAATCAAACCCACTAAGCTCATAAAGGGTCAAGGACTAGCAAAACTGATGGTTGAATCCAACTTCCAAGCTCTTGATATAAACATGTTTAATGCATTAGATGGACAGGAGGAGTTTTCCACTCCAATTATTGAAGATCATTTTCTGAATTCATCTTGGTATGCTGACATTTTGCATGTTTTTCTCAATCTTAATGTTCCTCTTGGTTTGTCTAAAACAAAGGAAAGATTCTTAAAGTTAAAAGCTGTAAATTTCTGCATTTTTGATA
Source organism: Pinus albicaulis (assembly GCA_034641835.2). Classification (NCBI taxonomy): domain Eukaryota; kingdom Viridiplantae; phylum Streptophyta; class Pinopsida; order Pinales; family Pinaceae; genus Pinus; species Pinus albicaulis. The sequence goes on along the minus strand of JAXQQM020082924.1, from coordinate 57,598 downwards.
AATGTTTATATTGAAAAAATGCTAGTGGATTATTGCTTAAATGTTTGCCTAATAATGATGCAGATAAAATCAAGAACGAGTTTCATGAAGGATAATGTGGGGGTCATCTCTATTGGAATTCAACTGCTAACAAAATCCTTAAAGCTGGCTATTACTGGCCCACCCTCTTTCAAGATGTCCATAAAATGATTGTTTCCTGTCACAAATGTCAAATATTTGAAGGAAAAAGAAAGCTACTTCCCTTACCTCTAAAACCAATCACTGTTAAAGCTCCTTTTCAGCAGTGGGGTCTAGACTTCATTGGGGAAATCCATCCTCCCTCATCTACCCAACATAGATGGATCCTCACAGCAATAGAATATTTTACCAAGTGGATAGAATCCATCCCATCTAGGAATGCCACAGACTCAGTCATCATTTCATTCCTTGAAAATCATATATTATCCAGATTTGGTTGTCCTAGGAAGATCATAACTGAAAATGCTGCTGAATTTGGGTCTAAAAAGATGGTAGAATTCTGTCACAAGTAAAAAATCATATTGGGTCATTCCACAACTTATTACCCTCGAGGTAATGGGCTTGCAGAATCCTCAAATAAAAGTTTGGTAAATATTGTCAATAAGTTGCTGGAAGACAACAAGAAATCATGGCACAATAAGCTAGTACATGCTTTATGGGTAGATAGACTAACCATTAAAAAATCTATTAGAATGTCTCCCTACCAGCTAGTTTATGGAACTGATGCAATATTTCCAACCAGTTTAGGAGTGCCAGTAATGAAGCTGATTCAAGAAGTACACTCTGAAGATGATGATGTAACAAGAAGAATAAACTAGACCATAAATCTACAAAAAACCAGGGAGGAAGTATACATCAGAGCACAACAACTACAAGAAAACATCAAGAAGTTGTTTGATAGAAGAACCAAGGCAAGTGATTTTAAGGTTGGTGACAAAGTTTTGAAATGGGATTCAAGAAGAGAAGATAAGGGAAAACATGGAAAATTTGATAACTTATGGCAGGGCCCTTATCTTATCCAATCTGCTATTGGAAACAATGCATTTTTTCTGCAAGAGTTGGATGGAGATGAATACTTTGGAGGTCCTGTCAATGGCAGGGTTCTCAAACATTATTTCTTTTCATTGATATTTTTAATTTCAAGGCTTTTTTTTCATTATATATAACACTATTTTTCATTTTGAAAAAAGAAAAATACAAAAACAATAAAAAATGAGAAGAGGGCAAAAATAAGAGAGAAAGGTACAGCCCCATACTGAAAAAAGAGAAAAAATCTGAAAGTGTGCAAGCTCAAATGCCACTACCAAAAGCACTGCTATTTTAGTCATACAGCCTAATCATGACTAAAATAGATTTCAATTTTCTGCTGATAGGTTAGTGAAGAAGATTTTCCAAACTGTTTAATCTTGGCTTATCAGTAGAATAGATTAGGATAAAAAAAAATAGAGGTTCAAACAGGCTCAAGTCCTAAACCTATAAATTTTGATGAGTAATTGGTTCTAATCTGCTCAAAATATGAACCATGAAAAATAGAGAACAACTCAAAAAGATCAAAATTAGAGCTGCAAAAAGAATGAAGGATGCTTTTTGATTTTCAGATCTTAAGCCTTCACAGTTTTGTTTCAAATTTTTGCAAATAAATTCTATGTGCAGCTTGTTTTTATGCCATAGTCCCACAACAAATTAGGCTATCTAATCCTGATTTGACTGTGTTTTAAATTTCTGTTTTAGAAAATAGAGAATAAAATCTACCAGACAGTCTAATTCTGGTAGATAGTAGCTTAGGTAGAGAATTTATGAGTTCAGTAGTCTAATTTGAACTCATGGAAGAAATAAGGGTAGATTTATATTAGTTTTTCCTGCTTTCAAAAAGAATAAAATGTTGATGTTTAAGTTTTTCAAGTCCAAATGCACCTTCTGTAGAAAAAATGTTAGGAAGTAGGCTGTATAGGTAGAATGATTGGGAGAAATTTGTTTGCTGAAATAAATACCGATCATCTTTTTTCAAAGCAGCATGATCAGTGGAGGAAGATTTTCAATGGATAAAGGCACAGGTCTACATCCGAGAGATCAAAATCTAAGGTTCTTGACACCTCCAAGGAGCTGCCGTCCCCAAGTGGAGCCACTGTTAGCCATCAGTAAGTTTTTTCATAAGAAAATGATGGCTAAAACAGTCCCTGAGCCTTTAAGAGATCATTTTCATAGAAAATCATTCATTCTTGAAGGCTGTTGTTCCCTTCAAAACGTTTTCATAAACAACCCCTTTTCATCATTTCATTCACTCATTGTGGCCCTTTTTACCCTGCATTTTCCTCTGAATAAGCTCCTTTTTTCTTTCATTTTCCCTTTATTCCCCTCAAAAACCTTCAAAAGTCCCTTTTGAAACATAAAACCCTTTGTTTGGTTTAAAATTCCTTCCTTTTAGCTATCGGGACTGCAAAAAACACATAAAAACCCCTTAAAAATATTCTTCCATCCTTTTTAAAGGCCTTAAGCCCCTGAGGGATTAAGTTTCTCCATCCTTCCCATCATAAAGCCCAGCGCTATAACCAAGCACTTAATAAACCTACTTTTTCTTTACAAAATTTTCCCCCGATGTGATAAGCCCTCTTCTCCTTAGCCCCTGGTCTCTTCTTCTCCATAGAACCGCACCCCAGCACTTTCACCTTAAGCTCCTCCCTTATCCCTTATACCACCACACCCCTTACAAAAAACCTTTTTCTTTGCTTTTTCCCCGCACAAATTGACAGACTCCTTGTCATTAAGACCATCGATCTTCAAAGATCAACAGCCAAAATAGCTTCCACGCCTCTTCTCCTACCCTTCCTCCACCTAAATCCTACCATCTATTCACCCTTGCAATTAAATCTTCTCCATCGATCTATATGATCTGACGGTCTTCATTAATCCCAACACCCAATCTCGTCAAGGGGCCTATCATCCACTATGCAAAGGACCCACCCTATCACACGCTGCCACCTGGATTCCACTTTATTTTCAGCCAAGCAAATTTTCCATCGTGCTTGGCCCGCACTGTCAGATCTCATCCCCCTCATCCAACAGTTGTCATCGCGTATCGCACGATTTTTCTGTCCGTAGTTTAACACTCCAAAATCACGCGATACCGGCAGTATTGAAAATTTCACGCAGTGCGATACAATTGGATCGCATTTGATTCGTCGAAAACCACTTACCACCCAAATTGAACGTGAAAACCATTCTTGGTATTTCAAAAACCACTTTTGTCTGAATTCGCGCCAAATGCCATTTTGAATCAGATTTTCGGCTATTGTCTTCATGAAACCTCTTCCACCTGCATATTCCACCCCTCTGCAATGCTCATCTGCTCCCGCCCGACCTCTATTAGTAGTTAAATCAAATTTCAAGGTTTCTTAACGTTTGATGTTTTGTTTACGGGGTTTTAAAGGTGCTTAAAATATTAAAAGGACCCCCACAGTCGAGTGGCGGAAGACTCCTATTTTGATGATCCTTGGGGTTTAAAGCGCAAAGATATATTTGCCACAGTTTTACCTATTTTATCAGTACCCATTAATGCTGGTAAAAAAAATAAAAACCCTTCAACACACTAAAAACCTCTTGTCCCTAACAAAGTAGAAAAGCAGTGAAGACAGAGGTTAAAGATCAAGAGATTAAAGAAGTTCTGGTGTGCGAGATGAAGAGTTAAAGGATTAAAGGCTTAAATTTACAGTTTGAAGGTTTATACACAGTATCAAGTGTTAAGTGTCAAAAGACGAGGATTAAGGGTTTAAACCTACAGTTAAGGGAGGAAGGAAAAGTTAAAAGGCAGATGTCAAAGCCCAAAATAGTAAACACAGTCAGCATATCAGGATTAAAGACTCTGAGATGATAATGAGGGCATAAAGCAAGAATCAAGTCTTAAGCAGTGTTTAAAGCCACCAGATCAGCACAAAATCAGTGAAGGAGCCTCTGAATGCCACATCATTGAGGCTATAACTCCTCAAACTGCCACTTTCGAGATTATTTCATTAAAAGAGTGCATATTAATTACACAGTCAGGGATATTTTTAAAAGGCATCTCAAAATTAACTACCAACCTACCTAAAACCCTCAAAGTTAACAAAAGAAACTAAAGGTGATGAAATTTAATGTAAAATTGATTAAAACATAGATGAGCATTTGAATCTTCTCCCTTAGGCCTCCCAAAGGTCAATAAATCATTACTCTATATTAATTGAACAAATGAACCCTTCTTACACTCCACCTCCTCATTCTTCTATAAATACTTTTGTAGAAGACAGTATAGAGGTTGTTCTTTGGATACCTGTTGAATGTAAATAGTTGTTGAAGCATGCTGTAGCTCTGTTTTGTAATTGAAGACGCATAAGCTGAGATGAGAAGTTTGAAGCTATAGAGACCCACTGGACTTGAAGATTGTAACTGATTTGAACATCAAATACAAATAACTGATTTATGGGATCCTGGACTATGTCAATGGTGATGTGTTTCTCACTGTAAATTGTTATTTTATTTACGTTTTCATTCTATCCACTATTCTCTAATAAAGAAGAACAAATATAGATTAGGATTTACTTCTGAAGTACCCTAAATCTCACTGATAAATCTTTATCCTTTATGTTTTCTGCTGATTGTTAATTTGAAGGTAATTCAATAGAGTATAATCAGTGAAGTGTTGGTGAGCCCATATTTCCTGAGTAAAACTTGAGATTTTGTTTTTAAATGTTCTTGAGAATTCTGCTAATTAAAGTTGATCTAGAGAAGTTTATGGTTAGCCCTATCCTCTAGTTTATCTCCAACAGTTGTTTTGAAGAGTTCCTTTGAGAATATGCTGAAAGCAGGCCAAGTTAAAAGTCTTTACTTGATCTTAAGCTATTCTTTTTTTTTAATGTTTTCTCTTGAAAGTATATCAAAATCAAGCTAGTTTAAAAGTACTTACCTGATCTTAGGTTACTTTTGTGTTTTTCCCTTAAGTGCATGTCAAAATCAAGGTAGTTTAAAAGTACTTACCTGATCTTAGGCTATTCTTTGTTTCTTCATGTGTTTTACTTCCTTCACTTCATTTCTTATTGTTTCATTCCATAAATCAACTTAAATATATCCTTTGACATAGATGACCTGCCCCATGGCCTATTATGACTCCATAGCCCAATGGATTGATGTTGTTCCTTGCTTATCTTAACAGCTGAACCATTCTTTCACTTACTCACACCTTCACCCTTCATACAGACTTCCTTCATCTTCAGGTTATCCTGCCCAACCAAAAGAAACAAAAACCTTTTTCTTCATAACTAGCCTAAAATGATATTTAAAAGAATTAAAGATCATATATTTAAACACATATATAGAGAGATCCCTCTCTGAATATAGGATGGCTAGGTCCTCAAATTCCAAAGTGGTTTTGATGTAGGCTCTACAGCGTTTGTACTTGCCAATCTTGCAAACTATGGAGACCTAACATACTGGCGACCATACTGGGGAAGCTTCTGAGTAAAATCCTTAAAACTAAACACTCAGTATTCAGTCAAGAATGAATAGCTTTCTTCAAGCACTACCAAGCATATTGGTGATCATGATAGGACTTGTCTGAATCAGTGGCAATCTAAGTACTTCTTAGGATTCTAATAGACCCTTATCAAACCTTGGAGAAATCAGCTAATAAGCCATAGAGTAGACTTTCTTTGTCTCATCACCATAGCTAAGTGTTGAAACAAATATAGGACACTCACACAACCATAGGACTGTAAAAAACTCAGAAAACCCAAAAACATTTCAGATTTGTATTCAAACCTATTAGTGATGGTGGACCTTCATTTCATTCATAACTTTGGCTTCTCTCATCCTAGATTTGCTCAATAGTATTTTGCTAGTCCATTCACTTCTGTTACCTATACTCCCACTATTCAAAGTGCTCCATTCCATCAACCACCTCCTATCTTACATCCTCCACCTGTTAACCCCCCATTTTTTCCACAACCTCCTATCATGGCAACATGGTATGCTCCTCTAGTCCTTCCTTTACCTTTAGTCAATCTGCCACAAGACTATCAGTCCAAGATTCCATTATATGATGCCAGTGGTTCTACTATTGCTTCTCAACATGTGGAAAAGATGAATGACTATTTTGATAGAAACGAGATTGATGATGAGATTTTCAAACTCAGATTGTTTGCTCAAAGGTTAGGGGGAGAAGAAAGAAAGTGGTTCAAAGGCTTAACCCCTCATAGTATTAATGATCTCCAAGCTCTCCATCAGTCATTCCTAAACAAATGGGAAGTCAGGAAAAACCCTCTCCAAATACTTTCAGACTACAACAACCTCAAAAGAAATACTGGGGAAAGTGTTCAAAATTATTGCACTAGATTCAATAGTGTTTATAATGCGCTACCCCTAGATTTAAAACCTCCACAAGGCTCAGATTTGGCCAAATTCCCTGAAGTATTTGATCCTAAAATGACATATCAGCTAAGAGAAAGAGATCCTTTGACTTTGGAAGACATGCAGAAGGGAGCTCTAGCTATGGAAGTAAATCTAATTGAAAAAAGAGCTAGGATGAGGAATGAAAAGAAATTATCATTTAGGGAAGAAACTTCACCCTCCACATCCAGCTCAAAAATGGAAATAATCATGGAGGTAATGATGAAAAAGATGAGCATACTTGAGAGAGCACAATCTAGGGAAAATCATTCAGATCCTGAGAACAGAAATCAATCTCAAAATCAAAATCACAAATTTAGGAGAAATCAACCTCAAAACAGATAAAGAGAGGATGATCAACAGATCAAACCTCCTTTTCAATAAAACTATGTGAATGAGGATGAATAAATCAATCAAAAAACAGAGGATGACAACATAAACATGCTGGGAGTATGCAATGAGGATTTAAAGTTCCTCCATGAAAGAAAACAAGGTCTATATACACCTTATGATGACAGAAGACCACAAACTGATTATTATGAACAATTCTCTGAAAATTCCATCATAGGATCTCCTAAAAAATATGACCTGAGAAGTAAAAAGAATTAAGAGACTCTCGTAAATAAAGCCTCTGATAAATCTGCCAAAAATAGCCTTGAAAATGTACCCAAAAAGACAGCTGAAACTCACAAAACAATGGCTGTAAATTCTGATTTAAACAAAGGGAAAAACACCCAAGCCAATGAAAAATAGAGTGTTAACCCCAGTAGCACTAGCACCTCAGCTAATGCTCTTGAAAAAACTATTTTATCTAATGTAAATACTAAAAATCAGCAAGCTGATTTTACTGAACAGGGAGTGACTAACAAGGCTGAATCAAACATTTCAAAAAATCTGATTCCTTTTAGCCTAGAGAATGAAATATCCAAAATAAAAATCTCTATCCCAATTACTGAGTTAGTCACTCAAAATATATATAGAGGTCAGATTTTGAAAGCTCTGAACATAGAAGATGTTCATGACACTATCAACTTAAATGATGATACTCCAGAGCTCATATTTGGACCAAAAATTGAAGGAAAATTTCAAGAAGGAACCACCCCTCCATTTTACATCAGTTTGAACATCCATGATGATATTTTACACAATGCCCTGCTTGACTCAAGAGCATCACACAACCTCATGCCCAAGGTTATAATGGAAAGATTAGGCTTAGAGGTAACTAGACCCTACAAAGACTTATATTCCTTTGATTCAAGTAGGGTGAGATGCCTAGGCATAATTAAGGATCTGTGTGTTAACTTAGCCCAAATACCAGCCAAGAGCCAAGTGATGGACATTGTAGTGGCTGATATACCCCCCAAATATGGCATGCTCCTTTCAAGGTCATGGGGTGCTAAGTTACAAGGTACTATGCAGATGGATATGACTTATGCTACCATCCCTGCCTTTAGTCAGCCTAGAATACTCTATAGGGAAACACACATGAAATACATGGTGAGTAGTCAATAAAGACTAGAGAACTCTCCTCTTTACTCCATACACACTGACCTTGACTCTTTTATTCTTTTCAATGATGATATTCCCAAAGAGCAAGAGTTGGTCAATGAAAAATCATCAAATACTGTAATCACTTCATATGCAAACATAGTTACAATCATGGATAAAGAGGAAAACAAAAAGGAAATTAAAAAGTAGTTTTCTGATTTAGAAATTTACAAAAAACAGGTTAAAGGTCTTAAAGTTCAAAACAGTCATAAGCATAACACAGATCATAAAAATCAAAGAGTAAAACCTCAATACATTGAAAACCTTGAGTAAAAAAACACATAAAAACGTAGTGCAGACCCTTGTACAAAGCAGAATGATGAGCAAAACAAAAAGGATAGCAATAAAATAAATGAAAAATCTGAAAACAGTCCTCTTTGGAGCATGAATTTTGATGGAACTTGCACTAAAAATGATGCAAGAGCAGGCATATGGTTACGCAACACTGAAAATAATCATGTTGAGGGGCATTCCTTTAGATTAAACTTTCAATGTACCAATAACATAGCAGAATATGAAGCTATCCTTTTAAGCCTACATTTATTGAAGAAATTAGGGGCCAAAAGGATAAAAGTTCATGGGGATTCCGATTTTATTATTAGGAAAGTAAATGGGGAGTATAGTGCTAAACATTCTAGACTTAGAGCCTATAGAGATGATTCCATGGACTTGTTAAAAACATTTGAGGAATTCCAACTTATCTTTGTCCCAAGAAACCAAAATGCCCTTGCCAATGGTTTAGGCTTTGCTTCTAGGACTTGTCTTACACCTTATGAAACCAAGGAATGCACCACACAGGTCAAATTTAGACCAGCTGTCCTAGATAATGAAAAATATTGGCAAGTTTTTGATGCAGATAAACAAATAGAAGACTTCCTACAGTCCAAAAATTAATTTGAAATTTCAAACTTGGATTCAAATTATGATAAAGAATGTACCAATGAAGAAAACCAACTTACCAAAGAAGAAATGTCTCCAGAGATTGTTGAAATAAGTCTGTTAACAAATGAACCAAAACAGATAACATAAATTAGCACAGATTTAGAAGATGAAGACTTAGAAGTGCTTCAATCAAAAAACCAAAGCTTGCCAAAAGGACTGGTCCCTTTAGAGGAATTATTTGATTTGAATGATGTGGCCAAGAAGCCAAAACTGGAACCCATAGAAAATGAAATGGAAGAATGCAACATAGGCAGTGAAAAAAGGCCCAAAATGATTAAACTGTGTAAAAATTTGCTACCTCACATTAAAATGAAATACATTGAGCTCTTTAAAGAATTTTCGGATGTGTTTGCATGCAGTTATGAAGATCTGAAATCATATGATACAGAAATAATTCAGCATAAAATACCCCTTAAAGAAAGCCAAAAACCTTTTAAACAGAAATTGCGCAGAATCAATCCTGTTCAATTACCTCTGGTAGAGAAAGAAATTGGAAAAATGAATGATGCTGGAATTATTGTCTTTATTAGATACTCAGAGTGGGTGTCTAATCTTGTATCATTTAGGAAGAAAACATGAGGAATAAGGCTTTGCATTGATTTTAGAAACTTGAACAAAGCCTCACTAAAGGACAACTATCATTTGCCCAAAATGGATCATATCTTACAAAGGGTAGTTGGGTCTAAAAGAATTTCTTTGCTAGATGGATTCTCAGGTTACAATCAAATTCTGGTACATCCTGATGATCAACTTAACATTGTTTTTCAATTTGAAAAAAGAAAAATATAAAAACAATAAAAAAGGAGAAGAGGGCAGAAATAAAAGAGAAAGGTACAACCCCATACCAAAAAAGAGATAAAATCTGAAAGTGTGCAAGCTCAACAAAAGCACTGCTATTTTAGTCATACAGCCTAATCATGACTAAAATAGATTTTAATTTTTGCTAATAGGTTAGTGAAGAAGATTTTCCAAACTGTTTGATCTTGGCTTATCAGTAGAATAGATTAGGATAAAAAAAAATAGAGGTTCAAACAAGCTCAAGTCCTGAACCTATAAAGTTTTATGAGTAATTGGTTCTAATATGCTCAAAATCTGAACCATGAAAAAAAGAGAACAACTCAAAAAGATCAAAACCAGAGCTGCAAAAAGAATGAAGGATGCTTTTTGATTTTAAGATCTTAAGCCTTCACGGTTTTGTTTCAAATTTCTGCAAATATAGTCTATGTGCAACTTGTTTTTATGCCATAGTCCCACAACAAATCAGACTGTCTAATCTTGATTTGACTATGTTTTAAATTTCTGTTTTAGAAAATAGAGAAAAAAATCTGCCAGATAGTCTAATCCTGGCAGATAATAGCTTAGTTAGAGAATTTATGAGTTCAACAGTCTAATCTGAACTCATTGAAGAAATAAGGGTAGATTTAGATTAGTTTTTCGTGCTTTCAAAAAGAATAAAATGTTGATTTTTAAGGTCTGCAAGTCCAAATGCACCTTGTGAAGAAAAAATGCTAGGAAGTAGGCTGTATAGGTAGAATGATTGGGAGAAATTTGTTTGCTGATATAAATACTGGTCATCTTTTTCAAAGCAGCATGATTAGTGGAAGAAGATTGTCAATGGATAAAGGCACAGGTCTGCATCCTAGAGATCAAAATATGAGGTTCTTGACACCTCCAAGGAGCTGCCATCCCCAAGTGGAGCCACTATTAGCCATCAGTAAGTTTTGTCATAAGCAAATGATGGCTAAAACAGTCCTTGAGCTTTCAAGAGATCATTTTCATAGAAAATCATTCATTCTTGAAGGTTGTTTTTCCCTTATTGCCGTTCCTTAACTACTGTGTCTTAAAAGCCCGTTGTTCCCTTCCAAAATGTTTCCTAAACAACCCCTTTTCATCATTTCATTCACTCATTTTGGCCCTTTTTTACCCTTCATTTTCCTCTGAAAAAACTCATTTTCTCTTTCATTTTCCCTTTATTCCCCTAAAAAACCTTCAAAAGTCCTTTTTAAACCATAAAACCCTTTGTTATGGTTTAAAATTCCTTCCTTTTAGCTATTGGGACAGCAAAAAACACATAAAAACCCATTAAAAAGCTTCTTCCATCCTTTTTAAAGGCCTTAAGCCCCTGAGGGCTTAAGTTTCTCCATCCTTCCCATCATAAGGCCCAATGCTATAACCAAGCGCTTAATAAACTCGCTTTTTTTTTACAAAATTTCCCCCCGATGCAATAAGCCCTCTTCTCCTTAGCCCTTGGTCGCTTCTTCTCCACAGAACCATGCCCCAGCACTTTCACCTTAAGCACCTCCCTTATCCCTTATAACGCCACGCTCCTTACAAAAAACCTTTTTCTTTGCTCTTTCCCTGCATAAATTGGAAGACTCCTTGTCATTAAGACCATTGATCTTCAAAGATCAATACCCACAATGGATTCCACGCCTCTTCTCCTACCCTTCCTCCACCCAAATCCCGCCATCTATTCACCCTTGCAAATGAATCTTCTCTGTCGATCTATATGATCTGACGGTCTTCATTAAACCCGACACCCAATCCCATCAAGGGGCCTACCATCCACTATGAAAAGGACCCACCCTATCACCGCTGCCACCTGGTTTCCACTTTCTCTCCACCCAAAAAACTTTTCCATTGCACCCGGCCCGCACTGTCAGATCTCATCCCCCTCATCTTATGGTTGTCATCGCGTATCACGCGATTTTACTGTCCGAAGTTTAACACTCCAAAATCACGCGATACTAGCAGTATTGAAAAGTACACGTGGCACGACATGATTGGATAGTGTTCGATTCGTCAAAAACCACTTACCACTCGAATTGAACGCGAAAACCATTCTTGGTATTTCTAAATCCACTTTTGCTCGAATTCGCACCAAATTCCATTTTGAATCATATTTTTGCCTATTGTCTTCATGAAACCTCTTCTGCCTACATATTCCACGCCTCTGCAATTATCCTCTGCTCCAGCCCGACCTCTGTTAGTAGTTAAACCAAATTGCAGGGTTTCTTAATGTTTGATGTTTTTTCTGCAGGGTTTTAAAGGTGCTTAAAATATTAAAAGGACCCCCACAGTTAGACAAGTGGCGGAAGTCTCCCAATTTGATGATCATTGGGGTTTAAAGTGCAAAGATGGATTTGCCACAGTTTTACTTGTTTTATTAGTACCCATTAACACTGGTAAAACAAATAAAAACCCTTCAACACACTAAAAACCTCTTGTCCCTAACAAAGTAGAAAAATAGTGAAGACAGAGGTTAAAGATCAAGAGATTAAAGAAGTTCCGGTGCGCGAGATGAAGAGTTAAAGGATTAAAGGCTTAAATTTATAGTTTGAAGGTTTATACACAGTATCAAGGGTTAAGTGTCAAAAGCTGAGGATTAGGGGTTTAAACCTACAGTTAAGGGAGGCAGGCAAAGTTAAAAGGTAGATGTCAAAGCCCAAAATAGTAAACACAATCAGTGTATTAGGATTAAATACTTGGAGATGAATATGAGGGCATAAAGCAAGAATCAGGGCTTAAGCAGTGTTTAAAGCCACCAGATCAGCACAAAATCAGTGAAGGAACCTTCGAATGCCACATCATTGAGGCTATAACTCCTCAAACTGCCACTTGCAAGCTTATTTCATTAAAAGAGTGCATATTAATTACACAGTCAGGGATATTTTTAAAAGGCAGCTCAAAATTAACTACCAACCTACCTAAAACCCTGAAAGTCAACAAAAGCAACTAAAGGTGATGAAATTTAATGTAAAATTGATTAAAACATCGATGAGCATTCAAAATATTCTCCCTTAGGCCTCCCAAAGGTCAATAAAACATTACTCTGTATTAATTGAACAAATGAACCCTTCTTACACTCCACCTCCTCATTCTTCTATAAATACCTCTATAGAAGATAGTATAGAGGTTGGTCTTTGGATACCTATTGAATGTAAATAGCTGTTGAAGCATGCTATAGCTCTGTTTTGTAATTGAAGGCACATAAGCTGAGATGAGAAGTTTGAAGCTGTAGAGACCCACTGGACTTGAAGATTGTAACTGGTTTGAACATCAAATACAAATAGCTAATTTATGGGATCCTGGTCTATGTTAATGGTGATGTGTTTCTCACTGTAAATCGTTATTTTCTTTATTTTTTCATTTTGTCCACTATTCTTTGATAAATAACATAAAATATAGATTAGGATTTACTTCTGAAGTACCCTAAATCTCACTGATAAATCTTTATCCTTTATGTTTTCTGCTGATTGTTAATTCAAAGGTAATTCAATAAAGTATAACCAGTGAAGTGTTGGTGAACCCATATTTCCTGAGTACAACTTGAGATTTTTTCTTTAAATGTTCTTGAGAAGTCTGATAATTAAAGTTGAGCTAGAGAAGTTTATGGTTAGCCCTGTCCCCTAGTTTATCTCCAATATTTTCTTTGAAAAGTTCCTTTGAGAACATCCTGAAAGCAGGCTAAGTTAAAAGTATTTACTTGATCTTAAGCTATTCTTTGTTTTTAATGTTTTCTCTTGAAAGTATATCAAAATCAGGTTAGTTTAAAAGTACTTACCCAATCTTAGGTTACTTTTGTGTTTTTCCCTTAAGTGCATGTCAAAAGCAGGCTAGTTTAAAAGTACTTACCTGATCTTAGGCTTTTCTTTGTTTCTTCATGTGTTTTACTTCCTTCACTTCATTTATTACTGTTTCATTCCATAAAATCAACTTAAAGAGATCCTTTGACATAGATGACTTGCCCCATGGACCACTCTTGAACCTTGTTGTGCAATTAAATCCTATTATGACTCCATAGCCCAATGGATTGATGTTGTTCCTTGCTTATATTATTAGCTGAACCATTCTTTCACTTACTCACACCTTCACCCTTCATACAAACTTCCTTCATCTTCAGGTTATCCTGCCCAACCAAAACAAACAAAACCCTTGTTCTTCATAACTAGCCTAAAATCATATTTAAAAGCCTTAAAGATCATATCTTTAAACACATATATAGAGAGATCCCTCTCTGAATCTAGGATGGCTAGGTCCTCAGATTCCAAAGTGGTTTTAATGTAGGCTCCTTAGCATTTTTACTTGCCAATATTGCAAACTACAGAGACCTAACAACTCTAAAAATTTCAGACAACTTGCAGCAGCTAAAACTCTTCCACAAAGTGTGGAGGGTACTGAAGCCCTAGGGGGCTAGGTTCCAACTTAGATGAGTAAAATAGAACAAGTACAGGTCCAAAATGGGCAGAGGCAGAGGTTAGACAATCCTAAACAGAGGCGCAGACAAACCCAGAAAAATTTCTGAAAAATTCCCACAAAAACGTGAGGTCGCAATTTCTGACCTGTATCTTGCTAAGGTCGTAGGTTTTGGGCAGATTTTCACGTCCTGAAGCTCCAATCGTAGGTTTAGGAAAAAAAGTGCAACCTACTCTTTCGGCACTCTCGGGAGTAGTTTTCAGCAGAATGTGTCGTCTAAGCTGTGGCTGATGTCGGTCACTTGCGCAATAGGTCCGAAAACGCACGAAAGTTATAATTTTTAATGTTTTAGGGTTTTATAGGTTAAAAACAACATCAATAAAAGAAAAACAAGAAGCTGAAGAGAAATCCTATGGTTTGAAACAGCTGTATATGAAGGGATCTAAAAAATGACAGCGGTCATAATCGTAAACCTGTGTGGAGTCGCTAGTTGTTAGTATGAATCTTAATCACAAGCGTACAAAAAAAAACCACTTTAGTTGTGCATAAAAAAATAGCCCTAACATCAAAGATGGATGCCAATATCTTCAAATCTGCAATTATTTGATCAAGATAAATTCTGCAAAAATCTATATCTATGCATCAAAAGACATTAAGTAGTAAATAAAAACGAGATTTACTCCATGCATCCAATAGACAAGACAAGAATATGTTGAATGAATTTTATATTAAGGGCACCTGGGAGGAAAACATAGAAGGATGTTACCAGTTCTCCTCAATGGGATGGGTTCTTCTAAGTACTTAGCACTTCAGATCTAAAATTCCACTCTCTTGATGGTGTAGAAAACCCAGACAAAAATGGAACTCAAATGGAGCTCACAAGCAAAATATAAAGAAATATGACAATGATGGTGGATCAAAGTCAGACCAAAACTATAGATCCAAAGTGATATTTATGCAACAAAAGGTTATGAATGAATGGAAAAACCCTTCTATTTATAACAAAATGTTGAGTTAGTCTAGATATTGGTGCAAAATTAAAATATTATTAACCAAATCAAGATCCAACTTTTATGGAATATTTTATTATATTTGTTGGAGGGAAAAAGAATTTGACTTGGGTCAAATCCCTTTATTTGTAAATAATAAATAAATAAATGATTTATTTATCATTTTAAGGACGTGGTTGAGTAATAATCAAATAAATAATGATTTATTAATTATTAAAGAATGATTTAGTCAAATTTAACAATGAATATTATTTAAATAAGGTTTAAATAATTATTCCTAGAAAATAATAAGATAAATAATAATTTATCTAATTAATTTTCCTGTTTTGGGTTAAATATGACCAGTAATATTAATTAAACTGTTGTTTATCTAATTATTCCTTGAGGAAAATCAAACAAATGTGGATTTATTTAATATTTCCTCATGGGGTTACTGTTTAGACCATAAACAACTTAATAAAGGTGTTTTACTAAGTTATTTTTCATAGTGAAAGCAATTTTACTTAGGATAAAATTGGTCTTTACATGGTGTACTTAGGTGCATCTAATAGTAACAGGTTAGATGACCAAAAAATGGTGTAACACCAAATATCCCACCAAGGGATTCCCAGGGTGAAACAAGAAACATACACTACCAGGATTTATCACAATTCCACCATACACTGGTCTAGGGATCACTAAGCATATACAAGCATGGATGCATAGGATCTCTCCACCTAAACCATGAGGTATTTTCTCGCCTCCACCCTCTAGGATATATCATATATCCTTGCCATTTACCTATTGAGGGTTCATAGTCCCAATAAGGGTATGCACAACCAGGATTTACCACACTCCCACTTTTACCAGTCCATGGATTCCTATGCCTTATGATTCTTCCCAAGACCACGCTACTCAATTTCATAACCATCTAAAAATCCAACTCAACCAAGTAAGTGAAAGCCCCATCACACCATGGTTATCCAAAAATAGAAAGGCAATGTTGAAAACCACTGTCACGCCAGGAAAAACCCATGCCAATGACAACATGAGAACCAAATACACACATGCATATACCATGCATGCAAAAAATAGCAAGAAAATCATACATGAAACTCAATACTTGCAAGTAATCCCGTTGTAGCTGCTTGATCTGACCTTTTCCTTGCTTGATCTTTGCTTCACTTTTCCTTAATTTTACTTCCTTTTCTTTCCTTGTTCGAATGCTAGAGTGCTCCAAGAAAACTCTAAGAGAGAGAGAGAGAGAGAGAGAGAGAGAGAGCCAAAACTGCAAAAATCCATGAACTAATCCTCATAAGCCTTTTTATAATTGAGGCCTCTAATTTGTTCATTTTCCTCCATTTTTTCTTCATTTTCCTCATCACATGCAATTATGTGACCTTTCACCTTCCATTTCTCCTATTTTCCATTATTTTCATAAACAAAATGCCAAATAATGCCTCTTTTCCTTTTCAAATCCCTTTCCAATGCATTTTACAATTTCCCTTAGCCACAATAACCCAAAATGAACACCCAATAAGATTTTTTTCCCACCATTTAGCTTGGAATACATGTCCCATGACCTTGGTCATATTTTACCTTTATTAATTTTCTTACATGAAATTTTAATCTAGTTCTGTTATAGAACCCTCCCCCTTGGGGGAACAATGTCTTCGATATTCTATGAAACCTATAACCAACAATAATGTTGAAAACCAAAAAATATTGCCCATGAAACTTTATAACTTAGCTCATTGTAGTATTTATAATGAACAACCTGCTCAAAAGAAAAACCATCATGAAAAACATGAAAACGTGACAACCATACTGCTTACTGGAGCTTTATAATCACAACTCATTACAATATTTAAAATAACAACCACGTATACTGTTGGGTCACTGATTTGTCATCATTTTCACTTGTCTTTGTCATTCATTAAGCCATTATTTCCAACCATCCATTGCACCATTTCACTCACTTGCCACCATTTTTACCATAATTCTTCAAAATGTGTCTTTGTATGTTTAAGTGGTTAATTAACATCATTTTCCTTTATTTTAGTAGATTAAGAAGAATTTTTCATGGTTTTAACTAATGACAGTTTAACAAGTTCAAGTTGCTGCAAAATTGTCAATTTTCCGTAGCTACTGCCATGGTTGAGGTAGTAGCACCACTCTAGAATGAAATCCGAGACATGGAAATTGTTTCTAGAAACTTCAATATGGATTTTTGTTGGTCAAATTCCACCCAACCCACATATGTGGACTTCCAGGCAAAGATCAAGGGAAAATCACAGGGTTTTTTACTAGTCAACTTTAAACATGTTTTATGAGAAAAATAAAGCGAATATCACAAAAAAATACATAGGTTTTTTTCAGCACGGGCTCAATTAAGTTCATTTCAGGAAATCTTCCTGAATTCGTTACCATTTGGGAGATAATTCAGGTTCTTTGGAGCCCTATTTTGTAGTTGCATGAGTAAAAAATGCACCCATGTGTCAATAAATGCCTTGTCAAGAAAATAGAGATTGGAATGGTCCGTGTTTCATCAAATTCATGGCAACTAGGTTTCCATTTAGTTATGATCATTAACCATATGAATCTCCATGAAGTTACATTGTAACTCCTATATAAACAGTCCATTGAAGGAAAGGAAGGGAGTGTAATTTTTGAATGCAAAAATGACATTTTAAGACTCTGTTTTCATCCTTTTAATTGAGGAGATGCTTTTGAGGATCTAGATGTGTAGCTCATTAACTGTGTAGTGCTTTGAAACCACCTGTTTGTGGAGGGCCCCTGCAAATAGTGAAGGTCAATTTCTATGTTTTATTTCTGTGTTAAATTATCCAGTTTTACATGTTTCCTTCGTCATTTGACATAGCTGTTGTAGCTTTCCATTTTATCATTTGATGTAGTTTCTCATATGTTGTAGATTCATTTTTATTTTTCTAAGTATTTTCGCCTAAAGCGTTAAATGCATAATATTTTTGTTAGAATTATTCATAAGTTTCATTTAATTTTGTGAGTAGTTTCCTTCCAGAATATCAATGATTTGATTGCAAGTCTTTAAGTGATTTCCTTTTCAACAATTTGAGCGATTAGTTATGGGTGATTTCTTTCTATAATAAACAATAATTTCTTTACAAGTTTTCATTTCTAGAAAAAATCCATTTTAGGAGTATGAGAGAAAAAATGTGTGGTTTTCATAAATAGAATTCAATTCCATTTCTATGCAAAATATTGTTAAGACATTAGTTAGAATAATTATGCTTTTAAAAACGAACATTAGATTGGATAATTAGATTCTGATTTGAGTTTTTTTTATTGATTTCATCAAGATTAAGAATTTAGTCATCAGATTGAATCCATTCACTTCATTAGGGAAAGAGGCTTCTAGCATATATAGTGCACTTGCACTTCACAAGTTTACCAACTCCAATTGATAATTTATGTAGTCAATTTAAGACAATTAAATTGACAAACAAATACATATGCACATTTTATTCAACCAAAAAATACCCATACTTTCTATGGAACTTTATAAATCCATCTTGATACAATATTCAAAATAAAATACACATATATACATATGCACATTTTATTTAACTAAGAAATAAATGGATACAATGTCTGTATCCGTAGCAAGAGAATCCAAAGGCTCACACCTCCACCCTCAAAATTAATACCAAGATTCACCTCCATCCCAAGAAGTCCAAAATCCATTGCCAGAGTTAAACTCACATCCAATGTCCAACGCTAAAATCCTTGTGCTACTTGTTCCCTCAGGGGAAAATTATCAGTTCATGGTTCTAGGGTACACTCCCAATGTGCATCTGATTCCATCAGGAAATGCTAAGGACCAAAAAAATTCATTATTCAAACCTTCCCTTCTCTGCTACAAATTACATCAAGAAATTTGGTCACCCCCTTCCATACAGTCACTCACCTTCAAAGTTCCCTGACATTCCCTATCCTAGGAGATCCATCACCTGGAAAGGTTTCCTCACATCTGAAGGTCCAAAAAACAAGGCATATCCCTGCTTCAAAACCATCATATTGGTCATAGCATTTTGATGGAAATAAATGGAAACTATTGGGTACTAGTGTCACACAATGGCTCTAATCCTGAAGTGCTTTACCATCATACTATTGCATGTTCCAATTTCTTTCACTACTACTGCTAATTCTTGCAATCAATTTTAGTTCACCCAAAATGTGCATTTTCCATGCTTTCCTGTACTAAGAACATAAATTCCATTAGATTAAAAAGTAATTGAAATACATTCAAATGATACCTCAGTGATGGATCGTCAATAAGGTACACTTGTAATTCTGTTTACTCCATGTCACAACAATTCACACTAGCTATTTGATCAAGTCATCATGAATAAACATATCACATCTGGTTAGTTAAAAAAAAAAACATCATAAATAAAAATAAAAAATCATATCTAACCATCATAAATCAGAGTCATAGATCACATTCATAATAAAAAACTAAAAATAAAATACTGATACTTATCCTTCGATTGGTCCTTTGCTTCTACCTTTATCATTTCCCTATACACACTAGATCAATTTCCAAACCTGAAAAGAACTTAGTGCCTTCCATTCTCTTTAACAGAAAATGGATTCCAAAGACTAAACTACCTCCTCCCTCAATATTAGCAATAAGGGTATCCAGAGACTCAACCACCTAAACCCTCAATAGAAACAACAAGGTCATCCAGAAACTAAACTGCCTCAACCCTCAACAACAACAACAAGGGCATCCAAAGATGGAATTTCCTCAACCCTCAATAGTAATAACGATATCCCGAGACTAAACTACCTCAACCCTCAATATCAACAAGGGAATCTAGAGACTAAACCGACTCAACCCTAAGCAACAACAACAAGGGCATCCAAACTCTAAACCACCTCAAACCTCAACATCAAAAAGGGCCCAAATAGATCCATACCTACCTCTCCCATCACACTATACAACACATACACATACACATACATAGTGTAAAACACAACACATACACCTACACCTAGTGTAAAACACGACACATACACCAACACCCAGTGTAAAACACAACACATACGCCTACACCCGGTGTACAACACGACACATACACCTACACCTGGTGTAAAACACCACACATGCACCTACACCTGGTGTACAACATGACACATACATCTATGCCTGATGTACAACACAACATACACCTACAACTAGTTTACAACACAACAAATACATACACATTGTACAATACCACGAATATGCATGGCATGATACAACGACTGCATGCACAACATGCACACAACACATGTACATAGCAATACACGCACAACATGCACACAATACATCATATATATAACACGACCTGCACAACATGTACACAACACCACCTACATAACGTGTACCAAAACCACATTCACACAACACCACATGTACAACATGTACACAATGCCACACCCACACAGCATGACATGTATATCGTGTTCATAAAACCACATGTATACAAAATTGCATGTGCAACATGCACAACACATACAAAAAAGTGGTACTACACATCCAAAGGCCACAATGTCTCTGCCAGGAAACCTTTCCTATAATGTCTCTCCACTATCCGTGCTTGCCCCAACATGCCACAAAACATAATTCTTTCATTATGTTGATATATCCCTCAACATTACTTGTTATAACATAAAAATAGGCATAAGCACATAATATCAAATCATATACACATAATATTGACTTCATATATTTTTCAGAGCTACTCTCCCCACTTGATTCCTCATAAACAAGGAACCCCTTCATGCTATTCACTTGCATAAGAAAGCATTCCTCCACAAGAATGATTCCTAACGACATTTTCAGACAACGACATACATACATACATACAAACATTAGCATGAAACAATCATGATCCTTGACAACCTTGTCAAACAACTGCATATATATATATATATATATAATAACATTAGAAAAAAATAATTATAACGACCTTGTCAGTCAACGACATATATACATACATACATATATGCATATATAGACATCAACATAATCATAGTCACAACAAAATGACCAAATATCGTAAGGTATAGGTTAAGAGAACTCCTTTTATTCATGCAACACATGCACAACATCGAGAAAAAAAATTCCAAACATAGCTCAGCCATTTGATGCCTCAAGTCCATTTACTTTACCTTTCTTGTGACCTTTCTCATGACTGTCTTGCTACCATCCATTTATCCCAATGGACCTAGCCAATCCAACTAGATATCATATTCTTACCTTCAACTACCCTTTACTCATGCACCATGATTCATATAAGTCTCACATTACCTGTTGAGTTTCATTCATCTCTCCTCGAGTTCCATTAACTTTTCCTCTTTCCCAACCAATTCCCAAGGCCCTCAAAACATAAAAGGCAAGAACAAGAAACAAAAAAACAATAAGAAAACCATGAAAACTAATAGCAATATGACACCAAAAAAAAAGTGGTATGGCCATACACAAAACATAAACAAAGTTGCATACAAGCACAAAAAATCACAAAATACAAAAAGCATAAGGCTAGCAACAAACACCATGACTCAATCCCCATGGTTTCCAAGGAAAGCTCAACACAAGCCTTCTTCAAGAGTTTCATGGAAGTCGCTTTTTCCATGCAACTCCTGCATTATACTTCGTTAAACACATAACTGTAAGTCCATAAATAAACATAAGAACATACCAATTTCCTTATCTTGTTGTGCCAAGCACGTTTCCTTATAACTAAAAACATCCATGGAATCTATCAAGGGACTCCAATTCCTTGAAAAATATAGCTATAAATAGAAACTAGTTGTTATACCTGTGAAATACTTGTTCATGAATATAACACATATCCACATAATGTCATACAAGATCAAGGCTAAGAATACTACATGTATGCAAATAACTCATTCTTTTAGAATTGTGGTTTAGAAAAATAGCCAAAGGAATTTTCACCAAATTCCTTTCTTTTACCTTTTACCTTACTGCAATTAAGTCCTATTATCTGCTATCAAATCACACAACTATTAGTTACATAAATAAATCAACTGTTAGCTTATCATGGTAATACCAAGCATGTTTCCCTGCAACTATTCACACATGTTCCAAAGATCAAGACATCATTTCTATTTATTTGAAATCAACCTTTACCAAGACCAACAACGATGTCATAATGAAATCGCAGCGATTAATCATAATACTAAAATTATCGCCCACTTACACTCAAGTTCATATCAACTGTATCAACACATAATGTGTTAGTATAACCATCTTAAAACAAGATCAGTCCTTCATGTTATCTTATATACACATACTTGTTGGCTCACTAAGATGTCTATTTAAAAGCAATGCTAATGCCTACATTAATCATCAACCTAGGGTAAGTTTGTTTATTTCAAGAGTGCTCAGCACAGTTTATGCAAGTGAAACCACAGGTTAACAAATTGAAATTGTTGCAGAAGTAAAATATAATTCTTAAAGTTCAATCAAAGCAATTCTGAAAGAAATCATTAAATAACTCAACCGATTAACTTACTTACTTCTAATATGTCCTATGAAATAAAATTGAAATGAAAAACTTAAAGAAATTCACAATTAACCAGAACTACTTATTTACATCTACAATAATTTATTTAAGCAGATATGGAATACTGCAATAACTGAACATTAAGTAACACAATCACGTTCTGCAATTGAAATTATCAATTATTGATCAACCGACAAGATTACTCAGAATGAACAATAAGTTAATTATTCAAATAACTTTAGTAAATGCGAGAAGTAACGTTCATGAGAAAAATGAAAGCGATTAAGACTTTAAATCAATAGGAGGCAAACCACTCGATGCTGATAAATTCAAATCAATTACAACTTCTATAAAACATAGGAATGATTCATTGCAAAATAGGAAAATAAGAATATGACACAAGATAGCAATAGAGCTCCTAGTGACTGGGCCCAAAGCCTCCAGAAGTCTCTGCTAGATGATCTTCAGAATATGATTATGGAAAAACCAATATCTCTTTCATTAAATTTAACAGTTAGGGTACAACATCGCTAAGCACGAAAGCTTCTGTTCTGAAGGAATTTAAATAAAATACAATTACAACATACAGATTAACAGCCTCAATTCTATTCCATCTATTGATATTTTATATCTTACGGAAAAATAGAATGGATAATGGTGAATCCTCAAGATCAGGAGATCCTGAGGATTTCGAAGCTGTCTAACAGTTTGTGTTATAGAATAAGCGAGGTCTTCCTCATTTATCGTTGGTTTGTATAAATAGAAAAAAGATATTTTTCCTTTTCTTAGCTGCTGATGATCAATCGTTTGAACAAGGGTTAATCAATTTATATTTCCTACACATAAAAACAGCGAAAGTTAGCATTTTTCCCATAATTACATAATTGATTAATAATTAGTTTTACCCTTTGTTTGTTGGGTATGCGTTATATTATTTCCACGACTAGCCCCATGCGCTGTACGTTGCGCCGGGCGCAGCAGGGGGGTCACAGGGGGGGCAGCGCCCCGGCGAAATTTTTTTTGGTATGCGGTCCCACTCATATGCGGACCCACCCATGTTTTGTGCATGAGTTTGCACATGGTTTTGGGGTACGATGGTTTTCGGCCCCTGGTATTTTGTAGATCCGTTCAAGGGAACTGCTACATGTTCGAATCCAAGGTTAATGGATTTGGGTTATATGCTTCTGCATGTATATATATGTGTTGTAAACACTAAAAGGAATATAAATGAAAATCAAGCCGCAGTCCCACCTGGGGTTCCAAAAATTCGTGCTGTATCTCTGCTTTATTTTTTATGCTCTCACTATTGTTTATTTTCTGTTATAAGATTCGTGTGTAGATAATTTCTGTTCAGGGTTAAAACCTACATTTGGTATCAGAGTTGTTTTGGCTTCAAGGGGACGCCTTTGTTGTTGAGGGTTTTTTGCTCGAGCCTGTGGTAGACCCTGTTCAGTGGGAGATATGCGGGATCGATTCTTGCAGTGAAAGAAGATGGCGAGCGGTGGAAAGATAGAGATCAAGAAATTTAATGGTCAGAGTTTTGAGTTGTGGAAGCTCAAGATGGAGGATCTGTTGGTGGATAAAGATCAGTGGATCGCAGTAGATCCAGGTACTAAACCAACAGCAATGTCAAATGAAGACTGGAAGAAACTGGATCGGAAGGCTAAGAGCACAATATGGTTGTGTGTCTCAGATTCAGTATTGTTGAATGTGTCTGGGGAAGCTATGGCGAAGACCTTGTGGGAAAAACTTGGGACTTTGTACCAATCTAAGTCTCTGGTGAATAAGTTGTTCCTGCGGAAAAAGTTGTATAACCTGAGGATGAAGGATGGAAACTTGGTGACAGAGCATCTGAACGCCTTCAATACTGTGGTAAGTCAGCTGTCATTTGTTGATATTAAAATCTCAGATGAAGATAAGTGCATCAGTTTGTTGTGTTCTCTACCAGACTCGTGGGACAGTCTGGTTATTGCAATAGGTAGCAACAAAACTACCTTGAATTTTGATGACATTATCTCAGCCTTGCTGTCGGAGGAAATGAGACGGAGAAAGATGGAGGGTCAAAATGGAGATGCCTTATCTGTATGAAGAAGCTCCCAAAATAGAAACAAGAATAAGGTTTCGAGTGGGAGATCTAAATCTAGAGGGAGATCTAAATCTCCTGGAAAGTTTGTAAAGGTGTGCTGGAAATGCGGAAAGGAAGGACACTACAAAAAGGAATGTAGATCTAAAGCTCCTGAGAAAGGAAAGGGATCTGATGAAGCTCCTCCAGAGGCAAAAACCACCTCAGATGAAGGTGGGGATGTGTATTTGGCTTCTTCTTCAAATACACATGTAGATCATGAGTCATGGTTTATTGACTCAGGTGCATACTTTCACTTCACTCCCCATAGGGAGTGGTTCTGCGAGTATGAGAAATATGATGGTGGTGATGTCTTCCTAGGGGATAATAGGAAGGCCAGAATCGTCGGACGTGGAAAGGTCAAGCTGAAGCTGCTAGGTGGGAGGATTAGAACACTTCTTGGTGTTCTACATATTCCTGCAATGGCTAGAAATCTGATTTCTATAAGCAAGATGGATGATGCAGGTGTAAAAACAGTGTTCGAGAAAGATGCCTGCAAGATGGTTCGGGGAGAACTGGTATTAATGCGGGGAGTTCGGACTGGAACTCTGTACAAGCTACAAGGTAGCACTGTTATTGATGGGTGTAACAGTTATGTGGTTCCTGAAAGTGGGACAGAAAGCCTAGCTGTCTCTGGAGAAAAGACCATGCTATGGCATCAAAGGCTTGGACATATTGGAGAGAAGGGCCTTCGGATACTGCATAGAGATGGTATGGTAGAAGGTATGTCTAATTGTTCTTTGGATTTCGATTTCTGTGAACATTGTGTATATGGGAAGCAGAATCGGGTGAGTTTTCCTTCTGGTGCTAAGAGGGCGAACAAGATATTAGAACTTGTGCAAAGTGATGTGTTTGGACCTGTGTCAGTTCCATCACTGGGAAAGTCCGTGTACTATGTTTCATTCATAGATGACTTCTCAAGGAATACATGGATATATTTCTTGAGGAAGAAATCTGAAGTCTTTGACAAATTTAAAGAATTTAAGGCTCTGGTGGAAAACCAGACAGAGAAGAAGATAAATGCGTTGAGGACAGATAATGGTGGGGAGTTCTGCAAGAAGGAATTTGAAGAGTTTTGTAAGAAGTGTGGTATAGCACGGCAGAAGACTACTCCATACACACCTCAGCAAAATGGAGTTGCAGAAAGAATGAATAGAACACTGATGGAAAAGGCAAGAAGCATGCTCAGTGGTACCGGGTTAGGACAAGAATTCTGGGTAGGGCAGTGGAGACTGCATGTTACTTAGTTAATAGATCACCTCCATCCGCGTTGGAGGATAAGACCCCACATGAGGTATGGACGGGTAAGAAACCCTCTATTTCACATCTAAGGGTATTTGGATGTGATGCATATGTACATGTTCCAAAGGAGAAAAGGACCAAGTTGGATAATAAATCTGAAAGGTGCATCTTTATTGGGTATAAGGATGGTTTAAAGGGTTACAAGCTTTGGAACCCGTAAACAAGGAAGGTTGTGTACAGTGGAGATGTGGTGTTTAGAGAGGTGAAAGATGTTGTTAAACATGAAGTTCTACCAAAGGAACCTGAAAATATAGAGTTTGAGCTAAAGGAGGATGAATCGGACTCTACAACATGAGAAGAATCAGAAGAGGAAGAGCCACAAACTCCAGCTGTGAGAAGATCAGTTCGGGAAAGAAGACAACCAGAAAGGTATAGTCCATCTGCTTTCTGTTCAAATTTTGCTTTAACTATAACTGATGATGATCCCAAAACCGTCAGGGAGGCGGAGATTCGTAGGATGGAAAACTTAGAAGGAGGCCATGGTTTGGAGAAATGGCATCCAGCAGACAAAACAGAGGTACAATATCCGGGTGGAGTTGCCTACTGAAGGAAGTCACACTGCAGAAAATGTTTAAAAGAATATGAATGTAGAAGGTGGAGAAAATACAAAGCTCTCACAGTAGAAAAGGTTATCTGCGTTTCTGAATTGATTTTATATGATGCTTCCGTTGCCAAGGTTACTTCTATTAGATTACTTTTATCTGTCATTGCTATTACATTGATTTTGAGATAGAATATGGATGTGAAGACAAATACTTCTTCGCCGTGATATAGAAGAGAGAGATCTACATGTCAAACTCAAGGCTTTATGGTGAAGGGTAACAAAGAACTAGTATGTGCTGAAGAAGTCTCCGTATGGGTTAAAACAATTACCAAGGATGTGGTATCAGAATTGATACTTTATATCGTGGACTTACCACCTTAAGCAAGGGGTATCATTGTGTTTATTTTAAATTAATTTGTGACCGTGTTATTTATTTGGTCTTGTATGTGGATGATATTTTTTTGATTGGAAATGACAAAGAAATTATCCAAGATTTGAAGACCCAGCCATTCTCCAAATTCGACGTGAAGGATCTTGGTGCTGCAAACTATATTTTGGGCATGGAAATTAAGAGAGATCAGGCAAATAGGAAGCTCTGGTTAAACTAGAGGAAGTATGTCGCGACTATATTTCAGAAGTTCATTATGCAAGATAGTAAACCAGTGAATGTTCCTATTCCCGTAGGTGTAAAGCTATCTGCTGAACAGTGTCCCAAGACACAAGAAGAAGAGGAGGATATGTCCCATGTTCCATATGCAAGTGCAGTGGATGTTAGGGTAATGGATGTATGCAATGGTATGTACTAGACCGTGATATCAGTATAATAAAGGGGAGTATTGAGTGTGTTTATGTCAAAAACCCGTGGAAGGAGCATCGATGCTGAATAGCTGGTTTATATTTACATGGCACTAGTGATATGGCTTGTGCTACCTGTGAAAGACCAGCATCGGGAAAGAATGTTGGAGCATTCGTGAGTCTTGTTGATGCACTGGCCGGGAGATCCGGACGAAAGAAGATTTACAAGTGGGTATGTGTTTAGCCTATTTGGAGTTGCATGAAGTTGGGATGAAATATGCTGGTAGGCGTTTAACCAGAGGTATCACATGCTGTCGGCTCATGCAAGCAAGGAAGCAGTTTGGTTGCAGAGATTGTGTTCAAGTATGGGGTTGGTACAAAAAGCTATAAGGATAGATTGTGATAGCCAAAGTGCAATTTTCTTGGCTAAGAACCCTGCTTATCATTCAAAGACAAAGCACATTGATGTTCAATATCACTTTGTTAAAGATATGGTTGAGGCTAAAAGGGTGTTGCTGGTAAAGGTGGACACTTTGAAGAATGTTGCAGATGCATTGATGAAGTCTGTGAGCACTCAGAAGTTCTCTTGGTGTAGAGAAATAATAAAAGTAAGAATTGGTCAATGACTAAGTTTCCTTGGCCCTCACAGCAGTGCAACAAGTGTGAGAATATTGGGTATGTGTTATATTATTTCCACGACTAGCCCCAAGCTGCTAATGCTGTGCCGTGAAAGGGTGGGGGTCATAGGGGCGGCACTGCCGGGGGTCCGGTGTTTCCGACGAAATTTGTTTTGCATGCGGTCCCACTCATAGGCGGATCCGCCCATGGTTTTGTGGATGGTTTTGTACATGGTTTTGGGGTTCGATGGTTTTCGGCCCCTGGTATTTTGTAGATCTGGTCAAGGGAACTACGGTTATGTTCTAATCCAGGGTTAATGGATTGGGGTTTATGTATGCTTCGGCATGTATATATATGTGTTGTAACACTAAAAGGAATATAATGAAAAATCAAGCTGGTAGTCCCAATTTGGGATCCAGGGGAAAATATATGTGTTTATCTGTTTTATGTTTTATGCTCTCGCTATTGTTTATTTTCTGTTATAAGATTCGTGTGTAGATAATTTCTGTTCAGGGTTAAAACCTACATTTTTTACAATTAATTATTCTATATTTACTCCCAAAGTGATGGTAAACACATGAAATTTAGTAATAAATCAAGTTAATTATGAGGGTAAAACGTACCTTTTCCATGGCCCAACATACTCCCCAGCTTACCTTATTGCATGTCCTCATGCACTAAGATGGTTGAGGTGTAACAATGTCAAGGAATAGGTAGGGTAGAATTCCTCCTTATACAGTCTAAAACCATGTTTCTGTTTGACTTTTGCAAAAGCTTGATTTACATGACCCTTTGGAAGATCATAATCATCGTGATAGCCTTCAGGAGGGTACCGTATGATGGGAAAACTATAGCAGCACCCTATCCATGTAGGGCCCATGCATAAAATTATGTTACTATATGTGTAAAAACAAACAAAAGTTTCTTTAAAGTTTCTATAATTAAAGGGCTTCTGATTCTTAACGTTGTTGGTGGATGCCTGCCATCTTTTTTTAGCTGCTAACAAAGCATCTTCTCTGAACTCCTGAAATTATTCTCTCCCAGCTTGTACAATATCCTTGTGGAGTGGTCCCAAATTGGCTATGACCCCTTCCTATTTCATAAATCTTTTATGTTGAGTGAAGATATGCAGAGGTTTAGTTGGTTCCCCTCTAACCCAGAGATCCATACCATGCTCTCTTTTTTGAAAAATGTTATAGGATTTAGCCCACTTGATTTGATTTTCAGAAAAATAGAGGAATTCTTGAAACTGGATGTCTCCTATAAAGGGACTTGGGTTACTATCTCTCTCATCTTTCAAAAAGAAGTTGTGTATATATAGTTCACACAAGAGGTGCTGAACTTTCTCATTCTGTTCCCCACAACATTGGACAAATTATGTAGTGTTCTTAAACTCAGTGGGTTTCCATGCTCTAATGGATCTCACCTTTAATAGCATATATCTTTCTAATAAAAACAAAGCATAATTAGTGATAGGTGATCTACAAGACAGGACATCTGAGTAAATCGAGTAAATAGTATTTGCTTTCTGTGTGGCTTCTTCAGGCCGAGCTTGCACTTTCTTTACCTTCTCTTGTTCACTTCTAAAGCTGGTGAAAGTCTCATCTTCAGTTTCAGTAAGCTTATTAAGTTTTTCCAGCAGCTCCTGATGTACATGTAGTGGTACCACTTCCTTCTTATATTTAGCCAATTCCTGCTGGGTCTGTGTCAATTCGTATTAAAGTCTTGAAATAATGACTTCTTTTATCATAGGATTATTAAAAGGTGTTCCATCTATATGAGTTTCCTCTGTCTGTGTTTCTAATTATGTTTGGGTTTCAGCAGTGTGTGTCTCTAATTCTATCTGAGTTTCAACAATGTATGTTTCTTTCTTAGGCTTCCAAGCCTTATCTGCCTCTTTTAACAATTCCCTTAATTGCTTGACTATTTTTTTCAACTTCTTTTAATCTTGTGTAATTTCCTCAGCTTAGACCTCGCTAACTTAATTTTCGTTGTAGGGTTTCCTATAGAAGAGGGCACAATATTTTTTTCAGACACAGGGGGAGTTGTACCAATTTCTAGGCCATAATCTGGTAAAACAATATTTTCTTCAGGTACTAAAGGGACTGTGCCTATATCAGTACTCTGATCCAATGGGACAACATTTTCTTTAGGCACCACGAGAATTGTGCCTACATCAATACTCTGGTCAAATGGGATGGTGTTTTCATTAGGAACCTCTAAAATTGTGCCTATATCAATACTCTATTCTAATGGGACGATGTCACTCGACTAGTTTTCAGACTCAGGTGTTCTTTCTGAAAAGTTTTCTTCCTCCAAATATTCACAACCACATGGTGTTGAATCCCTCGAATGTTTCATTTCCTCCTTAGATGGTAAAATCTCAGTGTGACCAGAACTAGCAACAGAGGCAGTCTATTCTAGAGGGAAACTCTGTCCCTCAGAATTCCTGGAGGGGTTTCTTTCTTTGTGAAATGCACTCTTAATTTCCATCACACAGGCCATTTCCTCCTCATATCCTTGTAGAATTCCATCTTCTTTGTTTAGAGGAGGTGTATGAGATGGTCCTGCCTCATCGACCAAGGTCCTGCCTCATTTTGTCATGAACTTAACTGCTCAGAGCATCTTCATTTCACCAGACCTGAGGTCAAGGGATGGTTCCTTTTTCTTCTAGCTTTCCTTGTAATTAATATTTCCCTTCTTGGCTGGTCAATTTCTCTATTATCTGGGTTTTCTTCTAATGGGATTAGGAGAGGGTTTACAAATATGTCCCAAGTTAACTGATGCTCAGTTAATTCATGAGTGCCAATCAAATTTATCAGACCATGATGGATGATAAATTTATGCGGATTTTTAGCCCTCCTAACCTGACTAGATATGTCATGCAACAAATAATTCAAGAAAGATAGAAAATTAACTGAAATTTTATGCTTGAGTATGGCTGGAAGTTTGAGTTGCTAGGGTTTTACCACGTCTTGGCATCCGTCGCATGTAATATAATTTTGAACGTTGATTGCCAATTCCTGCCATGGTTCCTTCAAAGTCACAAGGTGAATCTCTTTTCCTTTGCGTACCAAATTCTCTTATGGATCTTGGAACACTGTAACAGCTTCATGTAACAGAACGTGCTTATCAGTCCACTTTGTCCCTGCTACCGAAAGTCCAGAAAACTCAGCTATTATAGTTTCTGATACTATTGTGTCTCTGCTTTTCACAATTGTGTGTCCATCTTGCAAGTTCTGCAGGAATTCTATTGCTATCTTAGTGTGGAATCCCTATATTTTTTCCAAATACGAGAGCCAACCATAATTTTGTAGTATATCACGAGCTTTTTCTATAATATTAAGTATTGTGGGCTCGTTGTAGACAGATATTCCACCCATGACTTCTGTGTCTCATAGGTTGAATTCCACTTCTGCATGCACTACTCACGACTTCATAAATTTAGAACATCACAAATACTGCATGCAAATACCTTGAAACTATTAAAAAGAGTATAAATGAAATTATGTTTTTTTTTTTTCAAATTAGCAGGTTTTAGCGGACTTTGATTATTAGTTCGCATGCTTTCTCTTCATGTAAACCTATGTACACATTTCACCCCTCCAATGAGAGAAAAGCGTCCACACCCTTAGAGTGCAGAAAAAGAGAAAATACCTTGAGGATCATTAATGCATCAGAATAATAACCATAACGACATACATTGTGGAAGAAATCAATCAAATCAGCTTCAATCATGAGTATGGTGGGGAAATGATTAAAAAGAAGAAGAAAAAAAAGGGAGGAATAATTATTATGAAAAAGATTTTTCTTTCATGGAAAGTTGTGACAAAACATGATATGTAAAGAGTGGTAACAACTGTTGGGATCAAGTGATCAGACATAATTAAGTTAATTCATATGTAGTTTTTGTTGGGAAAAATACTGAGAGGGGGGGGGGGGTGAATCAGTATTTACAGCATATTCAAAACCTTTTACTTTTCTTTACTTCAAAACCCATACGCTACTTTCCTGAATCAGACTTGCGTATATACGCGGATACCCTTTATTAAACTCACGTATACACAGAGATCTAATTATGCCATTAGTTCTTCACTTATATCATTCCATCATTCATTCATTAGATGATCTATAAACAGTAAAAATGTGCAGTAAGAACAGAATAAACCATCACACAAAGCATCACACATGAACACCAGGATTTTTAGGTGGAAATCCAAGTCGGGAGAAAACCACCGCTGCAGTTGCTCAGCCTTCAATATTTTATTATAGAGAAAACATCTTAACATAAGTGGGCCACAGATTTTTTGACCAGCATCGTTGTGCACCCACCTCGCGCTCGCGACGCCTTGAAGGAGCTCCGTCCCCGACTCGCTTAATGCCTCTCCTGGAAGGGATCTACGACCCCCCGATCTCGTTTACCAGCCTCACCTGGAAGGGAGCTACAACCCCCTGACTGAAGGCTACAACCTTCAGCACCACCTTGGACCACGTTTCATCAATTTTCACACTGGATCCAACAACTCCAATAGAACAACACTTGCAGGCCACGTTTCATCATATTTTCAGACTGGACCCTTTCCATACTTTCAAGCTCAAACATACATCACCAACAGATACTTATCAACACAGATCAGATAGTAGAAACACAACAGAACAGATCAGATATTTCATACCCCTTGCTTCAACAAACCCTAGTTTGCATACGCACTTTCCCTTCACTGATGTCGCGTATATACGCGCTTCCGTCCACATCAACCAGCGTATACCTCAGTGCATATTTCATTGCGCATACGCGCTTTATCTTCAAATAAAGTCACAGATATACGCTTCCTCTTACCACTTAAGTAGCGTATAGATCTTCAATCATTTATTAACATAGATACTTCGCTTTATCGTAAATTCAAATGCATTTACCTTTACTTCTCGCATGCTAGATCAATGTGTCTGATCGCCTCTATCACGCATCTAAAACCTGACAACAAATACAAGCATTTCGCATCTAGATCCTTCATCATTGGCATCATACATTCAGATTTATCTTCAAGTAACCCTTTCCATACAGATATACTTCACAGAGAAGTATTCATTCAAGCTCAGACATCTTGCACCCACACTCATGTTGTGCACAATGAATTTGTTCTCCTTATATAGGTTTATCCTTTTTCAATACCATGAGCCCCTTTTTCAATACCATGGGCCAAAACAATACCATGAGCCCAAAACTACCTGGACGGGGTCAATTAGGCGGATCATTACCCAATACCATGGGTCAATACCATGGTGGTTACCCTCGGTTTTGCACTTTTTGAGCGCTTTAGCCCATACGCGACTTGGCACGTTCTTTTCCGCGTGCATACGCGACTTCCCCTAGGCCAATCCGCGTATACCTAGAGACATACTCTTTTTCATCATAGAATTAGCACATGCTGAAATCCTTTCTTCATTGCCTTCTGTACACATTGTAGATACATCATATTTAGCTCATCAAGAACATATTCTAACAAGCACAACTTCACCAAGTAAGTTGTCATCATCTTCATTAAGTGGGTTGCCTTTCAAGGACAACACTCAGCATCATATTGTCAACAAACATCATATCACATCAGATTTACATCATTTACCAAGTCCATCAAGTCAAGAATAACTTCATCGGGTGGATTGCCATCAAGGACAACACATGTCAACAGTCATACGTTCATCTTGAACTAAAGGGGTTGCCATCAAGGACAACACTCGCATCATATTTCCAACTAATATCCCCTTTAATTTTGATGGCAACCACGATGTTTGCTGCCGCGCATAAGTACATTGACACCATGTCACTTTCCCAATTCTTTGACACCATTATCTGCATTCAAACACCATGTCACTCTCCCCCTTTGACATCAAGGGCAAAGGGCGGATCAAAACCAACACACTCTCCCCATTTTCTCTGCATGTGGAAGAAGCGTTCTGCAGATCTGATATGTACTGAAGTGACCAAGCTCCCCCTGAGTTCATGCTGAATCTTCAAATATATTTTCAATGAAGTACATGACTCTATGACTTTCCTATCACCAATG
This sequence comes from Pinus albicaulis, assembly GCA_034641835.2. Taxonomy (NCBI): domain Eukaryota; kingdom Viridiplantae; phylum Streptophyta; class Pinopsida; order Pinales; family Pinaceae; genus Pinus; species Pinus albicaulis. The sequence goes on along the minus strand of JAXQQM020082924.1, from coordinate 23,489 downwards.
ACTCATACTTACATCAAAGATCCATCCAAGTGGATTTACATATGAGACTCAAGTACCCAACCAAGTGGGTTTCAACATTTGACTCAGCTACTCAACCAAGTGAGTTTACAAAATTTGACTCAGCTACCCAACAAAGTGGGTTTACAGATTTTGACAAGTCCTTACATGACTGAATATTACAAATTTACATCATGGGTCTCAACAAGACCTTTTCATCAAACTAACAATATAACTTTAAGACCACCACCAGAAAGTCCTCAAGAAAGAGAACATATTTCAGAACCATCATAATGCCATCACTGCATTATACTCAGCAAAGCTAATGCTCCCCCTGAATCTGTGCATCCAAACATTCTTTCCATGTGACTAAGTGACTAAAATACATGTGGTTGTGCATCTGAACACTTTCATAACCAAATCCTTGAGCATCTTCAACAGAATCATTAGAAAAATTACAAGGCGGAAGACCATGCAAGATACCGGCAATGTCAGATATATCGGCATTAACTGTTGTTGTATACGAGAAAATGCGACTCCAAAGCGAAAATTTGTCCGGCCATTCAGGACGTAAAGTTTACCGCGCGAACTGCATGTCGCCCTTGTGTTTAAAAACGCGTATCAATGCCATCTTCTATGTTTAACTTAAGTAGTCCTTTGTAGGCGAGAGACAATGTTCACGACTTCTTTTACGAGATATTCCAGATATTTTTCACCGGAATAAGATAGATAAAACAATATGATTGTGTCTTCGGCGTCATCCAATAGTTTGTGTATAGCACGATAAATAACCAAGCCTTGATTCTTTGCGGGCAAGATGCTCTTTCCATACGAACAACATCTTCACATAGGTGTCAAGCAATCATCCATGTGGTCAATCATCCATGTGGTCCAACATCACCATGATCCTTAAGATTTAACATGAAGTAACATATGTAGGCAAAAGATCTCAACCATAGTAACAAGCTCTGCATGAACTATTCGTATCTCTGAATCATAAGACTTCCAATTTCATCCAACAAATAAACTTCAACAAGAAGTAAACATAGCTCATTCAACATCTCATCATCATAAACCATGTACCAAGCCATCATCATTTGAGCATGAGTATCACAATAACCAAAGAATAAGCAGTCATATTGCCAACAATGCAATCATTAGTATTCAACCTGCTGCTCCCCCTGAACCAATGCTCTTCCTTAACTTGTGCAACCTGAAAACCTTCATCAGCAACAATCTCTGTATGATCTGTCCTTATCTCTAAATTATAAGACTTACATTTCAGCACCGAATGCTCTTCATCAAAAAGAAAACAGGACTCATCCATAGTCTTCTACATAAGAAACCAAATATCATATCATCATTATTTGGAACTGATAAGTTAAGCTGATACAGAGTCAAAACTATAGTTATTATCAGTCAGACTGATGCTCCAGATCTTCAGCTATTAGATAAATTCTCTTATCATCAATGCATACGCGGTTGTGTCTGCTGGAACTCGTGTGTATACGCGAATTTGTTTCATCGAACCCGCGTATGGAAAGTGAAATATAGAAAATTTCACACCTTCATCTCCTCCTGCAATTTTACCTTCTGTTCCTGTCTTTTCTTCACACCAGATGCACTGTCAGAAATACATATAACCAAAATAATCAAATCAACCATGAGAGACATCATACATTGCTCCCCCTGTGACGATACATTACTAAATCTCATAATGTATCCCACATCATTCCTGCAGTCAATAAGAAAAGTCAGCTTCAGAAGCGGATGACTGCAGTAGGGTCAGAATTCCCTACGTTTCTGATCGGTCTTCCATCTTTTTCCAGATTTGTTTGAACTTTATATTTGTGTGCTGGAAGTTATCCAATTTCTCATAACTGTTCAACCTGCATTCCTTTTCTACATGTCCATACTTGTTACAAGAATAACATCTCATGTGTCTAGAGAAATAAGCATAAGAATCATAATGAGAATTTCTAATGTTTCTCCTTTTGCAATCAACTGCTTTATGTCCATACATGTTACATGAGAAACAATATCCCCTGAAGAAACTAGAGTACCTTTCTGAGTAGAACCTGTTTGTTTGTGGCTAAAATGATCTGCTCCTGCAATTTGCTGCAACATGCCCATAATTATGACATTTAAAACATTCAACATTCTTGAATGAATTCATGATTGTTGGTTGATCTTTTATTTCTTTCAACACTTCAGGTTTTGCATTGACATCCTCTGAATTTTTAGCACTTCCTTGTGAGCTAGATTCACCTTTAATAGTTTCATGGAAACCAAGACCAAGTTTGATAGCAGGAGACCTTTGATTACTTAAAATATTGTCCAAAGTGTTAGTACTATCTTGAAACCTCAAAAGTTTAACCTTTTCTTCTAATTTACCTTTGAGAATGTTTACCTCAACCTCCAAGGCTTGACATTGCTTTGTCATGATTTCTTCTTTCCTTCTTCCATCTTCTACTTGATCCTTCAGATTTAGGATCTCTTCTTTCAACCAATTTTAGTTTTCTTCACATGTTTGTTCTAGCTCTTCATTCTTCTTATTTGATTTTTCCAGATCTTCTTTGAGAGATATGATTTCTGCTTCAAGGCCTTCCTTTTCAAATGATTGTAGAGGTTCCTCATTTTTCTTACTTGATGCTTCTAGATCTGCCTGCAGAGAGATGATTGCAGCTTCAAGTCCTTCATTCTTCTTGCTTGATTTTCCAAGATCTGCTTCTAGTTCTTTAATTCGATTGGATGCATAAGTATGAAACCTTTGATACTTGTCCACCTGTCCATTCAACATTTCTATTTGATCTTTCATTTGAGAGGTCATCTCTTTGTAAATAGAATATTTCGTATCAATTTCCTTTTGTTGTTCTTCAACTTTGATCTTGATAGCTTCCACAACTTTACTATCTTCACTATTGTTTGCACAAAGAAGAGTATTACAAGTGGCCTTCTTCTTTTCCTTCTTTGCCATGAGTATTTGTAGAGCTTCGTCAGAAATCTGGATCCATACTGTCACTTTCACTATCATAATCTTTGCACATGCAGTTAAGTAAGAGACAAGAACAACGATTAATACCTGGTTCATCTTCTTCAATTTTTGCTATACATGATTTCTGAGGTATCTTCTTGTTTCGAGTAGCCTTCTTCTTTTGCTTCTTAGCCATGAGCACCTTCAGATCTTGGTCAAAATCTTCTTCATCTTCATTGGACACTTCATCATCATCTTCTTTTGCATAATAACTCTTTCTCTTTTCAATTTGTTTCCCTTTACCATGTTTTTCTCTATAAGGACATTTAGCATCATAGTGACCAACTTTTCCACACTCAAAACATTTGAAGGGAAGCTTACCTTTGAATCTTCCAGTACCTAGTTGGAGCTTTCTCACGAAATTTGCTTCTTCTTCATCGGATACATAGCTGGATTCTTTGATAACCTCCTTTTCCTTTCCTTTTGTAGATGCCTTAAAAGCGGCTTCTCTTATTTGAGAAGGACCTCCTTGTCTCATTTCAAAAGCAGTCAGAGTACCATGTAATTGAACAACAGAAAGAGTTTGCAGATCTTGCCTTTCTTCAATAGCACAAACTTTAGAGTCAAATTTTGAAGTCAAAGATCTCAAGACCTTTTCCACCAGAGTAGTATCAGCCATGGTTTCACCCAAATTTCTCATCCGATTTACAATATCATCTAGACGAAGAAAGAAACTGGAAACACTCTCATCACTATGCATCTTCAAATTTTCATATTCAATTCTAAGAGTTTGGAGTTTTGCACTTTTTACCTTTGTGTCTCCTTCATAGCTTAGAATGATTTTGTCCCATATTTCTTTTGCTGAATGTAGCTGCATCACTTTAGCAAATTCTGATTCAGACATGCTTCCCAATAAGACATTCAATGCTTTGGCATTGATTTCATACTTCTTTCTTTCAGCTGCATCAGTAGGAATACTTGCCGGGTATTGATAACCTTCTTCCACGATTGCCCATACATCTGCACCAAGACTTTGCAGATATGCTTTTGTTCGTACCTTCCAGAATATTATATTGCTTCCATTGAATAGAGGTGGCTTTATAGACATTACTCCTTCTTGACTTCCCATTGCGATGGATCTCCTTCAAGCAATCAAGCTTCTGCAGAAGGACACCCTCTGATACCAATTGTTGGGAAAAATACTGAGAGGGGGGGGGGGGTGAATCAGTATTTACAGCATATTCAAAACCTTTTACTTTTCTTTACTTCAAAACCCATACGCTACTTTCCTGAATCAGACTTGCATATATATGCGGATACCCTTTATTAAACTCGCGTATACACAAAGATCTAATTATGCCATTAGTTCTTCACTTATATCATTCCATCATTCATTCATTAGATGATCTATAAACAGTAAACATGTGCAGTAAGAACAGAATAAACCATCACACAAAGCATCACACATGAACACCAGGATTTTTAGGTGGAAACCCAAGTCGGGAGAAAACCACCGCTGCAGTTGCTCAGCCTTCAATATTTTGTTATAGAGAAAACATCTTACAACATATGTGCTGGTGCAGACTCCTACCAGCACGCAGGCACCCACCTGCGCTCGTTTACCAGCCTCTCCTGGAAGGGAGCTCCAACCCCCTGACTCGTTTACCAGCCTCTCCTGGAAGGGAGCTACGACCCCCTGATCTCGTTTACCAGCCTCTCCTGGAAGGGAGCTACAACCCCCTGACTGAAGGCTACAACCCTCAGCACCACCTTGGACCACGTTTCATCAATTTTCACACTGGATCCAACAACTCCAATAGAAAAACACTTGCAGGCCACGTTTCATCATATTTTCAGACTGGACCCTTTCCATACTTTTAAGCTCAAACATACATCACCAACAGATACTTATCAACACAGATCGAGATGGCAGCTTACGTGGTGGTCAGATATTTCACCCTTGCTTGACCAGGCCTAGTTTGCATACGCGCTTTCATCGCCGGTATCGCGTGTATACGCGCCCGTCCACATCAGCAACGTATACCTGGGTGCTACTGTTCGCATCATTGCTTGTCTTGGTGGCTTGCATATGTACTTCCTCTACGAGTGAAGTAGCCGTATGAATCTTCAATCATTGTAGAGCGGCAGTGCTTCTCGGTTAGATATTCAGTTCAGATTTACCTTTTTACTTCAGACAGATGTTCACCTAGATGTTCGCCTCATCACAGATCTAGTCATTCCATAAGCAAATACAAGTATATTTCAGATCTAGATCCCCTTCTTCATCATTGGTGCATCATACATTCAGATTTAAGTGTAACCCTTTCCATTCAGATCTACTTCAGAGAGAAGTATTCATTCAAGCTCAGACATCTTGCACCACCCTCATCTTTTGCACAATGAATTTCTTCTCCTTATATAGGTTTTCCTTTTTCAATACCATGAGCCCCTTTTTCAATACCATGGGCCAAAACAATACCATGAGCCCAAAACTACCTGGACGGGGTCAATTAGGCGGATCATTACCCAATACAATGGGTCAATACCATGGTGGTTACCCCTGGTTTTGCACTTTTTGAGCGCTTTTTCCCATACGCGACTTGGAACGTTCCTTTCCGTGTGCATACGCGACTTCCCCTAGACATATCCGCGTATGCCTAGAGACATACTCCTTTCATCAAGATTTAGCACATGCTGACTTCTTTTCTTCACTGCCTTCTGTACACATTGTAGATACATCATATTTTCTTCGTCAAGAACATATTCTATCAAGCACAACTTCATCAAGTAAGTTGTCATCATCTTCATCAAATGGGTTGCCATTTAAGGACAACACTCAGCACCATATTGCTATATCACATCAGATTTACATCATTTACCAAGTTCATCAGGTCAAGAATAACTTCATCAAGTAGTTTTCCATCAAGGACAACACATGTCAACAGTCACATGTCTTCATCTTCATTCAGTGGGTTGCCATCAAGGACAACACTCTGCATCATATTTCCAATAGTTTTACCATGCATACAGGTTTTTATAAATATAATACTATTCAAATGATAAGTTCTCCTTTGGGAATGGGTTGGTAAAAATAAGTGAATATAAAATGATTGGTTGTTTAACATGAAACTCCAATGGCACAAGCAGAGCCATTGCTGCTAGCAGGCGTCCATAGCCTCGACAGGGTTGCTTTTTAACCCAAAAATTAGTCAGAATCCTCTATTTAGTATTTAGATAATTTATTTATTCTTATGGAGAGACCACTATGTTGGCATGGTTACTAGATAACCACAATGCCATTCACTAGGTTTTAACAAAGTAATCAAGTTGGCTCGTGATGAGACCTCCCGTCCTTCCAGAATTTTTCTAACTAGAAGGTCATTACCCTGGTGTGGTGTCCATAATGGGGATGTTACTTGTTATCTCCTTATGGTCATGGTAGGCTGGCTCATGATGAGACCCCCTATATTCTCTAAAATATTTGCATATTATTTTCATATTTGTATAGTTTTGAATTATAACTAGAGGGAGACTCCTTAACTCCTTAAGAGTTAGGGATGGTGTGAGGAGTGAAAAGAAATGCCAAGAAAAGTTATATCCTTATTGCTAAGTCACCCATCCCTAGAAGATCAACCATTGATAGTTTTGTTTTCGCCCTATAATTTTTAAGATTAGAAAGAATAAACTATAAAGGACAACATCAAACCACTTTGGAATCTAGGACCTAGCCTTCCTAGACTTAGAGAGGGCTCTATCTGTTTATGATTTTAATTTTATCTTTATGTTATGAGTGCTGATGTTAGGCTAGTTACATTGATAGTGGGATTGGTTGTGTTGATTGATTTTTTTGGTTGGATGAGCAGATCTGTTGAAACTAATAGATTGGGCTATGGAGTCATAAAAGGTTGGTTTGTTGCATCAAGTTTTCAAGAGCATCATAAGGCAATATAACTATGCTTACTAGGTCTTAAAGCAGTATGAATTGTGAGATGAAAGAAACAATGAATTTCAATAATGCTTAAAAATAAATTAAGAATTTATTAACCAGACTTTAGAAGAAAAAATTAGATAGTAAAAACAGACATAATTAAGGTGCTCCAACAACAAATCTTGATATAAAATTTCTGATTTACACTCAACTTAAAATGGTATGAAGTAGGAAGAACAATGAAAACATTTAACACAGAGAAGGAACCCCATCACCAGACAAACACAACTCAAGTATCCTGTAAATGGTCTCTTATTACTAAAGCTCTAGCTTCAAAAAGTTACAGTGCTCTAATACAAAAGTTTTCACAATACAGGGTCCAACCCTTGATACTTCCAATACATATAGTATTTAACTAAAAACTACACTAATTTCCCTATCTACTTCAACAATCTGTTATTAATTACAACTAAGAAAATATGTACAAGTGTGGCCATGCAATAGATAATGATAAAAAAATCTAACAATCACTGCTTGCTATATTTACTTCGGTAACCCTTTATGAATTACAAAGTATACCAACTCTGGCTATAGTGGTTAGGAAGAGGCAACGATAAATAAATCTGACAGCTGGATGTAATTTTTGGATTGTTGTTGCAGGATCATTAAATCTAATGCGGCGCGGACTGCTTTTGGTTGATCGGTGACTGTGATGACCTTATCCTTATTTTGCAGCCATAAATCGACTCACCATTCTCTGCTGTCAAAAAATCTTAGTAGAATATACCTTCGAATGTCACTTGTGCTCTTGCTTTTCGTCAAAATCTAGAAAGGGATAAAACTTCTCACTATTGAATCTGTCAAAATATTTTAACATTTGATTTGGTTTCTTGAAATCTGATTTATTGACTTTCATCATCCTTTATTTTGTCACAACTATTTGAGGAAAAATATATTTTAATTAAATCATAAAAATGAATTTCATGATTAAATTTTTCAATATATTCATTTGGAAAATATATTTTTCACATGGATTTTGAAAAAACCATATGTTGTTTGCAAAAAACCATGCCCTGTTTATCATTTTACCACTGTAAAAGTAATTCCAAATTTACATGTACCTGTACATTCCTTTAACTCTGTAACTGTAACTAAATTTAGTTTCACATGTACCTGTAAATTATTTTTACCTATGTCTCTTTTACGTGAGCCTTTTATCATGAAATGAATTCAAGTGAATATCATTTTTGTTGTCTTGTTCATTAATTTCATAGCTATATGATTGCATAGCATCCCTTTTCATTTTCCTACATGGTAAATTTGTTTTTTCCTGTATATGTAAAATCATTTTACACATTCGCCTCCCATCCATATAACATTTATTCCATATATTATAAAATTTCATTCCCGTGACCTTTATAAAATTCAAATGACAAAGTTAATGGTTTTCAAGAGGGATAAGGTAGTAAGAGATTTAGACTTGGGGTTACGAAATTTATGTGAGGCTCACAACTGTAAAATGTGGTAAAAAGTGAAAACCACTTAAGGGGATGGGGGATCCAAAATAACTCAATAGCCATTCGATCTATTTGCACACATCTCAAGGGTTATAACATAAGGGGCGGGGTGGGCCATGAAATTATTCTAATGTTTTTAGAGTTTATATTTTTTATTTATTTTTGAATAAATTTTAATAATTCAAGAATACATAATTTCATAACTAGGCAATTTTCTCCGTTTTATTATTTAGAGGAGCAAATTTCATCCTTCTCTATCTTGTGATCCAGGAGTCAGACTTGGGCATAAGATATATCATTGGAAAGCTACTTCCGAGGAATTTATGATGGAAAAACCTGGAGACTGATTTGACCTAAACATGTCTTGCAAAAAGCTTCCCAATCTTTTAGATTTGGCCTCTTACTAGAAATAATTTGTAGGATGAAATATTATTGATAAGTTCATATGACTTGTTGTCAATCCTAGAGACAGCCTTGAGTTGTGAAAGACTAGTGCCTAGGACATCTTATATAGTAAGGAGCATAAGATATAACAAAGACAATTATCAGAACAAGACTCTTTACTACTTCAATTTTAACAAGAAGGTACAATGTAGGTGGAACCAAAATACTCATAGACTCAGCATAATGAAAAGAACACTGCAGAGGCAAAGAGTGAATCCTAAATATAAATGCATCAGAAAACTCAAAGATAGTTTTCTGTAAGGAGGGCTGGATTATAAAAATGCTTTACAGAGATTGAAAATTAGACGGCATTTGATGTGTAAGAAATATAAAAGGAATACTAACTACTAATGAGATGAAATTCCATAAACATATCTAAACATGAGATGGACTTAAGATAATAAGAATCCATACATGTCAATAGCTTTCAAAGAATAACATCCCATAGCACCTAATATAGAAGAAACGTGGATGAAGTGGACAATGAAGCAACATATCATGACTAAGCCATAACTAAAGCGCTAGACAGGTTTAGCATGAGTATTGATTGTGATAAATTCATACCAAAAACAGTGAGCCACTCGCATTCCATAGCATGATACAAGAAGGATGGAAATAGTGAAATGAACAGCAAAACTATATCACATAAGATAGAATTACAAACTATAAAGCATCAAGACCAGAATCCTCATTAAAGGTAAAACTCCTTATCGTTGAGACCCAATGGGCTCTTCACATTTGTATTAAAACTTCAAAAAAATGCATACAAGAAACTCTTTCAGAGAAAATTCTTCAGAAAATCTGGAACCTTCTTTTTCTCTTTAGTTATTGCTTATATAGAGGCCTCAGAAACATGAGCGAGAAGATATTTTTGGGAAAAATATCTTCCTCGCGTGCTGGTAATTAGTTTGAGGTCTCCATCAAAAATAACTAAAATTCATGATGAGGAATTGGGGCATATCATCATTGAAAGTTAGCCTCACGGTCATTTTAAACAAAAATATCAAATAATAGTTTCTGACATAAGGTAAAATGCAGTGGTGGAATGTGAATTCCACTTGAAATTTAAAAGTAACAAACTAAAATGGAAGTAAAAGGCCACTAGGGCCAAATCATGAATTGACAATGTTCACTGATGAGGTGGAGTTGAGGTGGTCACTGTCACATATGGCTGAATGTTGGCTAAGAGGAATCAATTTGCCTCTGACGTGGAAGTAGAGGATTTTCTGCCCGTATATCTTCATGATTTTCTCTAATTCTGATTTAATTTGGAGGATGGGATTTTGATAATCAATCTTAGCCGAAATCCCCAAATTGTCTTCAATATTCTGTTTCTGCCATGGCAGGTCTTCGACACTGATACTATGATTGCGGCTAAAATAACCTCTCTGTGTTCTGAATCATAGTGACCTTGATTGTGGAACCTAGAGTGAATTCATCACTCTGTAACAACCTTGCACAATACAATAAAATCATCAAGAAAATCCGAGGAGTGGCGGAAGGAATGTTGTGGAGGCTTGTGGAAGTGGTGGCAAAGCAGTGGAAAACTGATGAAAAACATGCGGGATGGAAGAAACAAATGAAAATTAATGAAAGTGGGACTTTTGGATGGTGGGACCTGGTGGGTGGAGGGCGATTAGATGCGGACCGTCAGATCTCAGGAGGAGATCGACGGTTGAGATGCCGTGATGGAGTTAAATGGTCGTGCGATGAAAAAATATGCATGGAGGATGTGATGCAACACAGACCATTGATCGGGATCGAGCGGATGGTCACGATTGGATCGGGGGATCGCAATCGGTGGAGGCGGGGGTGACACTTTAAGGACTTGCGATTGGCGATGCACGATCGAGCGCCAGTTGTCCGATCTGGAACAAGATCGACGGCAGAGACTCAATCGATGGGGAGATAGACAGGGGTAAAGGAGTGGAGAGAGAGAAATACGAGTCGTCGGATCAAATGGAAATCGACGGCGGGGATTACAATCAGAGGATCACAATTGGGGAGTGTGGTGGGTGGCACACCTTAAAAGTTGCGATTGTGATTGGAGCAGTGTTGCGATTATGTGATGCAATTAGTGCTGGGCCATCAGATCTAAGAACAGATCAACAGTTGATATGTGATCGAAGGGGGGAAAGGGGAGAAGCAATGGGCGTGATGTAGAACTAGCGCGGACCATCGGATTTGTATAGATCGACAGCGGGTATTGCACCCACGCTCCACAGAACATTACACTATCGCATTGGAGATATTTGAGTTAACAAAGAAATGCGCTTCCGTCCGTCTCTCCAATTGTGATAAGTGCCTTATGGGCTAGCACCTGGTCTTAGCACCTGGGCATATGGGGAAGTGGTTAAGGGGGCTGGCCAAAAGGGGCTAAGCCTGTCATAAGGTGGAAAGTGGGTTTTTGGCCAATTTTTAATGCATTTTAAGCCCAACAAGGGGTAAAAGTAAGGGGAATGAAGGGATTTTAAACCAAACAAAGGGTATTTGTGAGGTTAAAAGGGGAATGGAGACAATTTAGGGGGTTAATAAGGAATTAGGAGAGGGGAAAAAAAAGGTGAAGAAACAGAAGTTAAGTGGGGATGAAATAAGAGGGAAAAGGACTTTTTTGGGCATTCTTCTTTACAGCAGAGAGGCTTCAAAACTGAGAACAACAGTGAATTTTAACCATATGATCAACATTGGCTCCACCTCGGGGTAGCACATTCATCCTTGGGCGTGTCGAGAACTTCGCAGACCACCTGTTAAAATTTTGTGTGGACACCACTCTTCAGCACTTTTCATTTATCTCTTCATGATTCATCATGACACACACATCATTCGAAAAAAGATGAAAATAGAAAACTAATGTACAGTATGATACATCAGGCTCTCTCAGCCTAAATCAGAACTGGAATTAAGGTTTGAGGAACTGACCGTTTACAGGGGCATCGAGCAATTCTCCCTGTAAATTTTCCAACCTGAAGGTGTTGTTGCCCCTTGGTTCCATAATTTTAAAAGGGCCAAACCAGAGTGGGTCAAATTTACCATGTTTCCCCTTTTCAGCTCTTTGAATATCCCATCTGAGCACTAAATCCCCAACCTACAACTTCCTGTCCTTGGCATGCTGATCAAAAAGGTCCTTCATCTTCTCTTGATATTCAGTTAGCCTCTGACTTACCTACTTCCGTGTTTCTTCTAACTCCACTAGCTGATTGATTCTCCTAGTCACATCATCAGGTTCTTTTTGACTTTCTTGCATGAATCAGGCTACTGGTAAGGCTAATTGTATAGGGAATACTGCTGCCCTCCCATATACTAATTCATACGGGGACTTCCTGGTTGCTCTCTTGCTGGTAATCCTGTTGGCCCACAGAGCAAATTTCAACTAGGAATCCCAATTTTTCTGATTGTCATTGATAGCCTTCTTTAGTGCTCTCACCAGGGTTTTATTTGAATACTCTTCCAGGCCATTTCCTTGAGGGTAATAAGTTGTAGAGTGGCCTAGTGCAATGTTATACTACTGGCAGAAGTTGACAAACTTTGCAGATTTAAAGGCCTGTGCATTGTCAGTCACTATCTTGGCAGGGCAACCAAATATGGATATGATATTTTCTTCCATAAATTTCATTACCACAGCATCTGTTGCATTCCTTGTAGGTATAGTTTCCACCCAATTTGTGAAATAATTTGTGGCAGTTAATATCCACTTATGTTGACCACTTGATGAAGGATGTATTTCACTGATAAATTCAATTCCCCATTGCTGGAGTGGCTCATCCACGTGAACATGGATCATGGGCAGACGTGCCAACTTCTGTCTTTCAGCAAACCTTTAGCATTTCTCACAAGCTATAACCCAGGCAAACACATCTCCAAAGAGTTTGGGCCAGAAGAAACCAGCCTTCAGGATTTTGTGAGCAGTGGTCCTCCAACTATAATGACGCCCACAGATTCCTTCATGAAATTCGGCCATTATACTCTCAACCTCGTCTTCTGTGAGACACAGGAGTAGAATGCCTGAGGGATCTCTCCAGTACAACTGGCCATTGGCAACTATGTAATTCTGTGATTTCAACCTTAGTGTTCTGTATTTAGCTTTATCGCAGCTGGGAGGGTAGCTGAGTGTTAGAAGATATTCCACTATCTCTTTGTACCACGGGCTGATGAGGTACTTCATATGTGTCTTCTGAGTAGCTATCTCTACTCCTTGTTGCTCTTCTTTCTTCTCAGACTCCTCATTTGCTATCATGTACAGATTTATATCCAGAGCCTGAAAATTTGATTCGAAAAATATTTTGGCCAACCCTTGTCCCTTAATCAGTTTGGTAGGGCGAATATCCAGCTCATATTCTTGTATTTTGGCAATCCACTTCCCCCTTTTTCCTTCGCTATCCCCTTGGATAATAATATCTTTTACAACTACTGTAGGCACAAATGCAGTGATATGGGACTGCAAGACATACATGCGAAATGCTTTAAGAGACTTCACCAGGGAATATGCCTGCTTTTCTAATATGTTATATTTCAGCTCTGCATTACGGAGCACCTGACTAAAGAAAGCGATGGGCTGCTCATACCCTTCTTCATTTTTCTGCAATAAAACTCCTGCCACTGTATGAGGTGATGCAAATGAAAAGATCATGAAAGGTTTGGCATAGTCTGGTCCAGCTAGCACAAGGGCTTCTAAAAAGGCATTTTTTATCCTGGAAAAGGCCTCTCGTGATTCCTGAGACCACTTTACCTCATTTTTTGTCTTCAGCATGTCAGTTATATGTCTAACTATCTCTGCATAGTTAGGGATAAACCTCCTCAAAAATTTAATGCGCCCTAGGAACACCTGCACCTCCTTCTTATTTATGGGAAGAGAAATTCCATTTATAACTTCTACTCTCTTAGGATCGATTTTTACCCCATCTTTGGTTACAATATGTCCCAAAAGCTTGCCCTCTTCTAATGAAAATAATGAATTTTGTGGATTGAGAGAGAGACCATACCTTCTACATTTCTCAAAAGTTCTATGCAAATGTTCAATGTGCTTAGCATCATCCTTTGAAAACACAGTGATATCATTGAGATAGACCACCACAAACTTATCTTGCTCCCCAAAAAAGGCGATGTCCATGGCCCTTTGAAAAGTGGCCCCTGCATTAAATCAACCCAAAAGGCATCCTAGCATACATAAACATACCCCTTGGTGTGGTAAAGGCAGTCTTCTTCTGATCTTCTAGAAGTACAACCACCTTATTGTAACCCGAGAAACCATCCATCATCGACATTCGAGAGGCTCACACCACTTTCTGTAGGATATGATCCATTTTGGGAAGTGGGTAATTATCCTTTAAGGATGCAAGATTCAGATTCCTGAAATCAACACACAGCCTTAATTCTCCATTCTTTTTCCAGACAGGGACTAAATTTTCCACCCACTTAGAGCACCTCAATGGCACAATTATTTTGGCTTGCAATAACTTCTTAATTTCTTTCTCTATGGAAGGGAGCAAAAGAGGGTTAATATTTCTAAGCTTCTGCTTGCGCGGCTTTGCATCTCATTTCAAACGAATTTTATGTTGCATGATGCTAATATCAAAAGTTTTCAGGTCTTAATAAGACCATGAAAACACATCTTTGTAGGACTGAAATAGTTTCTAGTAGAGCTCTTTATATTATTTTGGGACTTTCTTGGACAACCTCACAATTTTGGGGTTAGCATCAGTACCAAGATTTAGGTCTTCTACTTGATTTTCTTCTACTGCTTTGTTTGGCTGCAGTGGGACGTCGTTCTTGTCAAAAAATCTCTCTAGAGGCACTAGTCCTCTAGGTATAACGTTTCCCTTCAATTGCAACACTTTATGACTTGCCACCTTTTCCTCCCATTTGTTTTCTGAAAGGTCTTCATCTTCTTCTTCTTCACAAACATCTATCTCCATGTTTGAGAATTCTCTTACTGTTTCCATGAATCTTTTCACTTGTTCTTCATCCTCAAACACCTGCCAGTGCTTGATGTTATCTGGGATTGATGGTCGATAACATACCTCAATTTCATATCTTAAGAGAGGGTTTTGAGGTGGATGAAAGGTACTGGCAGCCATTGCAAGGGATTCTTCCATCCTATTCTACTCCCGAGGCATGAAATGAATATTAAATGCCAAGAAAAAATTCTCCACCAGATCCTAAACTTTGTTCCTATAAGCGCTCAGCCTAGGATGTTTGGTTTGGCACAGATTCTTCACTTGTCTAACCACCAATTCTGAATCTCCCAGAACCTTTAGACTCTGTATGTTCATACTCCTGGCTATATGTAACCCTAACAGAGGTGCTTCATACTCGGCCACATTATTAGTGGTTTCATACTCTAGTTTGAAAGACAATGGGATGCCTTGGCCTGTAGGAGAAATCGATAATACTCTAGCCCCATTACCTTCTCTGGAGTTTGCTCCATTAAAATGAAGTGTCTAGATTCCTGCTTCATGGCTCTCTATGGACCTCTCAGTCTTGATATGGAAAAATGATGGTTCATGAGCATAATCTTGATATTCTTCCAGCATCAAACATGAGAAATATCCCTCCTTACTATAAACTGGAGAATTAACTGAGTTGTCAGCCTTGGTGACCGTCTTGACAATTCTAGTTTCCCAGTATAACCTCCTCTCCTGGCCACCAAGAACCGGGAAGTAGCATAGGTCAAGTCCAACTTGATTGACCCACCAATTTTAGTTCCCTAGGACCTTGACAGCAACATGCCAAAGCGAGCTGGGATGTCAGCCACTGCGATGTCCATCACCACACTTTTTGGTGAGATTTGGGCCAAATTGACCACCAAATCCTTGATCATACCCAGGCATTTAACTCTTTTGGAATCAAATGAATAGAGGTCTTTTTATGGATGAGTGATTTATAATCCTAGTTGTTCCATGACCGACAGGGGAAATAAGTTATGAGAGGCTCTTGAATCTAACATACAGTTATGCAAAAACAGGTCATGAATTACTAGGGACACATAAAATGGGGGAGTAGAAGCATATAATTCCTCAACATGTGGGCCAAATACAACCATAGGTCTTTCTTCTTGAAGGTTCAGACTGTCTGGAATATGTGCTACTTCTAGGGGAAGCATAAAGGATGTGACCTGGGATTGATATGTTGTCTGCTTCAGCAATTCGGTCAAGGGGACTAGGATTTTGACTTTCTCAAGCTCCTTTTGTAAACTGAAGACAGAGGGGGACTTATCTACTAACATCTCTTTTGACTCTTTTCTTTGGACAAGAGTTTTGAATTCCTTTATGACTAACTTGACATTGGGGGGAGTAACAACTTGTGAGGAGGAATGAATTTGATCAGCAGACTACAAAGATTCGTTAAGAGGCCTCTTACCTTTGTCTGCGGTCCTTTGAGCTGTTGTCTCCTTCTGAGAAGATGCTTCCTCATGAGGTGTGTCTTCCTCCTGATCCTGAGTGCGAGTTCTCTTCCTAGAATATCTGAGGTCATATCTTCCATTAAACTATGCTAGCATGAAATCGAAAAACGGCTTGCAGTAGTCATCGATCTTAGGATCTTCGGTGCTTTCATTAGCTCTTTCTTCCTCTTGTGATGGAATCTCTACTTCATCACCTTATTGTAGCGGACATTCTACTTCATCACTGTTTGAAAAAGCGAGGTATGCTTCCTCTTGCTCGTAAGTGGTTTCTTCGGTAGGACCATCTACTTGACCTTCCAAATACAAAGGGTGTGGTACCTAATCTTGTTGCTCCTTCCATTCCCTTTGCAGTATTTGCAGGGGTGGTTTCCTATATTGAGGATTGTAACCCCTATTTGGAGCATTCTGGAAATTCTTGGAGGATGTATTCTTGGCCTCCAATTCAAGTTTGACCAGCTTACTAGATAGGTTCTTAATCATTTTTTTCATTTCTTCGATTCTGTTATCAGTTGATTCTCTATCTTGGATAGAAGTAGACACCTCCTCTTTACCCTTCCTTCCAGCATCTTGGTCTGGTTTTCCCTTTGATTTACCAGTGGAGGCAAAATTTTCTTCCATCTCTAGTGCATTGGTTTGAGCATCATCCAGGGTGGCAGTCTTTCTTTCTCTCAGAGAGAAACCAAATTTTGAGTCAAAAGTTGCCATGAAAACAACTTTTGCAGCAGTTTGATGAGGTTTCATATCAGTAGGGAGACTTAAATACAATTTATTAAACCCCTTGATGAACTTTGACACTCCTTCGTTATGTCTTTTCTTGAGTGTGTTAAACTCAGTAAGACAATGTCCATGATATTTCTTCTCCCCCCATTTTCTAAGAAAAGTATCCTCCATTCCTTCCCAAGTGGTGATGGAATGATATCCCAATGTCTTAAACCATTTTTAGGCTTCACCATCAAGAGATTGAACAAATAGTCTTAAGACTACGTCTAGATGTTCCACATTAAAGTTCTCTGCAAAAGAGCAGAAAACCTCAAAATGCTTTTGAGCTTCAATCTCATTTTCCCCATTGAATCGGGCCAAGATCTTCAGATAGTCCTGTGGCATATCATTTAACACTTGAGGTAATGCCATGGGGGCATACTTATTCAACAAGAAACCAGTAAAATTGGCCATTGGAGGAGGAGGTGGAGGTAGTAGAAGGGTTTGATGTGTAAGAGGAGGAGGAGGTGGAAGTGAAGTGTGAATGACAATAGGAATGTATTGAATAGCAGCTTGGGATGATGATGGAAAAGACAGAATATTAATAGCAGATACTTCAGTGACTTCTTTGACCTCTTCGGCCTCTGGGGTGGGATGGAATGTGTAACGAGTAGTATCTATTGATTCAACTTCATCTTTGATTTGGATTCTTCCCAGAGGAGGACTTTCTGAGTAATAAACAATCTCTCCCTCAGTGGAGTCAGGACCTTGCACTTGGGCTACTTGAGAAGAGGAGGATGGAAAGTATTATAAATAAAATTTATGGATCTTGGTGTGGATGGATTGTCTTTCCCTCCAAATTCTCCTATGTAGGATTTTCTCTGGGTCAGACACAGAGGGTGTCTTTGGATGAGACGTATCTAACCTCAGGTGTGGCTTCCTAGGAGCTAGGACTGCAAGTAATTTTATCTGAGAAATTACTGTGGAGTCGCCAAGGTGAGGGATCTACAACTCTCAACTCTTCATGCTCACCTTTTTGAAGAGTGAATAAAGATCTTGTCGAGGCCTAGGGATTCAAATTTTCTTAACTTCGTTCCTCGGCAATGGCGCCAAAAATATGTTGTCAATCCTAGAGGCAACCTTGAGTTGTGAAAGACCAGTGCCTAGGACATCCTATATAGTAAGGAGCATAAGATATAACAAAGAAAATTATCAGAACAAAGCTCTTTACTACTTGAATTTTAACAAGAAGGTACAATGTAGATGGAACCATAATACTCATAGAATTAGCATAATGAAAAGAACACTACAGAGGCAAAGAGTGAATCCTCAATATAAATGCATCAGACAACTCAAAGACAGTTTTTTGTAAGGAGGGCTGGATTCTAAAAATGCTTTACAAAGATTGAAAATTAGACGGCATTTGATGTGTAAGAAATATAGAAGGAATACTAACTACTAATGAGATGAAATTCCATAAACATATCTAAACATGAGATGGGCTTAAGATAATAAGAATCCATAAATGTAAATAGTTTTCAAAGAATAACATCCCATAACACTCAATATAGAAGAAACGTGGATGAAGTGGACAATGAAACAACATATCATGACTGAGCCATATTTAAAGCACTAGACAGGTTTATCATGAGTATCGATTGCGATAAATTCATACCAGAACCAGTGAGCCACTCGCATTCCAGAGCATGATACAAGAATGATGGAAATAGTGAAATGAACAGCTAAACTATATCACATAAGACAGAATTACAAACTATAAAGCATCAAGACCAGAATCCTCATTAAAGGTAAAACTCCTTATCGTTGAGACCCAGCGGGCTCTTCACATTTGTATTAAAACTTCAACAAAATGCATACAAGAAACTCTTTCACAGCAAATTCTTTAGAAATCTGGAACCTTCTTTTTCTCTTTAGTTCTTTCTTATATAGAGGCCTCAGAAACATGAGTGAGAAGATATTTTTGGGAAAAATATCTTCCTCACGTGTTGGTAATTAGTTTGAGGTCTCCATCAAAAATAACCAAAATTCATGATGAGGAATTGGGTCATCTCATCATTGAAAGTTAGGCTCACGGCCGTTTTAAACAAAAATATCAAATAACAATTTCTGACAGAAGGTAAAATCCAGGGATGGAATGTGAATTCCACTCGAAATTTAAAAGTAACAAACTAAAATGGAAGTAAAAGGCCACTAGGGCCGAATCATGAATTGAAAATGTTCACTGATGTGGTGGAGTTGAGGTGGTCGCTGTCACAGATGGCTGAATGTTGGCTGAGAGGATCAATTTTCCTCTGATGTGGCAGTAAAGGCTTTTCTCCCCGTAGATCTTCATGATTTTCTCTAATTTTGATTTAATTTGGAGGATGGGATTTTGATAATCAATCTTAGCCGAAATCCCCAAATTGTCTTCAATCTTCTTTTTCTGCCATGGCAGGTCTTCGACACTAATACTCTAACTGTTGCTCAAATAACCTCTCTTCATTCCCAATCATAGTGACCTTGATTGTGGAACCTAAAGTGAATTCATCACTTTGTAACAACCCTGTACAATACGATAAACTCATCAAGAAAATCCGGGGAGTGGTGGAAGGAATGCTGTGGAGGCCTATGGAAGCGATGGCGGAGCAATGGAAAACTGATGAAAAACATGTGGGATGGAAGTAACAAATGAAAATGAATGAAAATGAGACTTTTGGATGGTGAGACTCGGCGGGTGGAGGGCGATTAGATGCAGACCGTTAGATATCAGGAGGAGATCGACGGTTGAGATGCCATGATGGAGTTAAATGGCCGTGCGATGAACAAATATGCAAGGAGAATGCGATGCAACGTAGATTATTGATTAGGATCGAACAGATGGTCACGATTGGATCGGGGGATCGCAATCGGGGGAGGTGAGGGTGACACTTTAAGGACTTACGATTGGCGATGCGCGATTGAGTGCCAGCTGTCCGATCTGGAACAAGATCGACGGTGGAGACTCAATCAGTGAGGAGAAAGATGGGGGTAAAGGAGAGGAGCGAGAGAAATATGGGCCATCGGATCAAAGGGAAATCAATGGTGGGGATTACAATCAGAGGATTGCAATCGGGGAGTGCGGCGGATGCACACCTTAAAAGTTGCGATTGTGATTGGAGCAGTGTTGCGATTATGCGATGCGATTAGCGTTAGGCCGTCAGATCTGAGAACAGATCGATGGTTTATATGTGATGGGAGGGGGGAAAGGGGAGAAGCGATGGGCGCGATGTAGAACTAGCGCGGACTATCAGATCTGTATAGATCGATAGCGGGTATTGCACTTGCACTCCACAAAACATTACACTATCGCATCAGAGATATTTGAGTTAAAAAATAAATGCACTTCCGTTCGTCTCTCCGATTGCGATAAGCGCCTTGCGGGCTAGCACCTGGTCTTGGCGCCCGGGCATATGGAGAAGTGGTTAAGGGGGCTGGCCAAAAGGGGCTATGCCTGTCATAAGGTAGAAAGTGGGTTTTTGGCCCATTTTTAATACATTTTAAGGCCAACAAGGGGTAATGTTAAGGGGAATGAAGGGATTTTAAACCAAACAAAGGGTATTTGTGATGTTAAAAGGGGAATGGAAACAATTTAGGGGGTTAATGAGGAATTAAGAGAGGGGCAAAAAAAGGTGAAGAAACAGAGGTTAAGTGGGGATGAAATAAGAGGGAAAATGTCTTTTTTGGGCATTCTTCTTTACAGCAAAGAGGCTTCAAAACTGATAACAGCAGTGAATGTTAACCATATGATCAACATGACTGATAGAAAATATTCAATGACCTTGTGATACTATGAATTACAGGAGTCTAGCAAGTGTAAGAAGATAAACCAACATGGTATCGAGATAATGAATTTTTTTATAATATCTCTGAAGAAAAAATATCCAGCAAGCCATTACATAGTTTGAACCATATCAATATCTGGAAATAAAGATACCCATCAAAAGTAAAAAAGATCATAATTGTTATTAATATCATTGTTTTTCTCCTTCTTAGGTGCATATTCCTTATCCACAAGATGATTCCCATGACAAAATGTATGAGAAAGAAATAAAATGGAAAAAATTCATTCAGACAACTACTTATTATAAAAGCGCGTCTGTTCATTTGACTGAACAATGACTGTTCAGTCGATTGAACAATAATTGTTCAATCAATTGAACATCAAAAACACTCAAAATAAAGTCCATTGTTATTTTGACCGAACAACGACTGTCCAATCGACCGAACAGTAAAAAAACACAAAAATAAAATCCATTGTTATTTTGATCGAACAATGGTTGTTCAGTCGATTGAACACAATTGTTCAATCCATCGAATAACAAAAACACACAAAAAAGAAAATATGTTGTTCTTTTGACCGAACAATGGCTATTCAGTGAATTGAACAGAATTTTTTCAATCGATTGAAAAAAAGAACACAAGAAAAAGAAAGTATGCTATTCTTTTTACCGAAAAATGACTATTCAGTTGATTGAACAACATCTCTTCAATCGATTGAACAACAAAAACACAGAAAAAAGAAAAATCGTTGTTCAATTAATTGAACAAAAACTCTTCAGTTAATTGAAAAAAGAACAAGATATATATATATATATATATATATATATTTATTTATTTATATATATTTGTACAGTGATGGAATCACAATCAAATGTAAGACAATATATGCATTATTTACAAAACTGAAAAGAACATATTTTTACGAAGGTAAATCTACCGGGTCATTACTCCCTGCAGCTAAAATTTGCATGGCGAGGTCGTCACGTACTTGTTGGCATAAATACTCCTTTGTGAGTGGTTTACGATAAAGACATAATCGATTTATGTTTACTCGGAAGGAAGAGCCGGACCCATCTATGGTGGTCAAAGTGAGACTGCCATTGTTATGTGTTAGCCACCTATAAAAGTTTGTCATACCAAATGGTGGCTAAATCTTTTTTAGCCTTGAAGATATAGTTTCCATTGAAAACTTCTCATCTTTTGAAGTATTATGATGATAATTACCCTTTGAGTTAATCTTCACTGCTGTTTCACTATTAGTCCTAAAGTACCTGCTGATTACCAAGAGAAAACTACTTAATAAACTCCATTTTCCCTCATTTCCCCTCTCCACTTCATTCTCCATTTTCACCCTTATTCCCTTTACAAAAATCCCTCTAATACATTCATTTTAACCTCCAAACCATTAAAAACCTCTTTTAATCCATATATTTCCCTTTATCTGGTTTAGAAAACCCTTATCTCACCTATTGGAACCCTTATTTGGCTTTAAAAACCCTGTTTCTGGCCTTAAAAACAGTCTTTTTAACTTATAAGTTATTAAGCCCCCAAGGCTTATATCCTTTAGCCCCTGTCTCATATAACCTAAGCCTCGCAATCGATTGCTTAAAGGCCTAAAAACCCTTTTTGAAACCTTACTTTCCTTTATTTTTCCATTTACCCCGACATTATGATTTAAACAAATCTAGACCATTGATCTCTGTAGATCAACGGCCATCGGGCTCCATCCTTCTTCCCATTCACCATGCCTTACCTTTTCCTCTATCCATCTATCCACATCCTACTTTCGATCTCCGCCGCCTAATCAAAAGATCGAATGGCCAGGATCTATCCCGACCTTTCAAACAAACACAACACTTTCCTGCTACGCGACAAAAAACCATACGTCATCATAGGGCCCCACTTCATTCCTCCTTCGCGCACCTTTCAATATCGCATTCTTTCCACGCCGTTGGATCTAGAGCCTCCGATCCAACGGCTGATAATGTGTATCGCAAAATTTTTGCGCCCAAGAGTTAACGCCAAATAATTTTGCGAAATGGGCGGTATTGGGAGGGACACGCATCAGATAACGTATGGAATCACATTTTTTTTGGCAATACCACCTCCCCCCCATTTCGTCGTGCGAAAACCATTCCCGGTTCAGTTTTCCACCAAACCACCACTCTCCACAATGATGCCTCCACTTTTAATCTCATCCCTCGGTCTCTGAGATTGAATGGCTCATATTTTATCCTAACCCCATTCAATTACCATTTATCTGTTCCCCAAACACTCCATCGAAAGATCTCTGCCATCGATCTCTGAGATTGGACAATCTCATTTTAATCTCACCCCCATCCATTTCCCACTTAACTTGCTCCCCGAACCTTTCATCAAGAAATCTCGACCATTGATTTTCCTAAACCAACGGCTCCTATTCGCTGTCACGCTCAAACCTTAAAGCAGTTTTAAACCTATTTTTCGCAGGATTTCTATGATTTGTGTTTGTTTTGTGCAGGTTCTATGGAGTTTTTCCACAGTTATAAAGATAACATGAAGGACAGGAATGATGATTCCAAGACCTTCAGTACAAGAAGGGATCTAAGGAGTTCCTAAATTGCACAGTCTCGGTCGATAAATCATGATTATCGAGCCATTTAACAGAAACCCTTCAACTGCATAAAACCATTTGTGTCAGTGAAATAAAACAAACAAAGTGTATCAGCAATG
>JAXQQM020082583.1:0-19487 GCA_034641835.2 Pinus albicaulis | reverse complement strand
GTACAAGTTAACCATTGGATGCATTTAGCTATCGCGACTTGACACCCTTTTACCCATGGATGGAACATTCCTTTGAGTATCGCTTACCATTTTCCGCCGCCTTGCATTGAGCATAGGATTGTTCCTATCCCAAGAACTAGTGCATATGTTTCTTGATACTCGTTCCATGCATTGTACCATAGCATTATTTTATTCTTTTTCCGACTTATTATATGAAAAATACAAAAAAAATCAAATATAAAAAAAAAAGAACGGGAACAACATGTAACTTCGTAATTTGATGGCAGTACAATGTCAGTTTGTCGCCCTTGAACAAAGCACATACACTTATATATTTCCTTCATTTGGGATGGTTTTAGTTTTGACCTAGGTTAAGCTTTTGCCTTGTTTCACTAGTCAGTCCTCCCCCGATTGGTTCTCTCTTCCAATCATATGGAGAGTTTGTTTTTGCCTCCTGCATAACAGACTCATACAATGTCATTATTTGCTGCCATGGTCATTATGAGTCGTGATTTTGTTCAAGGGAAGTTAACCCTGAGTCGGCCATTCTGCGGTGTCTCTTAACTTATTTTTTCAGGCCTTCCCAGTTTTGTCAGTATCTTGTACTATCACATCAGATGTTTGGTCCTATGCTTGTGCTAGTTTGAGAAGGTATCCATTGACTTCTTGTCAGTGGGTTTGTGTCTTATCGACTACGACATATTGCTCTGAGAGTAAACCTAGAGCCGCACCCTGGCCCTATTTACATTATTGATAAGTGACCTTGTGCTCAGCATTTGATCATCATTATGGGTCTTTGACTGAGTGGTTTTCCTTGTGTTCGATGTCAGCATAGATTATCACACTTGGGATTCATGCAGTACCTTGATTTCTGTTTGACCCTATCGGTGGATATCTTGCCTCTTTGTCAGCTTTCATTATTGGTTGGTTGAGAGGGTTTCTTCTATGTGCTAGCTTCATCTTGTGCATGTCGAAACGCATTTGGTTTGGTTCCGCTACTTCGTGAGCTTCGTCCGATTCTCCAAATTTTGGCCCGCGGGTTACACTGCTACTGACCGATGGGATGCCTGTAATGTTCTCCTCCTCCAGCTAAGATATTTCCCATCGATTCCGACTCATTGCTCTAGGAATAAGATCTAGAGTCTTTTGTCAGTACCTTAGGGTTTGCAGTCATTAGTGGCAGACTCTTCGATATCGACAGTGGGGATTCATTATTGCCTCCTGATTGGTAGATTCTTCCAAGTGTTTGACTTCAACTCATTCATTCGCACTTGTTAGATTGTACTGGGGAACCTTGACACTCATTTTCATTATTGGTGGGTTGTCTCGCGTTGGTTAACGGTTTACATTATTGACTGGTAATCCAAAAATTTCTCACATGGTCGAATTCAGCTCATTTATTCCCATTGTGTAGAATTGTGCCGTCGAGATCGGTGAAGACCTCGGGTTGGATCAGCATTTTTCGGTTCACTTTTGACAGTTCATTTAGTTTCTGCCAGTGATGCCATCCACCCTTATATGTTGCAGTTTCAATACAGCAACATCTTATATGTTGGCTCCCGAGTTGCGTGATTGTACCATGTGTTCCACCCCTTATGATTTGGTACTTGGAGATTTAGTCGCTTTTATGATCAGACATCCAGTTTCAGCATCATTGATCAGCTTTCTATATGTGATACTTGGACATTGATTCTGACTAAAATTTCGCCATGCTCGAGCGGATCCATTGTGTACTTTCGCCCGTTTATACTTATACATCACCAATTTTCATCAGGCCTTCTATATGTCGTATTTTTTACTAAGCATGTGGTATTCTCCACTTTCAAAGATGAGTCGACCTCCGTTTTCTTTCATTGGTTTTCAAGTGTAATAAATCGTGAAGTCCCTCTCTTGTCCTTGCGGTTCTTTCTTATGTGTGAGTAATACATTTCACGTCATCATGTACCCCTTTCCTCACCTCATATATATTAGGACATCTCGTTATAGCATCATTGATTTCACCCTCATGTATCCATGATTGTCTCTTTGGCCTTGGGCACCCATTCCCACATACTTGAACAAAATTCATAAAAAACAGTGTTAAAAATCCCATACGCGGGTATGCCCAGACTTTTCCGCGTGTATACGCGAGTCCATACACACTTTTCCGCATATGCCATTAAAATCATTAAAAATATATATATATATATAAATTCCCTATTTTCGGGCTGGGTTGATGGTTACTCCAATAGTTCAACCACCTCAGTACGTGGCCAACTGTTTCCAACTTATTGAAACTACTTTGAGGGAGTATAAAATCCCCTCATGTACATGGCCTAAGGGAGAGAGAATTTTATAGACATTATACTTTGTTGGAATCCCAATTCAAGTCTGATTTCCTGTGCCTCCTGCACTTTCCCAGATTTTTACAGGAAACCCTTGTTTCCTGGAGATGTTCATTAGTTTATATGTCATCTCGTGTGCACAAGTCTTGAAAGTATCCTAGCGAGGCAAGGGCGGGACGGATCCGGACGACGGTCTGTTCGAAGATCGTGGAAGGATTTAGGTGATCTCTCCACTTTTTACTACTGTACATGTCGTTCGTAATGAAGAAGAACCATCTTGTTCCTGAATTCACGTGTTAATATCTGCTTGCATATGTGAAAAATATTATTATTTAAGCATTTATTATTTTTTATATGACGTTTCACATGGATTTCACTGACATTTAGGATAGATATATGTTGTACAACTAGATTTCCGTGCACGTTTCTTCTTGGTTTTCAGGTTGAGGAGGAAGAAGGGTTGTTGGGGTTTTGGACCCCGTGGGATCTACATCAAACGTAGGATTACGGGTGAGTTCTACTATCGATGTTATCTAGTTTTTAGCATACAGGTGTGGTTTTGTGAGTCCTTCTTGAATAGCATGCCCTGATCTGTGGAAGTTTTGACCCAACAAACCTCAGGGAGTTATTTCCCGAAACACTCTAGTGAAATGCATGAGTAGTATGATGTGATATGCATAGAGACGTGAGAAACGGCCCTCACAACTGAAGTATCGGATAATGAGTCTCATCAATGGTGCATAAGATTCCTTCAAGAACCGGAATGGGAATACCCTGCTGAGCTACCTCACATAGCCAGGCCTGATGTATGGCTCGTAATGTACTCTATCCACCTGTTGTCTCTTGTTCCACTCCTCACCTACATTCGGCATTCCTGTTGCCTGAGAAATGGTGTCTGGTGTCAAGGTCAAATTTACACCAACGAGAGTAACATGACCATCATGCAAATGTAAAACAAACAACCGGGCTAACTCCTGATGATGCTGAATCTGAGCAATCCTCTCACAATATTGATAGCATGATTGCGCTCGGAAACAAACCATGGCAAGTGGGCAGGCCTCCAAATGAGTCAAAGAGGTGGGTTCCTCCCTCACATGTTTACCTCCTTTACGAGGCCTTCTCGGTACATGAAGCTTTGTGGTAGAATCACTATCTTGCTCGTATGATGACTCAGTGTCTGTCATGGTGTTTGCAAGTCTATACCAAATGTATGTTTGGTTTGTTAATGAGAAATTGGTGTTTGGTTTTAAATGCCAAATGTACAAAGGGAAATAAGGGACTGTGAGGAATATGGGACAATGGGGAAAAGTGGACTGTCAAGTGAGATTAAGGTGTGCTAACAGTCACTTGACTGTATTTAGGAATCTGGGATTTGGGTATTTTTTGCAAATGATATGGGAGGGGGGGAAATGATAGGGAATGGTAGGGTTTAGGGATAGGGAAAAATAAGATTTTAAAAAATAAGTGATATGAGTGGTCTTATAGGAGAATAGGGAAGGGATATTAATGATATCATGAGAGTGATGGGGAATGGAACCACAAGTAGGAAATGGAGTTGAAATTTGGCACCAACAACCAAACTTTAAAATTCAAATATAAACCCTATGGAGCAGTTTTTTTAAAAAAATGAGAGGGTTCATGTTTCACCAATCAAACTCTTATATCCTTCCCTCCCAATAACACCAAACACAAGCTAAACTCAGTGGCAAGGGCGCACAAACTTACTTGGAGCAAGAGAGTTTGAGTCGTTTTGAAAAATTTGGAAGCAGTGATGAAATTTTGCCTTGTCAGCCATGTGCGCCATGCTCACTGTATGCGCCGCACACGTTCAAAAATGCACTGTGGATGTCGGCTCTATGCGTCGTGACATGCCGATGTGTCGCGACCTTCTCCCAACGCGTCGCGCAAGCAAACTCATAGACATTCCGCCTCCAAAAACTCTGTTTTCGCTTCTCCAACTTCAACTCGGCTTCTCTCTTGGGTTTTTGATATCTCCTTGCGTGCAAATGAAATTTGAAAGTGGAAAATATCTCATAGAACCATGGATTTTGATTTTTTTTTTGAAATAACCCACTTTGTAAATTTGTAGAACTTTAGCACTTTGACATTTTAATACAAACTCTGTTTTAGTTTCCATTTTGACTTTTTGAATTGAATGATGAATCTTTTGTCAATTTCTGCAGGGATGGCTGGCATTGGATTTCGGCAAAGGATGACCAGGGCTACGCCTGAAGTGCTTCATGACTAAAAAAATTTAAAAATTACAAAGGATGAAATTACATTTATTACAAAAAATAAATTTGACGATTTCTTCTTCAAAACAGAGTTTTGAAGAAGAATCATTCTCAGCATTATTGATGATGAAAATTTTGGAATGAAAACTTATTAGAAACATCCTCATGTGCCTTCTGGCATTATTTGACATGTTTGAAGACGAAACCCTAGACCTAATGACTGAAATGACTCTCTAACCAAAAGACCATCCATGACTATGAATGACTGTAAAATTGACTTTGATGAATTTTGATGAACTTTAATGATCAGACACAAACTAGTAGATACATGACATGAGGGAAAATGAGAGACAAGACCCTTCCATCAGATAATCTATGCTTCTAATGGAATGCAACTGATTGGATGAATGAGACACCTAAAATGAAATGCAACAAAGAGTTTTTGATCTCTGACGGAGGTATGACTATACCGACTCTAACATTGGCTCCAATGGGGATGGTAGCTCCTTGGAGGTGCCAAGAACTACATATTTCTGGAAGAGTAGGCAGTGCCTTCATCCATTGGGCTATGGAGTCCATTATTTCGAAAAAATCCACACAAGACTTTTGACTCAATTTATTTGAATGAAAATTTGACTCAAACCGACTCAAACTTTGACACTGAAATGACTGAACCAAAACCGACTTGAAAAATTCAAACCAAAACTGAGATCCTTCTTCAGAATTATAGCCTTCACTTCGGGCCCCAAACTGAAGAAAAGATCACAGTGCACACTGCACTGAAACTGAAATGAATGGTATGTACAATGACAATGTAATCAGCAGAAAACATCTTAGAAATGGTACCGCTTGAGCAGCCGACCATTGACCGGCCCTCCTGGACAATATTCCCCGTTCAGCTCCTTCAGAAGAAAAGCGTTCTGACCTCGATATGCTGCAATATTAAAGGGTCCTTTCCAGAGATTTTCGAACTTACCGTGCTTACCTTTGTCCTCATTTCTGGCATCCCATTTCAGCACCACTTCTTCCAACTGAAATTTATCCACCTTTGCTTTCTTGTCGTAGATCTTCTGAATTCTCTCCTGCAGCTTGAATGTGTTTTAAAAAACTTCTTCCCTCGTCTGCTGCAAATGGATCATTTGATTTATTCTTCGCTGCATATGATCTTCTTCACTACCAGCTTCCTGTAGAATTTTTACCACCGGAACCGCGAGAGAGGTAGGAAACACTGTATCAACTCCATAAACTAACTCAAAGGGGGACATACCAATGGATTTCTTCTGACTCACCCGATCAGCCCATAGTGCATTGACCAAATTCTTATGCCAACTCTTCTTGTTTATTTCCAGCAACTTTTTAATGATATTGACCAAAGATTTGTTGGAAGACTCTGCCAATCTGTTGCCTTGCGGATGATAGACGGTTGAATGTCCCAAAATGATTTTATACTTGTCACAAAACTCAATCATCTTTTTTGATTTGAAAGCTGTTGCGTTATCAGTGATTAACTTTTTCAGGCAACCAAAACGAGACAAAATGTTATTCTCAAGGAAAGAAATGATTACCGAATCCATAGCTTGCCTGGTGGGAACTGCTTCAATCCATTTTGTGAAATAATCTGTCGCTTTTAGGATCCATCTATGCTAACCTAAAGAAGCGGGATGAATTTCGCCAATGAAATCCAAACCCCACTACTGAAACGGAGCACTCACCTCAATGGGATTAAGCGGAAAAGACTGTAATTTCTGTCTTCCTTCAAAAATCTGACACTCATGGCAGCTTTTGACAGTCTTATACACATCAGCAAACAATGTCGGCCAATAATATCCTGCTCTCAAAATCTTATTGGCCGTTGTTTTCCAAAAAAGGTGACCGCCACAATCTCCTTTGTGAAAATCCTCCATAACCCGCTTTGCTTCTTCTTCCACCAAACAATTCAACAACACACCACCAGGATCTTTCCAATAAATTGAATTATTCAAAACACAAAACTTTTCAGCCTTCAACTTCAAATTTCTACTTTTGTTTCTAGCCATGCCGGGCGGTGGTGAAAAATTTTGAAGCACATATACAATATCTGAATACCAAGGAGATGTCACAAAGATTTTTGATACTTGAACTGATGAACTTTCCTCATTATCTTCAGACATAGTAGCAATAATATTGATGTCCAAAGCGTGAAAATTCGATTCAGCCATTAAATTTACCAGCCCTTGTCCTTTAATAAGCGTGGTGGGCTTTATCTCCACATCATACTCCAACAAGGCAGCAATCCATCTACCCCGTCTCCCTTCTGGATCTGTTTGCACTAGAACATCCTTAACAGCAGCGTTAGGAACATAAGTAATAATATGAGAATGTAGAATATATACTCGAAAATATTTCAACGCTTTCACAAGAAAAAGAGCTTGCTTTTCAATTATGTTATATTTCAGGGCTGCATCTCTTATAGTACGGCTGAAAAAATCAATTGGTTTCTCATGCCCATCTCTTTTTTGCATTAACACCGCTGCCATCGTATGCTCCGAAGCAAAAGAGAACAAAATAAAATCCTGGCTGTAATCCAGGCTAATCAAAACCGGAGCTGATGAAAGAACCAACTTCACTAAATTAAAAGACTTTACCACCTCTTCATTCCACTTTACTACACTATCCTTCTTAAGCATGTCTATAATCTCTCTTAGATGTTCAGCAAGGTTAGGCACAAAGCGGCGTAAAAAATTCATCTTACCATTAAAAGACTGAATCTCCTTCTTATTTCGGGGAAGATCAATTTTCTGAATTGCTTCAACTCGAGCTGGGTCAATACGGATGCCAACTTTTGAAATAATGTGACCGAGAAGTTTGCCCTCATCCATGGCAAACAAAATTTTCTTTGGATTGAGTGACACACCATACTTTCTGCATCACTGAAAAACAACTTTCAAATGGTAAAGATGCTCTTCATCATAATTGGAAAAGACCGTCAAATCATCAAGATACACAACAAGGAAAACATCTTTCTCATTCACAAATGCCATTTCCATTGCACGCTGAAATGTCGCACCAGCATTCTTTAAACCAAAAGGCATTTTGGCATAATGGAAATTTCCCCACGGAGTGGTGAACGCATTTTTGTCTCTATCATCCTCATGGACCAAGATTTGGTTATACCCAGAATAACCATCGAGTAGTGACATACGAGATGCTCCAACTACTTGCTGCAATATGTGATCCATTTTGGGCAATGGATAATTGTCTTTCGAAGAAACCTTGTTCAAATTCCGAAAATCAATGCACAAACAAATCTCACCTGTCTTTTTGTGAACGGGCACCAAATTGGAAATCCAATCTGAAAATCTTATAGGAACAATGATACCAGCCTTGTATAATCGATTCACCTCTTTCTCAATCGAGGGCAGCAACTTCAGATTTATCCTTCTCAACTTCTTCCTGAAAGGCTTCTGATTTGGCTTAATAGGAATGGTGTGCTGAATTATATTGGTATCATACGTCTTTAAATCTCAATAGTCCCAAGCAAAAAAATCAGCAAAAGAAGACAACAAACTCACATATTTTGCTTTTACCTCCGGTGGCAATTATTTGGATAACATCACCATCTTTGGATTCTCAGCTGTTCCAATGTTCACGTCTTCAACTCCCTTTTCTGTTGGCCACAAGGTGGGCTTTCTAGCTACGTCATCTTGATCAAAGAGCTCTTCTAAAGGTATCAAACCCTTGGGAATGACATTATCTTTCAGCTGTAATACTTCCATCTGATTTATTTGCACATCAGCCTCACCATCATCATATTCCATGTCAACTGAGGTGTCTTTGAATTTACCTTTGTTTTGCAGAAACTCATCAATCTCATCATCATCTTGGAATACTTGCCAAAATCTTCGATTATCCGGAACAGTTGGATGATGTTTCATATGAATTTCGAACTTATTACTTGATTTCATTGGAATCTTCAAATTACTAGCTACCTTAGCAAGACCATCTGCAATACCATTCTGAATGCGAGGGATACAAGTCAAAGTATAGTCTGAAAATAACTTCAAGATATCAAGAACAACATTTCGATAAGCCCGCATCCGAGGATGCTTAGCTTGATACTCACCCTTCACTTGCTTAATTACTAACTCGGAGTTGCCATAGACTGCAATTCTCTTAGCATTCAACTTCCTAAGTATTTTCAGACCAGCAATCAAAGCTTCGTATTCTGCCTCATTATTCGAACAATCAAATGCTAATTTGTAAGAACAAACTCTCACATTACTAGGTACCTTGTTTGGGGTGGAAAAAGGACTACGTACCCAAATGCCGATTCTAGCACCATCACTCCCAACTGCACCATCGAAATCCATAGTCCATAAGCCTTCTTCATCTTCTTCCAAGTGCTGAAATTTCGTTTGCTCTGTTATTTCTGTTTGTTTTCCCTCAACTTTCTGCTACTTCTGGAAGGCTGATTGCTCAGCGGAACTCTCAAGTTCTTGTCTCTCTTTCATCAAAACTTCTCTGAAATTTTCTGTGATCTCCAGAATGTCCTCTGCTTCAACTAACTGACTATCTATATCATTGAAACTATCTGAATATAAAACAAAAGACTCTAAATCTATATGTACATAATTTACCGGATGATTTATCGGTTTCTCCTTGCTGGTGATCATATACTTCATCTTCTGTTCCCGATATAATCTTCTCATCTGACCAAACACAGGAATGGTAGCATAGGAGAAATTGAGCTGTAATTTTCCCTTCAACTTCGCTCCCCAAGATCTGGAAAGAAGCATGCCAAATCTTGGAGGTATGTCTGCCACAACCACATCCATCAAAACATTCTTCGCCGGAATCTGATCTAAACTTACCACCAATTCTTTAATAAGCCCAATGCATATCACTCTACTGGAATCAAAAGAATACAGATCATGATATTTCCGAGTGATGTCCAATCCCAATTTCTCCATAATCGCCTTCGGCATGAGATTGTGAGAAGCTCTAGAATCAAACATGGAATTATGTAACACAAAATCATGCAATCTAAGGCTGATATAAAAAGGCGGCACATCACTATCGGGAGACTCACCATGCAATGTTGGTCTGAATATCAACTCAGGTTGATCATCTTCCACATTCAACATATCAGACATTGGATCGAAATTCAAAATTTTAGATACTTGACCCTTGTAGCTGCTATTTCTCATCAACTCAGTCAAAGGAATGGAAACTTTCAACTTAGAAATCTCACTCTCTAAGTTAAAAGATGAAGTTTTTTCTACCTCTTTGGCTGGAGCATCCTTCTTTTCAGCTTTCTCCCTTAATACAGTTGGCTGATTTGATCTTTCATTTGCTAATGGAGACATACTTGTAGTAGGATCAACTACATCTTTTCCCTTCTTCTGTGCAGTGGGTGTATCATTCTTTGATGCCGAAACTTATTTTCTCTTTTAGATTGGGTTGATAGACACATCTCTGTTTCTAAGTGAATATTATTTCTGCTAGGCAGACAAAGCATTCATATAACCTCTCTGATACTCATCTGACTCTTCTTCAAGAGCCATCTCATTTTCCAAGATAAAATGCTCATCATTTTTTACAGCTGAACTTTCTGCAAACTCCTCATCTTCAGTGATAAAGGTTGGCATGTCATCAGGTGTAAAAAAGTGATTTTCTTCTCCAATTACATTGTCTTCATCATCTGAATCGGGACCAACAAAATTCTGTTGTAAAGGAGTCTTTACCTGCTGTTGTGGTGGTGGTTCTTGTGCTTGGTGCTCTCGTTGTTTGATCCTGAACTAAGGTTGCTGCTGTCCATGAAAATTGGGATTTATGATCTATGGTTCGGGCTTATCAAGTGTCATTCTTTCAAACATCTTCTCCACTTTGCGAAGTAATTGATCTGAAGTAGAAACTTCTTCTTTAATTGCAACTTTCTTCTCTACTTTCAATCTATCTCTCTTGTAATTCAAATTTGCTTCCACACTCACTGCAATTTTCTGCATATCCTCCAAAGTGGGCGGATCTCTTTCCCGTAATGAATAGGCCATGTCCGGATCAAAACCATCTGGGAATTTAAGCAAAGCTGACTTCTTAGATGGCCTCAAATCATTAGGAATTGCATTATAAACCGCATTAAATCTGATAATATAGTCTTGGACGGTGTTATCACTCAGGTTTTCCTAGAAGTTGTGTAAGAGGAAATTATACCCGAGGTAACCACAAACCAACCTTTTAGATGCAGAATCTAGCCAATCTGCATCCAGAGAGGGCTCTCTCTTTATGATTTATCTTTGTTCTTGAAAGGTTTTAGGCTAGTTATAGATTCAAGGGTTTGTTTGAAAATTGGTGGAATCCACAAACTAAGGGCAAGGTTGAGAGTTTTCAGTCCATTGGGCTATGGAGTCAAAGGATGGCTTTACTGGATTTCTATTCTAAGCACAAGATGGTATTACAGGGCAAGATAGCTAGACCGAGAACAATCCTTAAAATTTAAAGTGGATGGGATGATCTTGAAGGGATGAAAGGCAGCTAAGAATCTTTCACCATGTTCAAAAGAAAGAAATGAGATGATCACAAACAAAGAGCAATGAAGAATTCTTTATTATAGTAATCAACAGTGTTTAAATTAGAAAAGCAAGAGCATTTAAGAATTCATGCTTATAACTAATTTAGAAGAAAACATTAAGAATAATAACATTTGAAAACAGAGTACAATTAAGCAAATTCTGTTTCAGTCCTTTATGTAAATTATTCAGAAATGGATATGATGGTATTATAAACTAATATAAAATTTCAGACAAAAGGTAGAAAAACTTATTGAACTGTAGTCCAACACATGAATCCTGCAACAAGTCCAGTGCTTTAAATCGTCATCCAGTAAGCCACGAAAAAATTTCTCCAAAATGTTTTTATTCCGAAAATCTCAATGTTACAGCAGAGTAATAGAATCCCCCCCAAATGCTTCCAAGAGTGGAGTATTTATACAAATTCTAAACTAAAATATCTTGAAACAAATATCAAAATTGGTTCACAAATCTCTCCAACTATTTACATAAATAGAACTTAATTAAAGGACACTCAAACTAATGCATCTATTTGGAACTATTTTGTATGGATAGGTGATGACAAAGAGAAGAATTCGAATTTGATCCAACTCTTAGTTGATGATGAGGCATCCAAGTCACTAACTGCTTTCTTTCTTTGTGCAATCTGCTCCAACAATTCTGCAAAATTGGGGTCCAATGATATCTTTTTATTTCTCAATCCGTAATAGATATGTAAAAAGTGAAAGCGGTTATTGTAGATAAATATGTTGGTGAGATAAACCTCTTTCATTCTCCCAAAATTCCTCTCCAGCTATGCATAATAGTCTCTGTAAAACAATATGTGTAAAACAGAGTTTTACAGAGTCTGAAAAATGGCCTGTAAAGATGCACATGTATCTCTCATTATAAAACCACTGTGAAAATAATGAGATAGGTTTTTGTAGATGGGTCTCTTAGGAACAAAAATCTCCTTCAGTTTTGTATGAAGTATTTTGGATTGGCCACAATCGTCTCTGCAAAATGATGACTTAAACTGGAATTTTCTGCAAAAAGTGCTTTCCAACATTGTTTAATATTTCCAAAACCGTAATGGATGTTAGAATAGTGAGAGAGGTTTTTGTATATGGCCCTCTCAAGAACATAAACCTCCTTCAGTTTTGTAAAATTCATCTTGGATTGATCACCATAGTTTCTGCAAAACTATGACTAAAATATGCAATTTCTGCAAAAATGTTCCTTCTTGTTATGTTTTTTCATCTTTTTACTTTCTTGCTCTTTTGACTGTTTTACTTTCACTTTAGACAAACCTACCTATTGGTGAAAGTATTCTCATCTCTTTTTACCATTTTACTGTCTTTTGTATTTACTTTTACTGTTTACCTTTGACTGCTCTGTAACTTCATTTTAACTTTCACTGAATTTTACCTGATACACTTTAACCACTGATACTCTTTAGCTGTTATGCTTTCTAACCTCTGTTTGAATAGATTTGATAAAAATATTGGAGTAAACAAGTCTTATGACTAGTATTAAGACTGTTTATCCAAGGATGTGATCTTCTGGTCACCTCTTCAGGGGACAACTAAGTAGATTTTTCAAGCAATTCCCCAATGGACAAGGGAGTGAGATTTTTACCAGGTTCAAAATGGAGCATCATTCAAGGCTGCCGGGGCTTCCATTTTGGTTCTTGTGGATTCAAAACGGATGTCTCTGGGTTTTCTTCACAGGCTGGGTGCAATTTCAATTTAAATGAAGGAAATTAACACAAATGCAGTTTCAGGGGAACAATTCACAGTTTTAAAACCTCAGGGGATGATCTTAGGAATATGATTTAAACACTAATTCGGCGAAAAACCAAGAAAACTGAGTTTTACTTGCATTCGGAGCGGAAAAGGATAAATACCTGTTTTTTAGAAGAAGGCTGGTTCTTAACAGGTAACAGGTGATGGCGGGAATGTACTTGAACATGGGTGCAGCGAAATCTTGGAGTGAATCAGTCAATTTCAGTAGAAATTTCGAAAATCGTAGCAGGGAGCGTTGTCGTTTTCAATAACGAAAATAACAGAAAAACACGGAAAAATGGCTTTATTTACAAGTTAAAAGGGTTTTTTATTTTTCCGAGGAGTGACGTCATCGACGTACGGGCTGACGTGAGCAGGGTCGGGCGGTAAGCGATAAGCGGTAAGCGGTGATCCCGCACCGCTTATAGACAAGAGTGGTTTTGAACGAGCGGGCAGCGATTCCATAAAAGTAACGACACGTGGACGGGAGACTGGTCAAATACCACCAATCCCCCGCTGGTTATTATTCGGGTATTGGATGGCTAGCGGAAAGAACGTTAGCCGTAGATCTGTGGTGGGGTGATCTGACGGTGGAAAAGAAGGGGAGAAGGTGAGGTGTTATTGTGCGGGCCCGGCGGGGTTTTACACGTGATTATCGTTATTAATCATCCCGGGGAGCTTCTAATTGGCGGAGAAGGTTGGTTATTAACTAATTCTGATAATTAGTTAATCCCACTGTATAATAGAAATAAGGGTCGTGGTGGGGTTGAAACGTCGGGCGGAATGCCATGGTGGATGGGCCACGGTGGCATAAGACTTTTCAGTAGTTTGAATTAAAACTTTGGCTTTATTCATCTTTTTTGCGTTTAAACATATATATCATATGTTTAAAGTTTTTCTCGTATATGTTTTATTATATTATATGATAAATCAACCGATATATTTAATTTACCATAGGGGCGGGACTAATGTATAACGCTATATTTTAACCAAAGGGCTTGTATAATGGGTTTTTTATTTGAATGCACGGGGGAATAAATACTTTGGTTAAAATTTATAATAGAGGGGTTTTTGGGATATTAATTTAAAAGGAGTTATATACTTAGGATAAAGGATTTTCACTAGGGATTTAATAACTAGAGTTAAACATTAATATGACAAAGGGACAAGGGAACTCAAAATACTTTGCATATCTAAGAAAGTGACAATTTGTGAAGTAAATAACAATATATCATCTTCAACACTTAAACTTAGAATAGTAAGTTATTTTGAGGGATTTTATGGAATTTTGCATAATTTTCCTAAGTAAAATGAGATTTTACTTAGGAAAAGGTTAAAGGTGAATGATTATAATGATGAATTATCTCAAGTATTTAGGTCTTTTTGATCATTAGGCCGAGGGTCCGGTCCCTCCAAAAGTCAAGGAAATGCCTTGAGCCCCTTTGATCTCCAAGTACCTTAGTACTTTGGGGGAAATTAGTAAAACTTTAAGGGGAAAGTGATGAGGAAAGTTAATGATTTTGACTTTGCTTGCTGTGATTTTCCAGTGTATTTCCTGCTTCAGTATTTGTGATGAAAGTAAAGGATCAAAAACATATAGCAGCATCATTCATCAGATAAAACTTTGTAACACCATCTACCTACCCTATCTACTACTACCATTTTCTCTTCTTTATTAGGGTGCATTTAGACTTGCAAACCCTTATCAATCTTTTTCTTTTTACAAGGCAAATCTATCTAATTCTACCCTTATTACATCCAAGGGCTCAGATTAAACTGTCGAGCACCTTTTATTAACTCTACCTGCCAAGATTAAATTGTTTGGTCAGATATTTATTCTTTATTCTACAACATGAAATTGAAAATGAATGAGTCAAGTTTAAACAGTTTGACTCTTCATAAATTGTGGCAAAAGTTTGACAAGCTGCACACAATTTGTTTATTACATCAGAGTAAAAAGTAGTGGCATTTAGACTTGCACACTTTCCTTGGCCTTTGCTTTTGATGGGGTTCATTTCTTTTACTTTTTTGGCCATTTTTATTATTTTTACCCTTTGATTTATCTTTTAGGGTATACCCTCTTTACATTTTTTAAATTTTTTGATTTTTTGGTTTTTCAAGAATATGGAACACCTTTGTCCAAGAAAAAGGTTTGAACATATTCCATAGTTCAATCAAGACAATCATGAAAAATGACACCTATTGGTATAGGAGTCTAACACTGTCTCCACTTGGGGATGGCTTTTCCTTGTGGAAAGTCAAGAACAACAGATCAGATGCCTAAACATGTCTTCAAACTGAACTATGTAATCTCCTTCTTCTGGTAGATTTATTGTACATATGATAGTGAAACTTTTGAAGCTTAGGGCCTTCACTTCGGGCTTCAACTTCAAGAAGTCACCATCCAATTAAAACTGATGCATTAGCTGTGGCTGAAAATCTTGAATTGAATATAGTCCTTTTCTGCAACCTGAAATCTAATCTTGAAACTTAAAACAACACACAAAATTTTTCAAACCAACTTAATGAAAAACTAGTTGTAAATTGAAAACTAAAAAAAAATGCTCAAAATTCTGAGCTTATTGGCACTCATTTACCTACTCAATCTACTGTTCAACTTCTAGTTAGGTAAAATGAAATAGCCAATGCAACCATTCAAGAATTATGTACTTTGATAGATTTTGTTGCATTTTCTTGTTGATTATCAAAATTGTACTTCTGCAACCTATTATAAACTTGTCAACAAATGAGAGGATAAGGAAACACTTGATTTCCTTTGTTGACTCTAGAAACTGTACAAAAGGATCTTCCAAAATATATACACTAATGTTTAACTGATCTGAAAAACTGTACATCTGTTCTGGATGGCCTCCATACCATGAATATGAAATTCTATTTTCATCTTTATCTCCCTTCAAAACTTCGAGATAAGATTTGTGCATATATTCTTCACGATTTACCGTGTAGATCCTTTATCATCTTGATTCTGTAAATCATAGTTATTTAATAGAGGAATGCTTTGAATGCCTTCAATATTCAACATATTTTCTATTGGATCCTGAAAAACTTGGGAAAATTACTGGAACCTATGACATATAAAATTCCATGGGACTTCATAAACTTCAACAAGTTTCCCATCCTTTTGTTTAAATATGTTATACCATATTTCCTTTAAATGCTGAAATGATTCAAAAAATAGTGGTATGGAACTTTCTTGTGTCATTTGATCATTTATTACAATGGGAACTAATAACTGCAATTCTGAAGCTAAAAAATCTTGATCAATAGTTTCATTATCTTATTTGTTGTCAATCACAATTCCTAAAGATTGCTGATTATTGATGGCATGATAGTTGTCTCTAATGAAATGAAATGAAGCAAAACAAAGAGGTAAAGAACCTTCACTTATTTCCACATGTTCTGCTCTTTCTTCCTCATTCTCATGGCTGATCTGTATTGGCTGATCATTGTCTTCAATCTGTTGAAACTGAGTTTCTTCATCCCACAAACTAGCTTTTGATTGCTCTGTAAAGTTAGCTTGAGTTTTGAGAACATAACTATCATCATAATGATCATACTTACGAAAATCATCGAAAGAAGGAATGTCATCAAACATACACATTAGATCAGCAAATTCCTCTTCCTCATATTGATCTGTAAATTCATTTTCTGATATATGATAATTGGAATTAGCAGGAATTTGTTCATGGCTATCAACCTCTTCTATTTCTTCATGGTGATTTTGAATAAAAAATTCATCTTTCATAGTGATCTCCTGTATTCTTTCATCTAGTTTTCTTACCAAAAGGCTAAGTTTTACCTGTGCAATGTTTTTATTTTCCTCTTCTTCTGCTTTCAACTTTTCCTATCTGATTTGCAGATTAACTTCTACATCAACTACAATGTTCTGCATCTATACAAGTGTTTTTGGATTTCTTTCTCTTAACCGAAATTCTATTTCTGGATCAAAGGCACTTGCATAAATGAGGAGGTCTAATATTTTCTGGCATTGAATAATAAACTTGATTAAACCTGTTAGAAAATTGTTGTATTGTTTCATTTGGATGCCTTTTTAACTGATTATATTATTCCATGATCACAAAAGGATTAACTTTGATTATCCATATATCAAGGAAAAGTTTGATAAACTGCTGAAAATTTGAGATGCTAGCATTATGGAGATTTTTGAACCAAATCTTTATTCTATTTTTCAAAGAAAGAGAAAAAAGTTTGATTTCAACATCATCTTCATCCATCTCAAATAAATCAAATAATTCTCAAAACCTTGAATATGTTTTTGGGCGATGATACCATTCTCTCCATCAAATCTAGGAAGATACTTGTAGTATTTTTAGGAAAATCATGGAGTATAGGAGGTAAAATAAGGGGCTTATATCTATCTGGAACTTTATATGGCACAGGGATATGTACAGGGATTGTAAGATCAATCTTGATTATTTGAGGCTTCTTAATTGGAAAATGATCATCATTAGATTCCTAAGAAAGTTGCTCAAAGAGATTAGGAGAATTATTACTTACAATCTTCAAAGGAAAATAACTCAAAACTAATCTAAGATCTTCTATAAAATATAATATACATTGAAAAACTTTATTAATGAGAAAGAACATAATGTCTTGGATTAAGATCCAAGTTGAAAACCTGATCTTTCCATATTGTTCTTTGAGGTTCATTCCTCTAGTGGAGTCTTAGTAGTGAAATTGATTTTGGAGTCGCCAGGTGGATGATTTTAACCTTTGTGTGTCTGATCTCTTTCCACCATCATAGATCAGATCTAAACCTGTAAAACAATTCTGAAGAAAAAGTTAGTTTTTCAAGAAACCAAATTTTGAGTATTTTATGATTATTTTTTTTTTTATGAATTTTCAAAACAACTTCTATGATTTCTTTAAGAAATTTAAGATTTTTAATTAAAATTTTCTCAAATATTTATTGAACTAGAGAGTTTGATTGAATGTTTGAAACCAAATTTCAGTTATTAAGCTAAACCGGAGATAGACTGAAGCAACATTGATTTACTATGCAATTGCAGAGCAAAAGCATTTCAAAGGCTAGCTGGTTGATCTTCAGGCTCTATCTGTAGCTTATAAGCAAACAATAATGTCAAATAAAATGATTCGATCAGTATAGTCGCCACTATGTTATCACTCAGGTTTTCCTAGAATTTGTGTAAGAGGAAATTATACCCGAGGTAACCACAAACCAACTTTTTAGATGCAGAATCTAGCCAATCTGCATCCAGAGAGGGCTCTCTCTTTATGATTTATCTTTGTTCTTTGAAAGGTTTTAGGCTAGTTATAGATCCAAGAGTTTGTTTTGAAAATGGTGGAATCCGCAAACTAGGGGCAAGGTTGAAGATTTTCAGTCCATTGGGCTATGGAGTCAAAGGATGGCTTCACTGGATTTCTATTCTACACACAAGATGGCTTTGCAGGGCAAGATAGCCAAACAGAGAACAATCCTTAAAATTTAAAGTGGATGGAATGGGTTTGAAGGGATGAAAGGCAGTTAAGAATCTTTCACCATGTTCAAAGAAAGAAATGAGATGACTACAAACAAAGAGCAATGAAGAATTCTTTATTATAGTAATCAACAACGTTTAAATTAGCAAAGCAAGAGCATTTAAGAATTCATGCTTATAACTAATTTAGAAGAAAACATTAAGAATAATAACATTTGAAAACAGAGTACAATTAAGCAAATTCTGTTTCAATCCTTTATGTAAACTATTCAGAAACGGATATGATGATAGCATAAACTAATATAAAATTTTAAACACAAGGGTTGGAAAACTTATTGAACTGAAGTCCAACACATGAATCTTGCAACAAGTCCAGTGCTTCAAAACGTCATCCAGTAAGCCACAAGTAAATTTGTCCAAAAGCTTTTTATTCCGAAAACCTCAATGTTACAGCAGAGTAATAGAATCCCCCCAAATGCTTCCAAGAGTGGAGTATTTATACAAATTCTAAACTAAAATATCTTGAAACAAATATCAAAATTGGTTCACAAATCTCTCCAACTATTTACATAAATAGAACTTAATTAAAGGACACTCAAACTAATGCATCTATTTGGCACTATTTTGTATGGATAGGTGATGACAAAGAGGAGAATTCGAATTTGGTCCAACTCTTAGTTGATGATGAGGCATCCAAGTCACTAACTGCTTCCTTTCTTTGTGCAATCTGCTCCAACAATTCTGCAAACTTGGGGTCCAATGATATCTTTGTATTTCTCAATCCGTAATAGATATGTAAAAAGTGAAAGAGGTTATTGTAGATAAATTGTTTTTTGAGATAACCCTCTTTCATTTTCCCAAAATTCCTCTCCAGCTATGCATAATCGGCTCTGTAAAAAATATGTGTAAAACCGAGTTTTACAGAGTCTGAACAATGGCCTGTAAAGATGCACATGTATCTCTCATTATAAAACCACTGTGAAAAACCTGAGATAGGTTTTTGTAGATGGGTCTCTTAGGAACAAAAACCTCCTTCAGTTTTGTATGAAGTTAAAGGAGTTTTTATTTTCGGTGTCATGGCTTGTCTGGTGGCATTGGCGGTCGGTGATGGCGTGTGATGGCGGTGATCACTTTTAAACAT
>JAXQQM020080063.1:0-167346 GCA_034641835.2 Pinus albicaulis | reverse complement strand
CTTGGGACAAAGGCAAGTTCATATTTTTCAAATGTTTTTAGAAGGTCTAAGGCAACATTTCTATATTCTCTTAGTCTTGGATTTTTTTTCTGAATATTCTCCTTTGATTTTCCTAATGATCAACTCAGAATCTCCTTGAACCAAAATCTTCTTAGCTCCTATACTTTTCAGCAATTGTGAACCTAGGAGAAGAGCTTCATACTCTGCAATATTTTTCGTACATTGAAAATCTAGTTTTTAAGAGTGACCTTCATTAGTGTTGTGTATCCAAACACCTTCTCCTGAACCAGCTTTGCCAAAAGAGCTATCAAAGCTCATATTCCAAAGAGTTTCAAGTTCAGATTGACCATTGTGTTGTTGTGCATGGTTGCTAGGGTTTTGGCTATTATGTTCTTCATTTTGTGTTTGGTTTGACTATTTTGATAGGTCTTTATCTTCCTCTTTCTAAGCTACTTGTTCATTAATTTCATCTTCATTGTACAAAATAAATGAATCAAGGTTTGAATGAATATAATAGAGAGGGGTTTTGTTTGGCTTATCTTGGCTACTTACTATATATTTCATGTGACATTCTCTGTACAGTCTTCTTGTTTGGTAAAAGACTGGAATGGTAGCATATGTCATGTCCATTTGGAGGATTCCTTGGAGTTTGGATCCCCATGATCTAGATAAGAGCATGCCATATTTTGGGGGAATGTTAGCCACTACAATATCCATGACTAGGCTCTTTGCTTGTATTTGTGCCAGATTGACACATAGATCTTTGATTAGGCCCAAACATTTAACTCTACTTGAATCAAAAGAGTACAAGTCTTTGTATGGTCTGGTTATTTTGAGGCCTAATATTTCCATCACTACCATCAGCATGAGGTTATGTGAAGCACCAGAGTATAGCATAGCATTGTGTAGGATTTTGTCCTGGATGTTCAAACTGACATAGAATGGAGGCACAACTCTCTCTTGAAACTTTCCCTCTACCTCTATTCCAAACAACAATTATGGCTTGTCATCATTTAGATTTAGAGTATTGGTGTCATTTCCTATGTTTAAAGCCTTCAAAACTAGAGGTATATATACATATTGAGCCACTAATTGAGTAAGGGGTATGGCTATTTTTAACTTGGAAATTTCATCCTTAATATTGAAAGGTGTCCGTGTTCTTGGGAGAGTTAGATCAGTTTTATCATACATGGCCTTTTCAGCAACTTTAGCCTTTGCTGATTTTTATTTGGGATCTCATTTAAAGTAGTTTTTCAGAGCCACTAGTTGATGTACTAGGGTAGCTTTGGTCACCATCATGTTGGCT
This sequence comes from Pinus albicaulis, assembly GCA_034641835.2. Taxonomy (NCBI): domain Eukaryota; kingdom Viridiplantae; phylum Streptophyta; class Pinopsida; order Pinales; family Pinaceae; genus Pinus; species Pinus albicaulis. The sequence goes on along the minus strand of JAXQQM020080063.1, from coordinate 166,040 downwards.
GATTTTGTTTTTTCTTTGATCAGAATTCTTAGCCATGGTGTTGGTATTTTCTGTTTTATTTTTAGGAGTGTTTTAAGGGGTCTTCTTGGCATAAATTTCTAGTTTGTTCCTCTTGGGGATGTCTTGTGTTTTCCTACTTCTGAGGTCATACTGCCTATGAACCTCCATGATAGCATTTTCAAACCCTAGTTTGTACTCTTCAGAATCCTCATATGTTATTTTAGTTTGGTTTGAGGAAAAGAGACCTTGTTCTTCTTCTGTGAGGAAAACAACATCCTTACTATCAAGGTCTATTAGATTCACATGGTTTTCTTCCAGCTCCTCAATCTCTCTTTCCTCTTCATCTACATAGTTTTATTAGAAAGGCGGTCTGATTTGCTGGTCATTTTCTCCTTGTCTTATTTACGGAGGATCTCTTCTGAAGTTTTGATTTCTATTTTTGTTTTGAGGGTTTTTTTGGTTTTCCCTAGGAGGTGCTCTTTCATTTAAGCTAATTCTCTCCATCATCCTTTCCATTTTCCTAACTAGGTTGTCAATTTTAGAATTAGATGTGGAGGGCATAGATTCCTCTTTGTATGTAACCCTCTTCTCTGTTCTCATTCTATCCCTTTTAGCAATTAGATTGGCTTCTACACTTACTGCTCCCCTTTGCATGTCTTCTAGGGTAAGGGGATCTCTTTCTCTTAATTGGAAAGCCATTTCCGGATCAAAGCCATATGGAAACTTTACTAGGGCTAGGCCTTGTGGGGGTTTCATGTGGGGAGGGAGTGCATTATATACACTATTGAACCTAGTGCAAGAGTCTTGAACACTTTCCTCAACATTTCTCTTAAGGTTATCATACTCTGATAAGATTTGAAGAGGATTTTTCTTAGTCTCCCACTTGTTTATGAAGTTTTGATAAAGGGAAGGGAGATCATGAATGATATTAGGAGTTAAGTTCTTGAACCATTTATTTGCTTCTCCTCCTAAAATTTGGGCAAACATTCTCATTTTTATGGTTTCATCTTCTATTTCTTGGTAGTCAAAAGCATCATTCATCTTGTCTACATGTTGTTGGGAAGGTGTAGAATCAGGTCCATTAAAGTGATGGATTCTAGATTGATAGTCTTGAGGCATAGGTAGTGAAGGTTGTGGTAGTGCCAGGGGGGCATACCATGCTGCCATGATAGGAGGTAACAAAACCCAAGGAGGATTTACAAGAGGAGGGTTTATGAGTGGAGGTGGAGGATGAAATGGAGTGGTTTGCACAGTGGATGTATGAGTAGGGGTAGCAGATGTACTTGGACCAGCTAGCTGATATTGAACAGATTTGGAACAAAAGGAGTCAAAGTGTTGTAGAAGCTAAAAATTAGGAGGAGTGGAAGGAGAGGCTTCTCTACTAGGACTCTATTGTAATCTTGTGGGCTCAAGGTCTGTTTTGTCTATTTAACTTTGAGACTTAGTTCAAAATAGGTTTCTTCTATGGTGTAAGTCAAATTGGGTATCTTGCAAGGATGTAAGGTTTTTAGGAAAAGAACTTTCTTTGTGAATTTGTCTGACAATAGTTGAATCTTCAGTCCTAGAAGTTTTTCTTAAGATTCTTTTTGGGTCATCAAATATAGTAGGAGGGTTTGGTTTAGGGTGAGATTTGGTGTTGATTCTTTGTGAAGCTAGATTTCAGATCCACAACACACAGAGGTTGAAATTTTGTAAGGGTTTTGAAAAACAGACCTATCTGAAAGATTATTGAATTCACACAGTATGTGGTTGGGTTTTATACTATTAGGATTGATTAATGCATTCCCAAAGGAGTCTGTGAGGACCAATGGAGTCAGCAGGCCTACTAAAGACTAGTGGAGACATCAAGTGGATGATCCTAACTATTTGAGGATTTGGTTGTTGTCCACCATCAATAATTGGATACCAATCTTGAAATATTTTTTGGTTTTCTGAGTTCTTTATATAACACTAAGACTTTTAATGAGTGTTCCCCAGTGGAGTCGCCATTATGTTAGGTCCCTGTAATTTCTCAGATTGGCAAGACCAAATAGACAAGGGTAACATCAAACCAAGTTTGGAGTCCTAGGACCTAGCCTTCCTGGACTCAGAGAGGGCTCTCTCTATATTTGTATAAAAGATATAACTTGTTTGATTTAGGATGTTGATTTTAGATTAGTTAAAGAGACAGGGTTGTTTTTTTTTTTTGGTTGGGTTGGTTGTTAAGTAGAACAAATAGAGTAAGAGAAATTCAAACCATTGGGTTATGGGGTTAGTGAAAGGCTTGAAAAGTACAAAAATAGATCAAGGGTGTTTCATAGGGAAAGTTAACAAATCCAAATGTATCTTAATAGCTTATGCGGGTGTGAAATGAACATTAAGTTGTGAATTTAGTAGGTTTAAAGGGAAATTAAGAATCCTTTAACATTTACTGGAACTAGAAGAGCCTTTAAGATCACTATGCTTAAGAAAGAATGAAAGGACAGGGCATACCATAAAATTATTTGGCTAAAATTCAGCAGGTAAACTTTGAGACAACAATCTAGCAAACCCTAGAGAGCAGGGAACTCCTAAGTTCTCTAGCTATTCACTTTCAGAGAAAGAAAAAATTTAAGATAACATATAAGTGATGATTAAATAGCAGGAAACTCCTAAATTATTCAATCAGACTATAAAAGACCTTCAAAGTGACCATTCAAGATAGAGTAAAGGATAGGGAAAACCATAAAATTCTGCAGCCAAACCCTAATTAGTAAACTTCAAAGAAAACGCCTTAAAAACAATGTTTCAAGCTACACCAAAGGACATGGCATACCATAAAATTATTTGGCTTGACTCCATTAAATCATTTTCAAGACAATAAGATAAGTGGAACTAGAGAGCAACTAAGAATTCTCCAATCAGACCTAGCAAAGGAAAACATTTGAACAATAGAAGGCAGATAGACATAAGGTGCCTCTAACAACATATCTTAACCTAAATTTTCTGCTCTATTATAAGAGAAAAGATGAACAATATGAAAAATATAAGGAAACAACTAAAATATTAGAAAAACATCACCATTTAAACAAGTTCATGAATCTTATGAATATGCTTGCTCCATTGATGTTCAGTTCAAAATAGTCATAAAACTCCAAAGCCAATTTCTTCACAACTCAAAATCTAGATCATATTGAGCTCAACAATCAAACAACAACATTATGAAGCATACATGCAATATTTAACTTCAAAATGAGGAATTGAAACCCTAGCTAAGGTTTTATAAGTCATTTATTACATAGTAAATGCATTTGACCTTTGGGACCATGCAAGGCCCAAGGAAAAATATCTAAGACTCATTTATCGCAAAAATAACTTCTAACATACCAATTTAAGCTAATTTTGGGAAAAATGACTTTAAGTCTCCAAAATATCTTTTTTAGTAACTCCTAGTAAGGGCGTAGCTCCAAGATACAGGGGCATAGCACCAATGCAAATGCGTAGCGCCAAGACTGGAAAAATAGCATGTTTTGCAGCTAAATTGTGGAGGCCTTCTCGGTGTCAAAATGATCTCCATGATAGCTCATTCGAAATATTGTCCTGTTTAGTTTCCATATCTACCTTTAGTTTTGAAAAATCGTACCCATTTTCCTTGTCAAAAATCACTTCTCCCAAGACTACTAAACGCGCAGTGCGAATGATGAAAAGAGGGCAGAAAGGTGATTTTATGGTAGTTTTGCGCCTTTTTGAGGGACTAGTTTTGCCGCAAATCATATGAAATTTTCTGAGGATGATTTCCTTGGAATGAGTAACATGAATATGTTGACTTCTTTGCATTTGAGTGCCCCAAAAAAGAGTGCAGAACCAGTGGCGCTACGCGTTTATCCCAATTTTCTGCAAGCCAAACTGTCAAAAATAAAAAATGCACCAAAGTGCGAAAATTTGGAATTTTCTTTGCTGATCATGGTTGGGAGGGTTGGAGGGACACATCAACAAGAATTTTGAGGTTATCTTAATATTTTTCCTCATTTAGATCCTGAATCATTGCAAGGGCTCATTTGATCTTGGCCCTTGCAATCTTGTTTCTCATGGCATAATGTCTTGCCATATTCCTCTGCATGTCAGTGTCTCTCTTGGCCTTCTATAGCTAACCCTCTAGGTGAAAATTTTCCCTCTCTAGCCAAGCTTCTCTATCTTTGCTAATTTCTATGGCAAGAATCTCACTTGGAGTGAGTTTCTCTTCCAATTCTACCTCTTTCTCTCTTTCTCGAGCTAAGGCCTTCTTCAACCAAATTGTCCTTGTCTCTTCCTAGGAAGTTGTTCTTCCTCATCTCCACTGTCATCAAAAGTTCCCAACGTCTCATCTAGCAAAGCCTTAGATCTTCTACCCTCTTTCTGAGCTCTGATTGCTCTGACCTCACTGATGGCCTTCTTTTTCTCTAATTGATGGTTTTCTAACTCAAGGAAGTTGATCACATTCTTTGCCCTACCAAGATTAGCTTGAAGCTCAATAATCTTGGCATCCTTGCTCTTGATCAACATATTGGTGATCCTCTCCTCATCCTCATCATCAAGGTCAATTAATTGAAACTCTTTCTCAGTTAAATGCTTGTTCTCCTCCTCTTCAACAATGGCCTCCTCTGTAACATTTTCCTTACCCTTATCAAGTTGTTTTTTTGGTGAAGAAAGCATGGCCCCTTGCACCTCAAGTGCAACAAACACATTCCTGTAGCCCCTTCGGTATGTCAAAGGAAAAGTCTCTATGTCACTCATTTTCAAGCAAGATGTTTCAATGTTTCTTTCCATGTTTGATGCTCTGGTGTCATGAGATGAGGGTGAAGGATTGTGGAAAGGTAATGAGGAATGATCATCATGAGGTGACTGGATGTGAGTGGATGGTGATGTATGAGTAGTGGGATGTGATGGAGAAGTAGGAATTGGAGGATGAGATGAGGAAGGGATATCTTGCTGATGATGGACAGGTGGAGTAGTGAAAACCTCATTGGTAGTGAAGGTCTCCCATGGAATGTTTTTCTATTGTAACTGATGCATGACCACCATATTGATGTGTGAGTGGTGAAATATGCTTTGCATTTGCTGATTGTACTCTCTCTTTTGCACAATGTAGGAAATTTTTTCAATGCTTCAGAAAATATAATATGGTATATACGGCATCCTAACCCTAGTGAAATGCATAAGAAGCAAGATGTGGTATGAGTGGAGGTGGGAAAACCTTCCCTCACATGTGAAAAAAATCAATATTATCCTCATCATAGGTGCACATCTATCAAGAAGATGAGAAAAAGGGAAGATGGACTTGTGGTGATCTTTATACCTAGGTTTTTGGTATGGTTCAAAGTAACTCATGCCTAGGTTTTCTTGCTTGAACCGCTTTTCTCCCACACTTGGTATCCCTGTAGCAGCAACAATGGCATTAATGGACATCTCAAATGTAACCCCAACAATATTGACCTATTTTTCATGTAGGTTAATGATGAATAGTCTTGTTAGCTTTGGATGATTTTGGACCTGCTGCACCTTCTCACAAAACTCAAAGAAGCCTATGTGCTTAAAGCAGGAAATAGTAAGAGGAGATTTCATGAGTTCCCCTGTATTGAGGGGTTCAAATATGTTTATCTTCCTCCCTTGTGATCATGTCTCCTTGGAATTTGTGCCTCACCACCATTTTCTTCGCCCTCGGACATTTTTAGACTCTGTTTTGGAAACCCTAGGGCTGAAGGTGAAATGAATGAGGGGAAGGAATGAAATGAAAGCTTTGAAAATGAAGGGAATGAGTGAATGGGTATAGGTTTAGGAAATGAGTGAGGGGAAAAATAACTCAATTACAACCCTCAAGCAATGTAATCACCCTTTTTTATAACTTATACTCTATTTAGGAGGATGAAATAACCATATAGACAAATCTCTGATTTGTAGCTAGGGTTTGATTAGGGTTGTATTAGGGTTTCATTTCCATTGATTAAATGATGACCAAAATAGATTGAAGATGGGTTATGGTATGCACTTACCTATTATCAGTGCTCTGGAGAACCTTGGAAAGAGTTTTGGAAGAAATTTGACTTGTTTTGGATGGCCCCAACTCTTAGCAAACCCTTTTGTCCAAGCACGCAGCGCCAGCAGCTGAGGGCACAGTGCCAAGCCAAGCACATAGTGCCTTGGAAATTTAGCACAAGGTTCTGTTTAGGCAAGAGCGTAGCACTCTGGCAAGGGTGCAACACCAAATCCCAGGCATGTAGCGCCTTCAAAAATTGTGGACGAAAACTGTCAAGCATGTAGCGCTAAGAAAATTTGCCCAAATTCGCTCAGAAAACTCAAAATTTCCTCTCCTTGAAACTTCTAATGCTTTTCAAGGAAACAATGATTCTTATGAAATGTAGAATGGGATTTTATAGACTTGTATATTTAATTTAGCTTTGAAAACCCATTTTCTAATGTCAAAAGTCCTTTTTTTTTTCTCACTAACCTTCTTTGACACTTTTGCCTTGCAGGTTGCTAAAGTCATGAAGTTGACTCTTATTTTGATCATTGAGGCATGGAAAGTTCATTTTGACAACTTTAGGATGATTACACATAATAGTATCTTCAAAATATTCTGTAGTCTTCACCGTAAAACTTCAACACTTCTTTTCCACCTTCTATGGCCACCTTCTTCAAAACCCTAAGTGTCTGCAGTTCTTGATAGCAATCATCAGTGTTGTCTTCTAAGTTCTCTATAGTCCTTTCAAGTTCATTAATTTATGTCCAGTTCACCTCACCTTTTTCCATATTCCATCAATATTTTCTAATATACTTTCTTCATGCTCGACCTTGTGTGCTTCATCTATGTCATCTTCTACAAGTGATCCCTACTTTCGAACTCAAATGGACTAACCAGTTCATAACCCTAGTCATCTACAAGACCAAGTTTTTCCTATTTCCCTTGCTGTAAGTTGTTTTCATTCAGGAGTAGACAATATATATCATCAGTACTTTCTGCTGATAAATCTTCCAACACTTTTGCAGAAGTGCTAGACTTTGTCCATTTTTCTCATTAGCAGGTTCTGAACTAATAAGATAATCCTCTTGGGAGATTTTAGGTCCTTCTTGAATAACCATGTCTTGACATTCTATTACTTCTGAACCAAATTCTAGAAAAGGAAAAGCAGTGCTTGAAATATGCAAGGATGACTTTAAAAAACGTAAAAACCCTAATGACCTAATGGGAGTGTCCTTCGACCTAATTTTGACTAAAATGTGACTTAGAGATTTTCAAGTGAAAACATAGTATTGTTGTAGGTTATTATGCCGAAAGGGACATGGGAATGAGTTAGCAACAAGAAACCCTAGAGGGAGGGTGGAATTAATTGACAGGGGAAAATAGGGTAATGAGGTTATAGGCAGGAAAGGAGGATGAAAATGAGAGGTGTATGCCCATAATGAGTCTCTTAAGAGCAACAGGGTGGCTTTGGGAAGACCAACTGAGAAATAGTGAAAATAGTTTTATAAGGATAATGAAGGTAGTGAGATTTCTGAAACTCAAGATATTTAAGGAATATTGTTTTAATAAATCTATAACCATTTTATAGTCATCTAGAGATAGTGAAAAATAATGATGACTAACACAAGAATGGAAATTATACTACGCTGCATTCATTGTCTAGAATTTTTTATTAACTTGAAAGAAGAAAATAATATATATTTGCACACATGTTGAATCAATAACTATATAACTTCTATTTAATTCATGCTAACTACTGTGCTAATGATGTATCTTATGGTGGACTAATCACACTTCAAATTACTCTGTTTTGCAGCAAGAGAAGAGGGATTTTGGGTGTCCTAAGGGTGTTCCTGAACCAAGGATTCAAATTTGGAGGTCTGCTAATGGCTTTGCTATTCTTAGGTGAGGTGGAAGAGTGATTCCTAAATGAAGGAGAGGGTTCTGAACACTGCTACAAGAAGCTGCTATAGGGTTCATGTTTTGCTATAGGATGTCCTGTAATGCTACACGAAATAAGCGGAGAGGGTTTGGAGGCCATAAATGGTGGAAGGAAGGCTAGGAAGGGTGAGGGAAATATGGATCGAAGGAAATGGAGGATAAAAAACTCCCTTGGCCAAAATCAGAACTCTCAAAAATCCTTTCTTGCAACAAAAAGGCTGCTCTTAGTGGTCTCGTGACTTTTTCCTTTTTCTAAATAATCTTGAAATGAGCATAAGTGTGAGGGGAAATGTGCCAAAGTAATATTTATGCTAATTTGAGTGGTCTTGGAGCATAGTGGTGATGTCTAATTCACATGAGGTTTACATATTTGGACTATTGGTCCCACTTGAGCCTATAATTTCTCCTACCTCGTAATCAACTCCCACTTTCTATTATCTCCTCTTGACTGATGTGACATCCCTATGTGGCATGCAACTCCACCAAATTTTTCTAGTTCCACTGTCAAGGGTGGCCAAATTAAATGGCAACCTTTTCTCCTATTAAAACCTCTCTTATTGACAATAATTCAATTTAGTCCATTTATGCATAGCGAGAGGGTGATGAAGTCATACCTGAGCCTTACCTGGTTGACATTGAGTTGCAGGATCCTTGATGTAGAGAGTTAGAGCACTGAAATGGTCACAAAGGTTGCCTTTTATTTTCTGTGTTTTTTATTTTATTTTCTAAGTGAGGTGCTTACCATGTTTTTATTTATTGTGTGTTCTGTAGGTACCTCATGGAGACCTTGAGCTGTTGTTGCTGATGTAGCTTCCTTTTTGGATTCCCTTGGTGATCTTCAGGATCAGATCTTCAACATACTCCTACTTCTCTTGATGTGCTAGATGGTGGTTGAAAGGTTCTAGTGCATGCATAGGTGTGATAAAAGAAGTGATCATATTCCTGTAGCAGTGCTTTTGTTACAGATATGGATCTCAAAATGACATGAGGAAGGGAGAAAAGGATGTGGAGATGCTTGGGGTGGTATTATGGTGTTGATGTAGTGGTGTGGTTTAGGGAAAACATAAGAGAAGAGGCCATGTGTGTGTGTTAAAAAAAGTTGATTCACAGTGGTAGAATAAAGGGTCAGGTAAGGGATTTTTCATGCATGGGATCGAATGATGGTTAAGGATGGTAGGCATAGGTGGGGTAACATTTTGTATGAATTTTCTAGGGTCATATAGCTTTGGGTGAGAGAATATAGCTTCAGGTTTCCTTCCTGTAGATTTTGAGGATTTCCTGTAACACTACAAGATTTCATGTAGGTGCCTAGGACATCCTATAGCATCACAGAGATAGGAAATTTTTTGAAATTTTTTCTCACCTAGTGGTAGAAATTAATGGAGGAATGAGTGCTAGGGTTGCATGTGGAGTGATAAGGTAGAGGAGAGAGAGAGGGTTGGAAGATTATTTCTCCCTTTTTCCACATTATCCATGTTCAACAACCTATAAAACATAAACATGTTAGTGCTTTGGTTCCATTTTGTTCTTTTGATATTTTTGTATTTTCATTTTTTTTCTTCTTGTTTTTTTTAAGGAAATTGGGCTGCCTCAGTAGAGGTTTTCACCCCACAAGCCTACCTTGGGTGCCTCTAAGAAGTTTTCACCCAAGGATCTTTTATTTCTCTGTTTTTTTCTCTTTTCTCTTTTTTTTTCTTATGCTCCAAGATTTCCTCATGGAGGTTTTCAACCCTGGAGTTGGCCTTAGATTCCTCATAAAAGTTTTCACTCATGCCTCTTTATTTCCTTTTTCTCTTTTTCCTAGGAAATTGAGGGAATGGAAGATATGGGGCTTCCAATTACATTCACCTCTATGTTGATTGTGTTGATGAATTCTACCTTGGATAGTGGCCTTTTGTACTTTCTTTACCCTGTAACCATTGACAAGAAGAGGAATCCCATCCTCATATAGGGTTATGATTTGAACAACCCCATTGTATGGAATTTCTCTAATTTATAGGGTCCTAGCCACCTAGTTGTTAAATTTCCCTTTTGAAGTCCTTGAAGCTGGAGTCATAGAAAAAAGCCCAATCCCCTTCTTGAAATGTATTCTCTTTGATGTGCTTGTCATGCCAAACCTTCCTCTATAGCTGGATTACTCCTGTATTAAGGTGGGCATACATCCTAAGCTTATCAAAACCATTCAGCTGAAGCAGTATTTCTTGTTGTGCCTTTGTGATGTCAAAATCCAAATGAACTTCGATTCTAAGGGTGTTATACTAAAATTCAATGGAAAGAAAAGCCTTCTTCCCAAAAACTAGATCATATGGAGTAAAAATTGTAGTTTTCTTCCAAGTAGTGTTTTAAGCCCAAGTGGTCTCCACCATTTTATTTGCCCAATATTTTCTATCGTTGCTCATAACGTTAGTAAGGATGTTCTCTAAGGCTCTATTTTTCACCTTCCCATTTTCTTGAGGATGATAGGTAGTAGAAGTCTTGAACTTGATTTTGTGTTGCCTCATGAGGCTCTTAATGAGATGAGATGTGAATTGATCCCCTTAATCAATGACTACCTCCCTAGGATATCCAAACTTGTAGAACACATTTTTTCTGAAAAAATCAACCACTTTTTCTTATATTTTTTCCTTTACAACCCTTGTTTCAACCCACTTGGTCAAGTAATCAGTGCAAACTATGATGTATCTCTTCTGCCCAGATGGTGGATCAATGGGTCCAATGAAGTTCATGCCCCACTTGTCAAATGGCTCCAGGGCCACCTAAGATTGTAAAGGAATTTCATCCCTCAGTGTAGGTCTCCCCATCCTATAACATTGATCACATCTACTGGTGTATCTCTTGACATCCTGGTGGAGTGTAGGCCAACAGTAGCCAACTTTCAAGGCTTTGAAGTTTTTCCTCTTAATATAAAAATGACCCCCACAGGGACCATCATGACATGTTGAGAGGATGTCAAAAACATCTTCTTCCCTGACACATCTCCTAAGAATTTGATCTGGCCACAATTTGAAGAGATTTCCACCAATCCAAGTGATAGGGGTGCTCTTTCTTACAATTATTGTCTTTTCTTTGTATGAAATGTTTCGAGGAAACCTCTCAGCAACTAGGTAGGTGGCTATGTCAGCAAACCAAGGATAGAGTGTTGAGATAGAAAATAGGTGTTCATCCAGAAGCTGTTCATCAACCATCCCTTCCTCATATGTAGGAAAAGTTAGTCTAGATAAAAAATCTGGAACGACATTTTCTTTTCCTGGATTATCAACAATGGTCAAATCAAACTGCTACAAAAATAATAGCCATCTAATGATTCTAGCATTGACATCAGGTTTTTTCATTAAGTATTTAATTATTGCATGGCCAGTATGCACAAAAGTTTGATGCCTAGTAACATAATCCCTGCATTTATTTAAGGAATGGAAAATAGCTAAAAGCTCCTTCTCGGTGACAGTGTAGTTTAGTTCGACCTTAGATAGGTTCTTGTTGATGAAATAGATTCTGTAGTGTAATTTATCATTCAATTGTCCTAAGGATACCCCCATAACTTTATCTAATTCATAAGTATGGATGTGGAAGGGAAGATCCCAATTGGGACCTCGAAGTATAGGGTCAGTGGTCATGTTTTCCTTGATTACATCAAAATCTTCTTGGAAAATATTTGACCAACAAAATTCAGAATCCTTGGACAACAATCCAAATATTGGGGAAGCCACTTTGCTGAAGTAATTAATGAACCTTCATATAGTAGCCTTCCAAACCTAAGAAACTAGTTACATCTCTCTACTTCTGAGGAATAGTAACCCTTTTTATAATGGTGATTCTGTTTGGGTCTACTTGTATTCCTGCTTTAGATATGGAGTGGCCCAGGACAATCCCTTCCTTTTTCAAGAATTCACATTTCTCAGGGCTCAGAGAGAGATGAATTTCAATGCATTTCCATAACACCTTACCCATATTGGAGAGATCATCCTAGAAATCATACCCATAGGGAGTGAAATCGTCCATGTAAATTTCCATATAATCATGGACAAGTTCAGAAAAAATGATCAAAACTGCTCTATGGAAAGTGGCAAGTGCATTGCATAGGCCAAGGTCAAGGACCATATAAGTGAATGTTCCCCAAGGACAGGTGAATGTGGTATTTTATTGGTATTCAGGGTTGATCTGAATCTAATTATACCCACTTAATCCATCTAGAAAAAATAATAAATTCTTTCTTGCAAGACCATCCAAGACTTGTTCAATGAAGGGAAAAGGGAAATGGTCTTTCTTAGTGGCTTTGTTTAATTCTCATTAGTCAACATAGATTCGCTAGTTACCATTCTTATTTGGTAGTAGAATAATAGGGGACACCCATTCACTATTATACATGGGGTAGATGAACCTTGCATCCAACAAATTTTGTAGTTCATCCTTTACTATGTCCTTTAAGGTTGGGTTCATCCTCCTTTGGGGTTGGCACACATACTTGTGTCCCTCTTTTATGTAAATATGATGTGTGCATACTAAGGGATGCACCCCTTTTGATGTCCTTATAATCCTAAGAAAAAGCATCTAAGTTCTCCCTCAGTAGCTAGAACAATTGCTCTTCTTCTTTGGTTGGGAGAGAGGGGTTGATCTTTAGGGACCTCGATGTGCCAAATTATACAACCTTGGTAGGTTCAGAGGTTGAGTCAATTGAGCATAGCTCAATCCAAGGGTTTTCTTTAGATTATATCACCAGGTCATTGAGTGGAATGGTAGTTGGGGGTTGGCTTTGAAGGATATGGTCAATGAGGTCATCCTCATAAGGTTACCCCCTATTGAGAATTTGGAGGGCTGGAGGTTAATACAAATTCTCTTCTAGATAATTACTTGTGAGCTTGCTTATGTCTTCTCTTTGTGATATTTTTTAGTCTTTCATCAAGTCAATTATAAAAAATAAACATGACACAAACTTAGGCTCTTGGAGCCAGGGCAAAACCTCTCCCTCTTGGAGAGGAAAACCCACAAAAAATTCTTCTTATAGATCTTCAATTGACAAGTACGATGACCCAGACTTAGACCCTTAACTATGAATGCTTCCAATACCTTATTGCTTCTTCTTTGATGATCTTCCATGCTGATCTTTCTATCTTGCACCAGTCTACCATGTCCTTTCTTTTATTAACTGTGGGAGGGAAGGTAAATCCTAGATTTATCTTCCTCTCTTTTCTTATCCAACAGTGACCCTTACTTTAGATATTCACATTGCAAACCACTATTAACATCTCAGAAATTTTTTGACTTCAAAATTACGCATTTCAGTTAGGTGAAATATCCGCATAATTTCAAGTATAATCCGCACTTATTCATGTGTATTCATCGCACTTCTTTACAGTCATACCTCAGCTCTCTGTCCTGTGTATACTCAGCATTGCATAACATGTATTATCCACACTGCATAGTATGTATTATCCACACCATCCTTCATGTAGTGACCACATTTCACATCATTTATTATCCGCACTATGTATCAGTTTACATCCGCATTGTATATAATTTATTGTCCGCACTTTATTCGCACTGTATACTATATATAACCCACACTTTATATCACAGAGATCACAATATATAACACACACTTTATATCGCAAATCTTACTCATATCCTTCAAACTTCTGATTATTGAGATGCACCAAAACTTGTATCTTTCGCACTTCTGATTATTGAGATGCACCGAAAAATTCATAGGGTATCACATTATACTCCAATGATTAACACATTTCCTTTTTTTCCCCGACATTCTTGATTTCATTTTTTGTGATAAATCTGATTTATTACTTGGTGTCTAATTTACCGCAAAGGTAGTGTATATATAGAGGCAGTCTTCTTGCTTTTAGGCTGACCACCCACTAGCTTTTATGCCGAATTAGCTGTGAGTGAGAATACTGACTTCATCATAGATCTCCAACATTGATATAAGAATTATTTCAATCCATTCTTCCATAGATTTTCGGACAATTTCTTGGAGCATTCAATGACAACTAGGTTCTTCATATACATGACACTAAATATATTTATAAACATAAGACAAACCCTACTAGACATTAAGAAGAAGTCTAGAGACCTATAATAAATCTTGCTCATGAAACCCATGTAGCAATTACAAAAAAATTACATTTTATTATCTTTGTCTTCTTCTTTACATAAATACATAGTCAACATGAAGACCGACCTAGTTACACTTTTCAACACTCCCTCTTAACCAGGGAGGTATTCATACAGGTACATGGTCACTTTCACACTAAATAATCTCATAAGAAGAATCGGATTGGTAATTGCATCATATCAACCAGCATTGTCCTAGTGTAAGGCCTTGACTAACAACCCCATCTCTCAACGAGACAATGGGCTACAATGCTGGTGAGACACATGACTTATAGAAACCATAATCATTGTCTCTCCAAGGTACATACCCCACTAGGGTGTTCCCAAAGTATGACCTTCTTGGACTATTCTTCTCTTGGGTAGCTAGCTATTAAATAATATCGGTCCCTGACTACTCTTATGTTGAATGACCTAACACATTCTCAAAGAGTATTGAATTCCAGATGATTACCCAATCCTCCATTCTGTATTTCCAAGTGAAGACCAGAATGATGTGTCTATCTCTCCCTCTCAATCAAGGAGGACCTATTCCACAAGGGAATGTACTAATTCCTATACAAGGAATGTACCTAAGCTCATTCTTAGGAATTACCAAGTTTCTTCCAAGTAAGAAACTTACCATCATGCTCCCTCTTAACGAGGGACCTCCAACAATAATGGTGAGACATCCAGCTGATCATGAAAAATTCCTGTCCTCGATGTCATGGATTTAGATATTGATGAATCTTCAAATTTTAGCTTCATAGGGCATAGATCATCCATCACTTTCATCCTGAGCCATGTTAGCTGTTAGAAAGTGATTCATCAGACTTCCTTATCTGGTCCATTGTTATGCCATGTTGCTTTCCTTCGAATCATCTCCCAGGATCATGCCTCCTTTCTCATGATTAGAAGCCCTGCACAAATTCATACAGATAAACATATATAGGAAATTTAAAGAAAAAAGTTACTTCAATGATGATATTTTATCATTACATATTCCTGTAGGCATCGAAATCCTTCATACAGATTGACACATCTTCTAATAATATGTTTTTCCAAGGATATTTTTCTTTACAATGCTTTCATCAGAGTCTACATATCTTTCCAGGAGATATTTTAGTCACATATTCTTAACCTCTAGATGATAACTACCTCTTGACATGGTTGCATTTCATGATATCTTCCTTTATGCACATTCTCATTCCTATTTTCTCATACAAATACAACCACTTCATATTCCATGAGGAAATATTATGTTGATTTCATCTTGTCCGTGCACTAAGAGATACTCCTCCATAGATCATACTTCTAAATACAGAAGTTCATTACATGCAACCATATGAAATGACTTCACAACCTCCAATGTTAGCATAGAAATATATGCATACCTCACACCCTTTTTCCCTTGAGTAATCCTGTAGCAATTTGTAAAGAATGAAGAGCTTCATTCTCTTGGTCTGTCACATCCCAAAAATCTATTTTCATGATGACATTTGCTTTTAATGACTGCTTTCCATTAGTAATGTTATCAGAGAGGTTTTCCCAGGGCTGATTCACCAGAAGCTCCTACCATGCCTTTATCAAGATGCTACATCGCTTTCAACATAAGTCACATAAAGGAGAAAATGATCTCAATCGTAGTGGAGATCCCTTGCTTCTTCTTTCTTATCAGGCTCTTTCCTCATTTCAAAGACATGGGCTTCTTCCATATTTCTCTTGTCCTTTTTAAAATTAAGGACAATTTCTATTTTAATTCCCAAGTTCATCATATCCAAGGCATCATGCTTTGTCCACATTTCTTCTTTTACTCTGAGGACCAAAACTTACCAAATCTTCCTTTCTTCTTGGACATGGCTGCAAAGGCTTGATTCCTTCACTTGATCCTGTAATAGCTTTGGCTTTCAATCTTATTTCATCTATTTACATAGAGACCCTAAATCATGTAATGGTATGACTTTATTATCCCATATAATTGTGAAGTGAAATTTCCCCATTCTTCTTATAGAGCTTTTAGCACCATTGTAGTATTCTCCTAGTTCCTACAGTTGGAAAAAGAGATTTCTTCTCCTACAGTCTCACAGAGAATAACTTCACTAATTTCTTATATACTCCTTTTGATGATTTTAGATTTGGTACATCAGAGATGATAGAGTCTTTTATGGATTCTATAAGAATCCTTTGGGCTCTTATATCTCCCTTCATGAGTTTGTCATGACTTCATTGTCCTTATCTTTTATGGAGAGTTTGAAACACCAAACAATGTGTTTATTTCTTCTCAAAGGAGACATTTTAATAGATTCATATAAAGTTAGATATACTTACTTGAGTAGATGCTTTTATTCTTCTATCAGCTTGATTACTTTGAAGATGGTTGAAATTTCCTTTGAAGGGTAATTGATGAGGATATTCTGCTGCTTCCTTGAAATTTCACGGATGATAGGTAACTTGCCTTAAAGCTTTTGATGGAAATACTTTGAGATAGAAATGATCTACTGGCCCATTTAATATGGTTCTATAATACTGTCTTATTTCTTTCGTTGTGGAAGACTGACCTTTCTTCTAATGAAATCCTTTCTTTGATGCCATCCATGAAATCTAATCCTTGAGTATCTTTATGCCCTTTATAGCACCTTAGCTCTGATTCCATGTTGAGAATTTGGAGGGCTAGAGGTTAATACAAAATATCTTCTAGATAATTACTTGTGAGCTTTATTATGTCTTCTCTTTGTTATCATGTTTAGTCTTTCATCAGGTCAATTATCAAAAATAAACACGACACAAACTTAGGCTCTTTGAGCCAGGGCAAAACCTCTCCTTCTTGGAGAGGAAAACCCACAAATAATTCTTCTTATAGATCTTCAATTGACAAGTATCATGACCCAGACTTAGACCCTTAACCTATGAATGTTTCCAAGACCTTATTGCTTCTTCTTTGATGATCTTTCATGATGATATTTCTATCTTGGACCAGTCTACATTGTCCTTTCTTTTATTAATTTTGAGAGGGAAGGTAAATACTAGATTTATCTTCCTCTCTTTTCTTATCCAGTAGTAACCCTTACTTTAGATATTCACATTGCAAACCAACATTAACAACTCAGACAATGTTTGAATTCAAAATTCTGCATTTCAGTTGAGTGAAATTTCTGCATAATGTCAAGTATACTCCACACTTCTTCATGTGTATTCATCACATTTATTTACAGGCATACCTCAGCTCTTTGTCCTATGTATACTCAGCACTGCCTAACATGTATTGTCTGCACTGCATAGTATGTATTATACACACTTTCCATCATGTAGTGACCGTATTATATATCATTTATTTTCTTCACTGTGTATTAGTTTACATCCACATTGTATATAATTGATTGTCCGCACTTTATTCACACTGTATATTGTATATAACCCACACTTTATATCGTATAGATCACAGTATATAATGCACACTTTATATCGCAAATCTTACTCATATCCTTCGCACTTATGATTACTGATATGCACCGGAACTCGTATTCTTCACACTTCTAATTATCGAGATGAACCGAAAAATTCATAAGGGATCACATTATACTCCAATGATTAACACATTTCATTTTTTTCCTAGAATTACAATTGAGAGTTGATTGCATTTGCTGTGAGAGATCCGTTTTATTACTTGGTGTCTAATTGACTGTAGAGGCAGTGTATATATAGAGGAAGTCTTCTTGCTTTTAGGCTGAGCACCCACTAGCTTTTAAGCTGACTTAGCTATGAGTGAGAAGACTGACTTCATCATAGATTTCTAGCGTTGATAAAAGAATTATTTCAATCCATTCTTCCATAGCTTTTCGGACAACGTCTTGGAGCATTCAATGACGACTAGGTTCTTCATATACATGACATTGAATATATTTATAAACAGAATAAAAACCCTACTAGACATCAAGAATAAGTCTAGAGACCTATAATAAATCTTGCTCATGAAACCCATGAAGCAAGTACAAAAAAATTACATTTTATTATCTTTGTCTTCTTCTTTACATAAATACATAGTCAACATGAAGATCGACCTACTTACACTTTTCAACACTCCCTCTTAACTAGGGAGGTATTCATACATGTACATGGTCACTTTCACACTGAAGAATCTCATAAGAAGAATCAAATTGGTAATCACATCTATATAGCATCATATCAACTAGTATTGTCCTAGTGCAAGGCCTTAACTAATAGCCCCATCTCTCAATGAGACAATGGGCTACAATGGTGGCAGGGCACATGACTTATAGACACCATCGTCATTGTCTCACCAAGGTACATACTCCACTCAGGTGTTCCCAAAACATAACTTTCTTGGACTATTCTTCTCTTGGGTAGCTAGCCCTCAAAGAATATCGGTCCCTGACTATTCTTATCTTGAATGCACTAACACATTCTCAAAGAGTATTGAATACCAAATGATTACCAAATCCTCCATTCTCTCTTTCCAAGTGAAGACCATAATGATGTGTCTATCTCTCCCTCTCAACCAGGGAGGACCTATTCCACAAGGGAATATACTAATTCCTATACAAGGAATGTGCCTAAGCTCATTCTTAGGAATTACCAAGTAATTTATTCCAAGTAAGAAACTTACCATCATGATCCCTCTTAACCAGGGACCTCCAGTGGCAATGATGAGACACCTAGCTGCTCATGAAGAATTCTTGTCCTCGATGTCATGAATTTGGATATTGAGGAATCTTCAACTTTTAGCTTCATAGGGTACATATCATCCATCACTTTCATCCTAAGTCATGTCAACTGTTATTAAGTGATTCATCAGAATTCCTTATCTGGTCCATTGTTATGCTCCTTCGAATCATATCCCAGGATCATACATCCTTTCTCATGATTAGCAACCCTGCACAAATTCATCTAGATAAACATATACGTATGAAATTTAAAAAAATAATTTACCTCAATGATGATCTTTCATCATGACATCTTCCTATAGGCATCGACATCCTTCATACAGATTGATACATCTACTACTGATATGTTTTTCCAAGGGTCTTCTTCTTTACCAGAATTTCGTCAGAGTCTACATATCTTTCCAGGAGATCTCCTAATCACATCTTCTTAACCTCTGGATGATAACTGCCTCTTGACATGGTTTCATTTCATGATCTCTTCATTTATGCACATTCTCATTGCTAGTTTCTCATTCAAATACAACCACCTCATGTTCCATGAGGACATATTATGTTGATTTCATCTTGTCCGTGCACTAAGAGATACTCCTCCACACATCATACTTCTAAATACAAAAGTTCATTACCTACAACTATATGACATGACTTCACAGCATCCAATGTTAGCATATAAATAGATACATACCTCACACCCTTTTTCCCTTGAGTCATCCTATAGCAATTTTTCAAGAATAAAGAGCTTCATTCTCTTGGCCTATCACATTCTATAAATATTTTTTTATGATGACCTTCGCTTTTGATGATTGCTTTCCATTAGTAATGTTATCAGAGAGGTTTTCCCAGTGGTTATTCACCAAGATCTCCTACCATGCCTTCATCAGGATGCTACACTGCTTTCAACAAAAATCACTTAAAGGAGAAAATGATCTCAATCGTAGTGGAGATCCCTTGATTATTCTTTCTTATTAGGCTCTTTCCTAATTTCAGAGACATGATATTCTTCCCTATTTCTCTTGTCCCTTTTCATATTAAGGACAATTTCTATTTTAATGCCCAAGTTCATCATATCCAAGGCATCATGCTTCGTGCACATTTATTCTTAAACTCTCAGGACTAAAACTTACCAAATCTTCCTTTCTTCTTGGACATGGCTGCAACGGCTTGATTCCTTCAATTGATACTACAATAGCTTTGGCTTTCAATCTTGTTTCCTCTATTGACATAGTGACCCTAAATCATGGAATTATATGACTTCTATTTTCCCATATAATTGTGAAGTGAAATTTCCCTGTTCTTCTTATAGAGCTTTTAACACCATTGTAGTTTGTTAGTGTCACTCTAGTCATACTACCATCAATGATAAAAATTGCTCTTTTGCATTTTCATATTAGGAGTCCCATACCATAAATTTTCATCATTCCGCTAGGTCATGGATTCATTGATGGTAGTGGTTTTTCATCAGTTTTCCCTCATGCGAAACTTGTTGATTCTCCTCTCTATGGTATTTAGTCATGAGTCACTTTCACTCTGTGAGTCATGTTATTAGGTCATAGGGTTGGTCTCATTAGGTTCTAGGATCTCACCATGATCAAATTAATGAGTCAAGTGTCAATAAATATCAACAAAGTCATGAGGAGGTCAATAAAATCAAAGTCACAGCACCTGAGAAGATCAAAGAAATGTTTTATTCAGCTTGATGTAATTTTCACCTCAAAACCATGTTTTGAGGTGAAAACATGGTACTCTACCTTTATTATCATCTTTTATGTAATTTTATGTCTTCATATGTAATAAGTCACACTTCAGAAGCTGTTATCTCTACAAAGTCACCACCCTGCCTTTCAGATACATTTTCCACAACATTTTCAGTATAGAATCATGTTCTAAGTATGTTCATCAGAAAGAGCCCGGAAAGAGATTTCCAACGGTATATTATACTCTCACAATTGACTCCTAGATTGAAACTTATGCCTAAGTGAAAGAAGGTCCCCTATAGCCTAAACCCTACCCCTTTTCCCATCTTTTCCCTTAAACTTTATTTTATTAAAGTTTAATGTTTTATTTTATAAACCCCCTTTTTCCCCTACCCGATCGTGTAAATCGCATTGCAAAAATATTTTAAAATATAAAACCCCAATGCGATTTAATAAACCACTTCCCCTAATTTCCCCTAAACTTTATAATAAAGTTTTAAAGTCTTTTTATTATAAAATTCCCCATCCGATCGAAATCGCACCATACTTATTGAGTCCCGTCGATTGCATACCCCCGATCAACCCACTCCGATCACATATGGACCAGTGATTCGATCAACAATCTGACGGCCCATATTGCAATCACATCATTCCAATCGCACGTCCCGATTGACCTACCCCGATTGAATGATCCCTGATTAGCTCCGCCTGATTGCATCCCAACCGTCGATCCGCCCATTTGATCGGACGACCCATAGATAATCGCTCCATCGCAATTGGAAAAATCCCGTTGCAAAATTCACTTTTCCCCGCTCCCTTCCTGACTTCCGATTGTGATTGACCTTTGGGTCCCACCATATAATCTTCCGCCCATTCAAAATAAAAAAGCCTTTTCCCTTTGTAAATCTCAAAATTCATTCTATTTCGTTTTATAAAGGACTTCCCCCCCAGTGCTTATTCCCAATTGCATCGGTGAAATCCTATTGTGTAAATACACCCGCCCCAAGTCCCGATTGCGATTGCGATTGTTCTCCTGGGTCCCACCTAAAGGCCTTCCCCATTTTTCAACATAAAATTATTTTTCTCCTTTGCAAAAGCATCGATTTTTTTTTTTTTTTATCCCATTACCCTTTTGCCTTATCCTTTACCCCTATTACATTTATTCCATCGCATCAGAGTTTTTTCCTCGTTCTAATAACATCTACCCCTCTCCCGCTCCAATCCCCGATTGCGATTATACCATCGCATCGCATATTTTCAATTGCTCCATTATATGTTGCATCCCCTCCTTCCCTCTGATCTCGATTGCAATTGCGATTCAGACCCCACCTCCTTTCCCTTCACTCCTTCCACTCAAAATGAGTCTTTTTCTTCATTAAAGGCATAAATTTCAGTTTTGTTGATTTCAAAGGGTTTTCCTTGGCATAAAGAGATTTTTAAAAAAGAAAGGAAATAGTCAAAGGGACGTAAGATAAATATGAAACAAAGACTTCTTCAGCAATGATTTAAAGGGGATCTTTCTTTCATATTGCTTATTTTTCATTCGTCCAATGTAACAGTGAATCTGCAAAAGTGGTCAAATGTATTGTTGTTCCTCCCTTTCAGAAGTAGATCATTGGTCTCTTTCCTATGTTCGGACTTCAGTGAAACAAACTCCCTTTCTCTATGGATCTATTTCCCACATTTCTGGTCTATTTAATGTAATTTTCAGTCATTTGTAATCAGCAAGTCAGTAAGTAAGGGAATAGTGTGGAAATCAAGGAGGACACTCTCCGCTCCATTGTAACAGTTTGATAGGGAATTAATAAAGATATGCAGCTCTGATTTGTGGGATCCATGTGGTATGAATTTTAGCATTTTTTCTCTCCTTTGTGTTCATTTGTAAATTTTTATGTGTACCATTCATTCATAAACATTTCTAGTTGAATGCTTTCAAGATAGATAGGTAGAATCCATTTTTATGCTCTGCCTTGGGAAATCATTCAATATTCTATGTTTTATTCTATTTGAAAAGGATCCATCTCTTATGCCCTTTTTAGCTCCTCACCAGTCTTACCATTCCATCATTATTTAAAATTAATTACTAAAATTTCCTGCCTACCTTGCCCCATGAAATACCCTGTATCCCTAATTTAATTCCCCAGTTTCAAACTATCCCATTTTTTCCATACATCCCTGAAATATTCATTCATTAAAACATTTCCCATTATTATACTTGGCCTAAAATCAGTTCATAATTGTACTTTGTTGAATATATTTTCACGGAGAGAGCCCTCTCCTGACCTTGTAGGGCTAGCTACAAGGTTGAGCGTGGTTTAAAGGTTACCTTGATTTGCCTTTTTCAGCCTGAGGTTCAAATTAGGTGCTGACTACGTCTTCTCCTAGTTCCTACAAAGTTGGTCAAAGAGATTTCTTCTCCCGTAGACTCACAATCAATTTCTTATATACTCCTTTTGATGATTTTAGATTTTGTACATCAGAGACGATAAAGTCTTTTATGGATTCTATAAGAATCCTTTGGACTCCTATATCTCCCTTCATGAATTTGGCATGACATCATTGTCCTTGTCTTATATGGAAAGTTTGAAACCCCAAACAGTTTGTTTGTTTATTTTCAAAGGAGACATTTTAATAGATTCATATAAAGTCATAGATATACTTACTTGAGTAGATGCTTTTCTTCTTCTACCACCTTGTTTACTTTGAAGATGGTTGAAGCTTCCTTTGAATTGTCATTGATGATGATATTCTAATGCTTCCTTGAAAGATCAAGGATGATAGGTAACTTGCCTTGAAGCTTTTGATGGCAATACTTCAATGATCTGTTGGCACATTTAAGATGGTTCTATAATACTGTCTTATTTCTTTCACTGTGGAAGTTTGACCTTTCTTCTAAGCAAATCCTTGCTTTGATGCCATCCATGAAATCTGATCCTTGAGTGTCTTTATGCTCTTTCTAGCACCTTAGCTCTGATACCATGTTGAGAATTTGGAGGGTTGTAGGTTAATACAAATTCTCTTCTAGATAATTAGTTGTGAGCTTGCTTATGTCTTCTCTTTGTTATCTTATTTAGTCTTTCATCAAGTCAATTATCAAAATAAACACAACACAAACTTAGGCTCTTGGAGCCAGGGCAAAACCTCTCCCTCTTGGAGAGGAAAACCTGCAAAGAATTCTTCTTATAGATCTTCAATTGACAAGTACCTTGACCCAGACTTAGACCTTTAACCTATGAATGCTTCCAAGACCTTATTGCTTCTTCTTTGGCGATCTTCCATGCTGATCTTTCTATCTTGCACTAGTCTACACTGCCCTTTCTTTTATCAACTGTGAGAGGGAAGGTAAATCCTAGATTTACCTTCCTCCCGTTTCTTATCCAGCAGTAACCCTTACTTTAGATATTCACATTGCAAACCACTATTAACATCTCAGACAATGTTTGACTTCAAAATTCCTCATTTCAGTTGAATGCAATTTTTGCATAACGTTAAGTATACTCCACACTTCTTCATGTGTATTCATCGCACTTCTTTACAGGCATACCTCATCTCTCTGTCCTATGTATACTCAACACTGCATAACATGTATTGTCTGCACTACATAGTATGTATTATCTGCACTGTCCATCATGTAGTGACTGCATTGCATAGTTGTTATCCTCACTGTGTATCAGTTTACATCCGCATCGTATATAATTGATTGTCCGCAATTTATTCGCACTGTATTTCGTATATAACCCACACTTTATATCGCAGAGATCATCGTATATAACACATACTTTATATCGCAAATCTGATTCGTATCCTTCGCACTTTTGATTACTGAGATTCACTGAAACTTGTATCCTTCGTACTTCTGATTATCGAGATGCACCAAAAACTTCATAGGGGATCGCATTATACTCCAATGATTAACGCATTTCATTTTTCCCGGCATTCCATTTGAGAGTTGATTGCATTTTCTGTGAGAGATCTGCTTTATTACTTGGTGTCTAATTGACCACAGAGGCAGTGTATAGATAGAGGCAGTCTTCTTGCTTTTAGGTCGACCACCCACTAGCTTGTAGGCTGGCTTAGTTGTGACCGACTTCATCATAGATTTCCTGCGTTGATTATTTCAATCCATTCTTCCACAAATTTTCAGACAAGGTCTTGGAGCATTCAATGACGACTAGGTTCTTCATATACATGACACTGAATATATTTATAAACAGAAGACAAACCCTACTAAACATCAAGAAGAAGTCTAGAGACCTATAATAAATCTTTCTCATGAAACCCATGAAGCAAGTACAACAAAATTACATTTTATTATCTGTCTTCTTCTTTACATAAATACATAGTCAACATGAAGATAGACCTAGTTACACTTTTCAACGCCCTCTAAGAACAATATCTATAGTGAAAATGGGGTAGGGTGTGATATGGTACACTTTATATTCTTCTTTATCCTCCAACCATAAAGGCAGGTCATTGTAAATGGAAGAAGGATGGGTAGGAAGATATAATACAAATTTCTTAGACAAGGGATGATTATTGATAGACATGTTTTCGTCCCTACAAATAATATAAACATCGGTAGTGGCCAACCAAGGTCTTCCTAAAATGAGAGGATATCATTAAACTTGGATTTCGGCTAAAGCACCAAGAAGTTGGTGGGATACTCAGAGGAGTCAATCAAGACCATAACATCCTCAACAACTCCCCTTTCTAGAGCCATCACATGAGGTGTCCCCGACCTAGCTTCTCGAGCGTTAAAGGTTTGCCAACAAACCCCTATACCACTGCCCCTTTCGGTGAGGAGCCTGTTTTTAAGCAGTCGCAGTCTCACCCGGATTAGTGCATGGGTGGGTGGGCGGAACCAGGTTTCCACACCCCGCAATGAAAGGTAAGGTACAGAGCCGCGCTAGACCCCATGATTCCCATATTACCTTATTCTATGCGGTGGTCACACTTAGTCTCTATTTGCATCCATGTGCACTAGATCTACAATTATATGATTTTATGACAAAGTAGCACCATATTGCACATTCGAATAAGTAACATAACAAACAGACGTAGATACAGAAAACACACTTACACAGATCTTCGCAGCTTAAACACAAAAAATACACAATGCAATAATTACCAACAATTCACACAAAGAGTACTCAAAGATCCAGTTCTCTATCAACCATTCTTATTCATTCATTCATAAATTCTTCCTTACAATTCCCTTCCCAGCCTGCACACACAATAGCAGGGTCTACACATAGCTTGACTTGGATCTCGACGCACACAACCAGCAAGAGTCCTTTCCCCAAAACCCAAACAGATATCTTAAACCACAATTCGCGTCAATAACTCTTCATTTTCTTCCCTTACAATACAAAATGTTCTTGCTATTTATAATAATCTATCCTAGACTTTCCTATGGTCTGCAACCCATGGTTTTCGAACCCCTGGTTTACCCTTTTACCCATTATAATGCTTTCGGGGTTTTGACCCACCCCAAAACCCCTGCGCTAGACTAAATCTAATCAAAATATTCAAAATGGACCAGTTTCACAGCTCGTATGAGACCCTATTCCAACAGTCCCCCAACAAAATCTTGTGACTCATCCCGAGTCACCGTAGCCGCCATATAGTCATTGAGCATGATATGGCTTGAGTTGACTACCATTGAAAAAGCCAGATAAGATGTCACCACGTAGGGTAGCTAGCTGGACTGCTCCACCATTCATGATTTCCTTAACTGTGTAGGGACCAAGCTAGTGCTGTCGGAATTTTCCTGGGTGTTTCGCAAATTGGCTATCATATAAAAGGACGAGGTTGCCTGCGACAAATGTCTTTTGGCAAATATGTTGATCATGCCATGCTTTATCGTGAGCCTTCTGAACCTGCTGATGAAAATTAGCAATAAACCGATCTTCCTCCAAAGCCACAAGCTGTGCAAGACACTCCTCTATGATATTGGGGTCCGCCATATTTGTAAATGCTGCGATGCGTAGGCTAGGAACAACGTACCCTATGGGCATAATGGCCTCCTTGCCATAGACCATTCGGAAGGGGGTTCTTCCTGTTATCTTCTTGTAGGTCATTCGATAGGCCCATAGAATAGAGGCAATGTGAACATCCTAGTCACTACGATCAGAATTATAAACCTTAGTTAATGCTTGTTCCAAAATTTTGTTAAAAGCTTCAACCACCCCATTTTCCTGGGGATGGTATGGTGTACTCTTCGCATGGTGGATCCAGAATTCCTCATTCAAGGCTTGAATCATTTGGTTAACAAAGTGTGTACCTTTGTCACGCATTAGGATCTGTGGGCAGCCAAGCCTGGTCAGAATCTTCTCAAAGATGAAGTGCACAGCAGTGTCCGCAATACAATCCTTCGCCACTTGTGCCTTAGCCCATCGAGTGACATAGTCAATGGCGGTGATAATGTAGCGTGCGCCTGTTTTCTTGCCTGGAAGATTGATGGGTCCTATAAAATCAATGGCCCATTTTTCAAAAGCCTATAGAACCACTTGAGGCCGTAATGGCATCTCATCTCGGCGCAAGGGTCATCCTATTCACTGGCAGGTGTCGCATGATCTACAATAGGTGTAATAATCCTGATGCAGGGTAGGCCACCATAACCCAACCCTACAAATATTTTATGTCGTTGCTTGTCCTTCATAGTGGCCCCCTGTGACACCTTCGTGTGCTTTTTCTAAAACGGCAGGCCGTTCATGTTCTAGGACATATATGCGTAGTATTTCATCTGTGCCTAGCTTGTATAACTGACCAACGATGATAGGAAAGTCCATTGCCCGAGTAACCAACTCCTTCTTCTACTGCATCAAATACTTTGCAGAGGCTAGGCCTATAGTGAGGAACTCAATGATATCAGAAAAGTGTGCATCAACCACCTTAATGGTGAATAACTTTGCATATGGTAAGCCTTCTTCCAAGCTAGTAGGTTCTTCCCCTGTTTCAATGTGAGACAGGTGAGCCCGACCTGCATTCAACCTTTCGGGCTTGACGATGATCTCAAAATCATATTCTTGAAATAGCAACAGCCAGCGGCAAATATTTCCCCCCAACACAGCCTTGTTGACCAGGTATTTCAAAGCTGAATGATCAGTGAACATTTTAAAGTGTCCACCCAGTAGATAGTGTCGATATTTCTGTAACGTGTAGACCATAGCCAATCCTTCATGCTAAGTGGTAGAGTAGTTCCGTTCTACGCCTGAGAGTTTCCGACTTGCAAAGGCAACCGGGTGATCAATATCTCCTTCTCCAGGCTGAGTGAGGACAGTGCCCAAAGTGATGCTTGATGCATCCACATGTACATGAAATTCCATCAGGAAATATTAGTATGGGGGTAGAGACCATCTTCTCCTTGAGTAGTTCAAAGCTCTTATAAAATTCATCATCCCAGAAAAAGGAAACATCTTTTTTTGTAGCTTTTGCATGGGTGTTGTGATCAGGGCGTACCTCTGAATGAATTTCTTGTAATAGTTGGTGTGTCCAAGAATAAAACGCAGTTGTTTCTCTGTTGTTGGGACTACAAGGTTTATAATTACGACTACCTTTGCAGGATCAACCATCAAACCTTGCCGACAGACTATGTGTCCGAGCAAGATTCCAAATGGTACAAAGAAGATGCACTTCTTAATATTCAAGGAAATCTATTGCTTCCGGCATGCATCCAACATTAGTCGTAGGTTAGAGACATGCTCCTTTACCAAGCCGAAAACCATCCAGTCATCGAAATAAACCTATAGGAATTTATGAATAAACTCCTTGAATAGAACAACTACGACCCTTGAAAAAATAGTAGGTGCGTTATTGAGACCAAAGGGAATGATCGTATACTGAAAGGACCCCCATTCAGTCACGAAGGTAGTCTTACTAAGATCTTCAGGTGCAATTCAGATCTGGTGAAGGAATAGGCCTCCTGTCCACCCACGCTATCAAGGATTTAGCTGGAGAAGGGTGTAGGGAAGGGGTCATGGAGGCAGGAGTCGTTTAACTTGCACAGATCCACGTAGATGCGTATTTCCCCCTTGGTCTTCTTTTCCTGGATGACCATTGGACTTATCCAATCCGATTGTTCAACTGGTTCAATGATACTTGTGGCAATCATTTTGTCTAGCTCTTCTTTTACCATTTGCTTATATTTGGGATTCAGTCAGTAAGGCCACTACTTGATGGGGCCCGCCTCAGGTTTCAGAGTGATGTGCATAATGCTGAGGTCCTCAGTGATTCCCTTGAGCTCAGAAAACTTTGTCAGAAATAATTCTTGATATTCCGTGAGTAACTCTGCAATTCTTCCTACAGTTCCTTCATCCCAATAATCCCCAATTTTAGCTAGCTTAGGGTGTTCTTCCATCCCAATATTAATGTCTCACAGCTTGAGAGGTTGCATTACATCAATATTCTGCAGCGATAGTCCAATAACGGTGCGTTCCCCTTCAGATTCTGGGATAGAAATGTTTCGAGGATTATCTTCTTCTTCGTCAATTTCCAAGCTCTGGCAATTGGCTATGTCTTGCATCTGCGCTTCCCATGTCAGGACCGCTAGTGTGGCATGGTGGTGAGAGTTCTTAAATACGAATGCATCAATGTCCTGCAGAGCTTTTTCGAGCATCTCTGTCCCTCCAATCAATCCGAATGTTCCTATAAAATCCTCTTTTGGCACTTATTAGTGGTGGGTGCGCTATTGTAACTTCGCATC
Organism: Pinus albicaulis; assembly: GCA_034641835.2. Taxonomy (NCBI): domain Eukaryota; kingdom Viridiplantae; phylum Streptophyta; class Pinopsida; order Pinales; family Pinaceae; genus Pinus; species Pinus albicaulis. The sequence goes on along the minus strand of JAXQQM020080063.1, from coordinate 136,964 downwards.
TAAGTACAAAGCGGTCGGGATAGGGCCCAAGGCATCAATGAATAGATGGACCCATTCTTTTGTAGTTCGGTCGGACCATTTGGTCATCCAAGCACACAGATTTGCGGGGGGATCCCCGGGCTTGAGGAAGATCTTGGTGTGTATGTTAGCTGGAGGGGCTAACTGCAAAATCATCCTATCCCAACATGTTTCCTAGTCCAGGAATGTTTTCTTGTGGGTATCCCACCAACGCGCGAGTGTCCCACGCATAGCCAGATTAAGGGCCCAGAACCGCCATTCTCTTGGCGCCCTAGCTTCCAGTGTTCTTAGGAATTCTTGGACACTACCAGACTCATCAAAGTGGGGTAGATATCTTACCTCCGAAGAAATGCAATAGAGGGTCCTCGTGACTCGAGGGTAGCACAGCGCCGAAACCTCGTGTAACCAGTTTTTCTAAATCTCCAGTTCCTCATCAGCATCAGAAAATAATTCACTATCTTTCCCCCCATAGAGTATTTCGTTTTCTATGGGGTTAAACTTGTCTTCGTCCTGCGTAGTCAATTTATAAATGTGATCTATTTCCTCCTCCTCGTAGGCTGGCTCTATATACCGTGCTCCTTCTGCTGGATCTAGTGGTACTATTACATGTGTACCATTATTCTCAAACACCATGCTACGCTTTCTGATATTGATGACACCCCCCATGTCTATAGCCCAATCCAGTCCGAGGAGTGCAGGGTACGGATCTATATCTTCCGCGATTTCTATGACCTCAAAGTCAGCTAGGACTTTTACTCCCGCGATATCTACCATGACTTTTGGCAACTATCCTAGTGGGATGATCTTCTGTTGATTCGCCATGTGCAGCTGGATGGTGGACCATTAAAATTTAGTTTCTCCCATGTGTTTCCACGTTTGCTTTGGTAATACGTTCACATCTGACCCCAGATGGAGAATAACTTGATCCATCTCGTAGTTTCCAATCTGCGCAGTCAACCGCATTTCTCTTCCGGTGCATTTCTTATAGCCATGTAGTTTGTGCACATCCCTAGTCTCAGAAATTGTGTTGGGCTAGGCTACACAACTACGCTGTAATACTTGAAGATTTTCTATAGCCTGTGGGTTATGTAGAGTTTCAGACATGCCTTCAGAAAGGGCTCAACCCTTTCCTCTCTCTTGAGGTGCGTCGGTAGCTTCATGGGGCCTGCCAGTGGTTCCTGTTCTTTGAAATTTTCTCCTTCCTAAGAGGAAAGCTCCCCCTTTTCTCCCTGGGTGACCATCCCACTACATGTCATGAATTTTACACTTGGATTTGCATTCCTTAGCTTAGTTTTAACTCTTTGCACATTCTGCGTAGGGGTGGGCTATTTTTCCTGCATTTTGGCTATCAGGATCAGACAGTATTCAATCTCATGGTCCAGCTGCTGGCAATATTTACAGGATTTCCTGGTGGGATTTGGGTAGTCCCTTGCGAAGTTCCCTACCTCTCCATAGTTATAGTATATCATCTGCCCCTGCCCCTGTCCTGCGCTTCCTCCCTGACCTCCCCTACCCCTTTCTGGGGGGCCACCGAAGTTCACGGGGGATCTTGGCGATGCAGGGTCTGATTGTACTCTATAAAGGTTCCCTCAATCTACAATCAAGTCATATGTGTGACACTTCAGCTCATCGTGCCCTACCGATCGGCAGAACCTGCACCACTGTTGCTTCAATTCGCCCATAATTAGCCGAGGGTACTAGGTCATATCATGTAGTCCCACTTCCTGGCAATCATTGTACCATAACACAGATCTGCTGGAACCAGGTCGTAGTGGACTAGGTCCTCCTGCCTACACGTAATCTGTCAATATAAGACACTGGTCCTTTGTATGGCCAGACACTTGACATCATATGCACCAAAGGTCTGTGGTAGCTCCTTTTCCCCGTTGCGTCTGGAAGCTCTAAATCTCCATGTGCATAGCTCCGAGTTGTTCTTGAATTTGCTGTACTCCCCTCAACGTGTCATCTTTGGGCGCAGCTTCGAGTTTCATGGTAGCTTCCAAGGCTTTTTCGTGTGACTTGAAGGTCTGGTGGCCCATTTGTATATGTAAGTGAGGTAGCAACATAGCGATGAACCATTACGTGTGTTTTCTATCATCGTATTTGAACCCTCCTTCCCTAATTTCTTTCTTCAATCACTGATCGGCGTCCCACGCCGACTCAAACGTATCTTTCTTGAAGTATTCTACTTCTGCTACCAACTGTGAGTACGATTTTGGCTTTCGAAACTGTTTTTTTAGGGCATCCTTAATATCTTGAAGAGATGCGCTCCCATTTTGAGATATGTATCGCATATACCAGTCCAGCGCTCTGTCTTCGAAGGCCAGGGAAAACTACTCTCTCTTCACAGTATCACCCACCACCCCCTGCGCAGTCCATACCGAGTCAGCCATGAACCAAAAACGATCCATGTCTTCATTGGCAGCGCCTTTAAAGGTAGGTAATTTCAAGTGTACTACCATGTCTCCTTATAACAAGGTTTCGGTTGAGGGCTTGTTCTGCCGTGAGTCTGGAAAACCTTGCATCATTGCTCTTCTCAGCGGGCTATGGGCAGAGTGATCCTTTTCTTGATCGGTTTGATAGTACTTACCGCTCCATGTTGTAATTTCCTCCAGAGTAGCGCTCATTCACTTCCGTGTCATATCTTCCATATTCACTTGTCAGTACCTGATCACTCCCTCAAAATGCTACAGGGTCTCGGCAATGGAACCATTTGTTGGCTCAAGGGGTCCTAACCCAGGTTCAGAGCACAAGGTTTTCCAACAAACCCCTATACTACTGGCCCTTTCGGCAGTGACCTGCTTGCACAGGTCAGAGTATCACCCGAAGTAGTATGGGTTGGTGCTGGAACCAGGTTTCCGCACCCTGAGAAAGGATAGGTAAGGCAAGAAGAGTTGCGCTAGACCCTGTGATTCCCATATTACCTTGTTCTACACAGGGTCAATTAGGTCTATATTCACATCCACGTGCGCTAGATCTACAATTATATTCTTTTATGACAGTAGCACCATATTGCATAAACAGAACATAACAGAACATAACAGATCCAGATACAGAAAACACACTTACACAGATCTTTACATCTTAAACACAGAAAATACACAATGCATTAATTACCAACGATTCACACAAAGAGTACTCATAGATCCAAATCTCTATCAACCATTATTATTCATTCATTAATCAATTCTTCCTTACAATTCCCTTCCCAACCTGCGCACACAACAGCAAGGTCTGCACATAGCTGGACTTGGATCTCTGCGCACACAGCCAGCGGGAGGCATTTCCCCAAAACCCAAATAGATATCTTAAACCAAAATTCACATCAATATCACTTCATTTTCTTCCCTTACAATAAAAAATGTTCCTCCTATTTATAATAATCTAGCCTAGACTTTCCTATGGTCCGCAACCCGTGCTTTTTGGACCCCTGGTTTACCCTTTTACCCATTATAATTCCTTCAGGGTTTTGACCTACCCCAAAACCCCCACGCTAGACTAAATCTAATCAAAAGTATTCAAAATGGACCAGTTTTGTAGCTCGTAGGAGACCCTGTTCCAACAACTACTCTGGATCTATCTGCAAGTTGCAGAACTGTGGTGGTCTTTGTCAAGGCTCCTTGGAGGTTGAGTTTCAACATGGTTTCCCTGGTCATCACATTGATGGAAACCCCAAGATCAATAAAAGTGTGGGGGATAATGACATCATCATTGTGTACATATACTAATGAACTCGCACGGTCTAGGTACTTCAAGGAAATCACTCTTCCCAACATCAAGTCAGACAACTGTCCTACAACATTGATGGTGGGGGTGTCTTTCTTATTTCTCCCTAGATTTTTGAAGCAATTTTATTTGATGAGAATATTGTAGATGGGAAAATCCTTAATGGCCTAGAGAAGGGGTATTTTTACACACAAATCATTTAGTTTTCCCAGAAGTTCAGTCTCTTATGGGGTGTGTTGGCTAGGGTGGTCTAGTCACTCATGAAAAGGAGGTTGAGTGGTTTGAGGGGTTATTTCCTCCTTTTCCTCCTAAACCTATGTATTTGGATATGGAGTATGATCATCTAGGAGAACTCTTCCATACTTAAGGTCGATTTCATGTATCTCCACAACATAGGATGGATATGATGTTTCTCCACTATACCTGTTGTGCCTACTTATTGTTCAGGTTCAAATTAGGATTGGAAGGCATCTGAGGCAACTTATGGGGAGCATGATGAGTGAGTTGAGGTTGAAGTTGGGGTGGAGGAAATAAATCAGGCGGTTGGTTGAGTTGGGGCCTCCGCCCTTGTGATGGGTTGCTCCATTGAGGTGGTTGAGGAACATATTACTAAAAAGTTGATTTGCAGGCTGAGGATGAAATGGAGGGGCATAAGGCCATGTAGGAGATGCATACCATGATAGAGGAGTTGAATAATGCCAATCTTGCATGGGTTCATTCGAATTTGTGTGATAGTAATACCAAGGTGCACTTTCCATGCCCTGTTGGTATGGTCGAGGCCATTGAGGCCTCATTTGATTTATGAAACATAGTTTCTCATGTCCTCCTTCCACACCTTGATATACAAATTTGAGGCCAGGTAAGGAGGGGCATTTATCTATGGCATGGTTATATTCATATACTAAGAAAACCTCTATGAAATATAGTGGACATTCATTTTGAGGGTGTTTTCTTGTGCATCTAGGACAAAATATAGCTAAGTCCCTCTATGATTCCTCTTGATATGCATTATGTCCATTTGCAAAGAAAAGGTGCGCAACATCTCAATTTTTAAATCCTCCAAAATTTTTCCAATCTCATGCTTGATGGAGGTGGAAGAGGAAGGGGTACTGGTCATGCTTTGGCTAGCTCTACCTTTTTTCTTGGTTTCCCTAGAGTGATTTCTAAATACAGTCTTGATGTCCTCATAAAGTAGCTGATAGATATCTCCTCTAGAAAACATATTAAGGGTTTCTATCACCTCTTCCGTGATCCCTCAGAGAAGTACTAACTTGAGTGATCTGGGATCAAGGGTACAATTGGCTCTCTTGTAATTTAGTTGGTATATTTCTTCATAATCCTCCAAATATTGATTAGGCCCTAGGGTCATCCTAAATATCTCCTCCTTGGTCTCTTTGGACCTGTAATAATCTCTATATTTTTTTTTAAAGGATCCTTGCATCTCAACCCAGGTAGTGATATTGTTCCCAGGCAGACACATGAACCAGTGAAAGGCTGCATCCTTGACGGTGGATGGGAACAATTTCATCTTTTTCTCATCTAAGGAATAGTCATAATTCCTACATACAATGTCAAACTCAAACATGAAGGTGTCAGGGTCCTCATAAGTTAGTCAATGGAAATGTGGAAGGGATGAAGGGCTGATGTTCTTCATTCTAGTTTCTCCATCAGATTCTCTGATGGGAAAGAGTCCTTGGTTCCTATTTTCAGCCATAGCTTGAATAGGTGAAGAAGGTTCCTCTTCTTCCCCAATAGGTTATTCAAAATTTTCAAGTGGCTCACCTAGAGGGCGTTCTACCTCACAGTCATTGAAGAAGAGTGAAGGGTGACTATGTGGGGATATGGGGGTTTTTGGTAAGAATTTTCCTTGGTATTCCCTACTCCTATGAGGCATGAAAGTCGTTTTTTGTTTTTGTTTTTTTTTTCAATATTTTGTAACTGAATGTAAAAGAGAAAGTAGAAAAGAATTCTTAAGAAGAAAAAAACATCTACTTAGACACCTCCCTGACGACAACACCAAAAGGTGGTGAGATCTGGTATTTCACCAAGGGTGTTAAAACTCCTAGAGGCTGCTTAACTTTACTTATCAACCTAGGGTTCATATAAACATAGAGGTGACAATTCTATATGCACAACATATGAGCTCTACTCATTCCATGATCATCTTAGTTCTACCATGAGGTGCTAGTAACTAGGGAATTCTGCCAAACTTATAACTGCAACCTAACACTAAAAAAAAAATCATAACCATTACACTATTGGCAAGAAAATAAACTAATATATTGCATTTGTTCATCTATTAAATGTCTAATTTTTCAACTAGGAATGATTAACACTGATTCTAAGTACAAGAAAGGAAATTATACAAAGTTGCATTCATTGTCTAGACTACTTGATTAACTTGCAAGAAGGAACTAATATATATTTTCACACATTTTGAATCAATGAATAAATAACTTATATCGAATCCATGCTAACTATTGTGCTAATTATGTATCTTATGATGGACTCATCACACTTCAAATTACTTTGTTTTGCAATAAGAGAAGAGGGACTTTGGGTGTCCTAACAATGTTCCTGAACCAAGGATTCAAAGTTGGAGGTCTAATAATGGATTTTATAGGCTTAGGTGAGGTGGAGAAGTGATTCTTTGATGAAGGAGAGGGTTCTAAACACTGCTACAGGAAGCTATTGCAAGATTCATGTTTTTCTATAGGATGTCTTGTAATGCTACGGGAAATAGGATGAGAGGGTTTGGAGGCTATAAATGGTGGGAGGAAGGCTAGGAAGGGTGAGGGAAAGATGGATCCAAGGAAATGGAGGATGACCAACCCCCTTGGGAAATATCAAAACTTTCAAAAGTCTAGTCTTGCACCAAAAATGTTGCTCTCATTCGTGTGATGATGATCTCCAAAACAGGGCTATGGGTGACTGAATGGAAGGTGACTGATGGAGGGTTGAAACTCAAAGTGATATTATTGAAAAGGTCCTTATCTTATGCTATAACCAAATCTTCAAAAAATATTTCTACTCATGTATTCATCATCATCAAAATTATCATGAAAATAGTGGAAAAAATGAGTTGAATTTAACTAGAACTACTCATGCAGTTGAAACACAAATATACCTTTGAACCTACAACATATTCAGGATAAGAAAAGCTAAATCTATATTTACTTTTTCGAGAAATCATAAAATGAATATGTTTGGTATGTGATGGAAGACCTTCCCCATAAAAATCCAATGGAATAACTTCCTCCTCAAACTCCAATGGAAGAGGTGAGAGAGGGAGGTTGTCAACACAATTTTGATATTTTATATGCTACCAAAATGTAATGAAATTAACCAACTACTAAAGCATAAAGGAAAAAAATAAATGTACAGAAGAGAGATTGAAACTCATGTATTTGTCCCTAACCCACAAGCTCAACTCCGTGAAATCAACTCAATGAGAATCAAACCAAATTCTCATCTTATTCCATAACCATTCTCTTACATTAACAATGAAAGTAAAAACTTTATAATACAGAGCCAAGATTTCTCTAGTTGCATATAAAATCTAAATCCTAATGATCTCTTTATCATGTCTATTTATATAAGAGGGTAGCTACCAACAATCCCTAAAAACTATGTCTTTGTTCCCTTGAAACTCGAACAAAGTGGAGCTTGGATCACTCTTATCATCCACTTTCTTGACTTCCTCTGACTTTGAACTGTTAGAGGAGAATCTGAGGAGATATTGGTTGATTCTAGGAGTTAATAAGGTGGTCAAATTCCCTATGATTTCTCCTTTCTATCTACCCCGAGCCCTGACATGGAATTTCACTCAAAAATAACATTATTCCCTTCATTTCCTACAACTAAACCATGTTGGGATTCGATTCATGACAATCCTTTCTACACCATTCTTATAAAGAAAAATATGACAAAATGTAATTAAATGTGTGAGAGAGAGAGTAAATAAGCTAAAGGTAACATTATAACCCCATAAAATATACATAATGATGGCTCACATCACCATCCTTACTCATGTCGCTTCAACATTTTATAGGAGGAAAGTGTTGGAAAATTGATTAGGGAAACATGTTTAACTTTACATTTTCCTTTCTTGATTGTTATCTGTGATTATTAGGTTCTTCTCAACTTGATTATTCTTATGTTATTCTCATCAATTAAATTCCAAAACAATTAAGATAAGATGAATACAATATATAGGCTCAACCCCATGGAAAACCCCCACAACTTGGGGAAAAACCAAACAATATCCTTCTTTTAGAATCAAGTCAAAATGATACCACTAAGACCAAAATTCCAAAGCCCAACCTCCTCAAAGCTTCAAGTCTTCCGTTCAAGAGTCAAATTCTAAATCAAGAAGTCTCTCTTCTACACTTTCAGGATCTTAGTCCTCTGAACATATCCTCCCACTTCATTCTATATGGGTGAATTCCACTTCGGTCTTATATGAGTGAATGTAATTCAGATCATCCTACAACTTCGATCTTGAATGGGTGACCTCAACAAAAATAATTTTGAACTATCCAATGTTGTTTATTTCACATGTTTCTCATTTTCCTTATGCTCCTACTTACCTCAGATTGCACCACACATTTCTTTTTCAAATGATTTGATATCTTCATCAATATATGCACTTCTTCGAAGGTTTAATGCTTCATCTTCAAGGATGACTTGAGAAAGGTAAGGCTGAATCAAGCTTGGAGGGGTATAATGCCCTATACATTAGTTACATGGTTACAATTTTCCAAATAAGTTCTTTACATTGACACTTAGACTCATGATGATTCTAGAAGCATTTTAATTAATGTTTGACCTAATGAAAAAAAGTAATAATCATGAAATGCATGGAAAAATTATTTTTCCTTTCTACTTTAAATGATATGATAATAATGAAGACCAAACCTAGCTACTTTTCCAACACTCCCTCTTAACTAGTGGGGTATTCATAATGACTCAATAAGTCCATCTAAAATTGAAATATTCTCATAATAAGGGATCTAGATTGATAAGTATCACTCATCATAAAAAAAGTATCACATCACCCAAGGCTTTGACATGTACACTCTATCTCTCACAAGATCAAAGCACAATGGTGGGAGGCATTTCATAAGACACCATACTCCCTCATCATGGTACATACTCCACCTAGGATACCTGGAATAACCCTACCACCAAAAAATTATTATCCAAGTCCATTTGATTTAGGATATTCATCCCAATCCATCACATTGCATGACTCAATAATGTATGTCCAAGATTCCTATCCAATCCAACATTCTCCTTATCCATGTCCATGTATTTGAACTAGGACATCATTCATAATCCATCATACTACTTGACACAAGGAGAACCAAAAAAATCATCATTCTCCCTATCCGTGATGCATGCAATAGACTTGTGATTGTTAATATTGGCCTAGTACATGACACAAAGAGAACCAGGGTCCAACCATACTCAATCAGGGAGGATATCCCTATTTTTCTTTTAATTAGAGAATAGATCTTGCTCCTATATAAGGAGACTCCTTTTAATCCCTCTCAAACCTAGAGGAGATTCCCAACTTCACAACCACAAGTCCTCTTAATCATCTTTCATAAAAGAATATGGCTCCCTATTTCCTATACATCTCATAGTAGAAAGCATGCTTCCTTTCATGGAATTACAAATTATGGGGCCATATTCTCATGACAGATTCCAAGTCATCCATTTTTCACATCACTTTTCGTCTCAACTTTATCAATGAAGGCTTTCTATTAGTCCTTCCCAAATTTCAAGTTGATCATGGCTTCCTCACGAAAGTAATATTCCTTCTGTTATCATTCTGTAATTTAGGAGATTGTGAGAATAAACACAGATGACAACATCAAAACCACTTTGGAGGCTAGGATCTAGCCCTTCCAGCTTCACAGAGGGATATCTTTGTAAAATTTAAAATTGTTTTAGTGAATTTTAGGCTAGTTATTACTGTATTTGACTATTTGTATGATTTGGATTGTTTAGCTCTGTGATAACACCAGTGCCATCAGCATATCCAAGAATCCTGTCATGCATTCAAAAAAAACACACACTCCGATCAAATATAATTTTGTTAGAGAATAATTCGCTAAAAATAATATCAAACTTGAATATGTTGGTACAAAAGAATATATTGCTGATATTTTGACTAAACCTTTACCTCATGAAGCATTTAAATATCTTCGCTAGAATCTTGGGATTCTCCCAAGTTCTCATTAGATTTTCCTTATTCAGAAAATAAAGGGGGAGTGGAAGTGTGTACAGGTCCACAGGATCATTGTGAGTCAGGGGGGTTACCCTTTGCCATTGATGTCAAAGGGGGAGAGAATGTTGTAGGAAGAGGTGTCATGATCGCAGGGGGAGTACTTGTGTTGCCATCAATTCTAAAGGGTGATATTTTTTATCAGTGGCTGTCATTGATTTCAACCCAAGAAGCATTAGGGGCTACCCTGATATTGCATGGGAATTTTGACTTGAAAACATACTCTATTCTGAGTCAAGGGTATTTGGAATGTTTTCTACTTGTCAATATGTTTATGTTTATATATGGCACGCTACGTAATTCTTCACGGTTTGAGAGATATTCATGTTTGAAGTTAGTAACCCTAGTTAGTGGGCTAAAACCCCATGGGGTTGTGGTTATTGAATAGTAAATAATTAATAATTTTTTAAGCTCCTAAAATCCATCCAATGTTCACTTGTTGAAGACCCTCTCAGCCTAAGAATTTATATAAATTGTGACCCTCATATCCTCCTCATGTAAGGATTTCAGTACTAAAAATAGGTCATCGTGGAATTTTAACTATAACTTATTTTATGGGAAGCTTCACATGTTGAAACAAAAAAAAAACTTTGGAAAAACCCTGATAAATCTCTTGTCTGAATTTCAGATCTTGGTTCGCTATATTGTCAGAGATATTATCTGTGGAAGTTAGGATTTTTGCAGGCTTCCTAACTTCATCTAAAAGCAATGACCTTGGGAAAATTGTCATAACTCTCTCTCTGGGAAGCAAATTATAATTTTGTAAAAATTACTAGATAGTGCATGAACTCTTGTTTTCTTTATATCAATTTTAGAACTGAAGGAGGAAACAGTAACACGTGGCACGTTTTACAAGTTTTCTCTACTGAACTAGTCCATAATTAGGTCATTGTGAGAGATTGGACATAAATATTTCTTGAAGAATCAAAATCGGGTCAGACTTATGGCAATGGAAAGAAGACTCAACGAGCTACCACATGACCAAAGATCAAATATTGGGGATCTGAAAACACAGAGATACATCAGATTCAATATTGAGCTCCTAGAAGGAAAGAAAAAGCTAGATCATGTGTTGTCAAGTGTTGCAAAGGACCAAACTTTCTAGGGTAGCAAAGCAAAGCAAGGTGTAGCAAAATGATGTAGCAGAGATAAGATCTAGGTAAGTATCTTCTATATATGCATGTTCATCTCTTAATTGCATTAGGTTCTTTGTATTCTAATTTGTTGTTTTTGTTTAGCACTAATATATGCTTTGCAGGATGAGGTAAGTTTTGCTATTATCATGTCATGGGTATTTCCTTGAATATTTTTTCCAAGTATTATATATTCATCAAGATAAGACACAATGCATGATCTAATGTTCTCAGGAGTGAGAAAGGGTAGAATGACAAGAGCAACAATCAAGGTGCATAATAGTAGCAAGAAGTTCACCACATGAAGTCTTCAAGTGGGCAGCACCGCATACAATCATTGTAAAGTTATCATTGTACTGAGTCATTGTAAAAGCATCATTATAAAATTTGTACAAGTGTCTATCTGCCAAGAGTTGAAGAGGCAGTGGCGAGAGGTCTAGGATCATCATTAGGTGGTTGTGTCATAGTTAGGGTTACAGTCTAGTGTGTCTTCTTTTTCTGCATCATTCTATATCATTGTAAAGTGAACCATTTTCCCTTGTAAAAGAGTCCATTCTACTTGTATTCTTCTATAGGGTGGTAGGGTGGTGCTAGGATGGTGCATGAAGTCACTAATAGGTTCGAGCCTATGAAAAATTTAGGGTGGTAGGGTGAGTAGTAGCTCATTGGGTGTTGAGGCATCCATTCAGTTGACTATTGAAGAATCTCAGGAATTGAATCATCCATCCAATGGGAGCTGGAGAAGAATGATTTTCTAGATTCTTGGAATTTGGAGCTTTCTTTTGAATTGGATTTCAAGATTAAAGAATTATTAGAAAAGAATTTAGGTGGTTTTTGTCCTGGAGGGGGTTTCCACCTTAAAAACCGTGTGCATTTGTGTTCCTTTTGTTTACTACTATCATGGTACAAAAACTGATAATAATTGAAGATTAACTAATTCTCTAAGAGATTAATAATAATACTAGTTGAAAGGAACACTGATTCACCCCCCCCTCTCCGTATTTCCAACAATATCTTCTAGCTCTAGATCTTTTGGTGGTTCCACTACCTGATCTTCTTCATCTTCATATTCTATGTATAATAATTTCTTCTCACTACATTTATGCCCCTTACTATACTTGTCATAGTTGAAACATAGTCCCTTTGCTCTTATTTCATCAATTTTCTAAGCCGCCAACCATTTTGGTTTAGGAGTGAGAACATGGTTTTCTCTATATTTAATAGAAAGTAATTTTCTAGTAACCATTTTTTTTAGTTTAACTTATGTTACTAGACTAAGGGCATGATCTAGGGATCATTCCTAAAGAGACACACCTTATTAAAGATGATTTCCTTTAAAGTTCCCATAAATTGGTTTAACAAATTATCCTCTAAAATGTTCTTTACCCTAAGATTCAACTTTTGGAGTTGTTGAATGTGCTTTATAACTAGACATTTTTATTGAATATTTACCAATTGAAGAAATAATATGCTTCTATTAATACTCCCATAATGTTTTATCAATTCCTCTGTAAAAATGGACCAAGATACAATAGAATTATTTTTCCTTTCACAAAGGCATTGATATGATACATATTAATCTTTTTCTAAAAACATGGATGCATTAGAGGAAATTTAAGCCTAAAAGTGCCCATGAAATTTTCATGTAATTTCCATGTCATCATATGTAAACTAATTAAAATGATTTAAATTTAAAAAGAGGTACATGTAAATATTTTGAAGGGAAAAGAAGAAAAACTATTTTTTTATTAATTGTATTGTTGACTTATCTCCTTATAGGTTTACTCAAATTTCAAATGTAGACGCTCATTGGATATAAAATTAAATTATGCATCCAACTAGTGCCCATTATGCATACATTTGAGAATACCAACATTGATCAAAATTGCAGATACATTTAAAAAGCGTGGTTCAACACGTTTTTTAATGTATCCACAATTTTCATCAATGTGGGTATTCTCAAAAGTATGCATAATGGGTACTCATTGGATGTGAAATTTAATTCCACATATAATACAATTTAAAAAATTAGTTTTCTTCTTTTCAGTCCAAAATTCATAACTCTTAGTCTATTATTTTAACTATCATTTTATTATTTTTCCTTAGGAGACCACTTTTAGGCTGAAATTTCCTCTAATGCAATATTTATCTTTTGTAAGGATGTTATGTGGTGTAGATAAAAATATTTTTCCATTTGGAATATGCATGTTATAGTATCATTACCATAACACTTACTCATATCGATCTTCAAAATGTAGTAGTTCCTTACTATTGACTTGAATACCTGATGATATGTAGCTTGAACTGAAAAGTCCTCATTATGGTTCTGTAATTCAATATTTATTCTCTACAATTATGATCAAATACTTGTGATATGTTATTGAGTCTCAAGGGCCATTCTTCTCCTTACTTTCATGATTTCCACATATATTTTATAATATAATGTTTTTTAATCTCTTCCTTATTTTATTTCATGGAATTTTTTTATTTGTTACTTATTTTAATTCATCTTATTTTTTATTCCATGAATCATCTTTTGTTCCATATTTCCAACTGATCCTTTCACTTGTGATACTTCAAAACTCATAGTATCATTCATTTTCTTAAAATGAATTTCCAGCATGGATAACTAGTACTCAAAGTCTTTTATTTCTTCATGAGTCATGACTGAGCCTTTAGAAGGTTTAATTGGTGTAGTATATTTTGGATATTTATTTTGAGGAATGTGATAAAATAATAATAATAATTCTCTTTATCATAATTTTTAGTCGCCCAAAAGAAAGGATATTCTATTCAAAAGTTATGTCACTTATAAGATATGTACCTTAAAAAACTTAATTTATAGACTATAAGGATGGATAAAAATTGATATATATCTATGTTTTTATCCATTTTATTACTTGATTATATATATTTTTTGAACCCACGGGTCTGACCAAAATTTGATCTTTCAAGTGAAATTTATGGTAACTTTCACAAAACATGCTAATTTTTAGCCTCTTCCCAAGAGTGAACTTGTATAGTTTCCACATATAAAAAACTTATTTATAAATGATTATTAAATTTTTATCCAAATCACTTTTCTATGTCTCCTCAGATCTTCGAATTTTCATAGTTTTAAATGCAATAGAAAAAAATTATAGCAAAAATGCCATGATCGATTTTTTGAAATATATTTAAAGATCATTCACAAAACCTAGCTTCCATGGGGTATATCTATGAAATTATAGTGAACCAGAATATGACTATTTTACTAGGCATAACTTGAAATGTTTTTTGAATATGATCAAAATTTCACAATTTTTTTTCACATAAAATGAACTATAGAAAATATTTGAAGTTCACTTGTTTAAAATTAATTTTAGTACCATTCAAAGACCCTAACATCCATAAGGTATATCTCTAAAATTATAGTGAACCAAAATCTAAAATTTTAACCCAATTTATTTTGATATGTAATTTTTATTTTCTTGAAATTTCACTATCTAAAATTGACACAAAACACTTATAGTGAAATTCCAAAATGGCTCATCTAAAGGACCAATAATAAACCCTAACCTCCACAACATATATCTCTGAAATTATAGTAAAGAAAATTTGAAATTATAACTATATATGTTTTGATATCACTCCTCAATTGTAACACCCTCCTCCCATATTTACCCAAGATAACCGGTCCACCAAGGTAAACATGTGATGAAGAGTTTCTATGATATAATTCAACTCCCAAAGTACAATTAAGGAAGTGGAATCGACAAACCATAACCAAACTGGCCTTGCTCAGAAGCTACAAGACCCCCAGGGACTAACGAACCACTTCAGGTGCCCAACCCTTGAGTTAATCTACTTTTTGACATAGCTAGATCCCCAGTCGCTCCCATGACAAGCCCTCCATACGAATATAACCCTCTAGTTGCTCCCATAATAAGGGAATTCCTGCAACTGCAGTATTTTTCAAGAATTTATGTGCCAGCGACCCCAAATTTTGAGCCATTATTGTAGGGCTAGGATCAAGACCTCTTCCTAGAACTTGATGAAATTATAAAAAGTGATAAATAACAAGAAGACATGGCCTATAATGCAAAAATTGAACAAATACTTGACCTGAATAATCCTAAATATGGAAGAAATTTCATTGAACACATCATGAACATGAAATTTATAGGTCATAAATACACATTTGATCATAGGGACATCATACTTATCTGAGATTCGTCAAGAAGGTATGATGCCCTCTCATTATAACTGCAATATCATCTATTAGGTCATACATTCATTAAAATTTCATGTACTGATCAAAACATGATAAGAACCATAACTCCAGTTTGTCATAAATCATGCTTATAACCAACATATAAATAACATATCAACATTGACAGAACAACCATTCACCAGAAGGAAAAGACCCACTAGTGGAGGTTATAAAGGAGGTTTTTAGTGTTATAAATTGGCCAAAATTGTCAAAAAAAAATTGCTACAAAATTAGTTTTTGGTAATTGAGGTTTTGGCAGAGCTTCTAATGAAATTTCAACACAACTGAAAAAATGGGGCGACCAAATTTTGTTACAGATGTTTTTTTCATCTGTGCATGAATTAGGTGTTATCGCACCAATGCGTTGTATTGTGAACGCACCGGTACTGTAAACCTACCAAGCACTGGACGAAAAAAAAATTCAGATGCCCTGAGGCATTTAGCAATCGCCCAGTGCGTGTCAGCCAGCTAGTTGCAACGGGATGATGGAACAATTCATTAACCTCCAACACCACTCTAGATGAGCTAAGGAGCAATTTATTTTTCATTTGCATGTTATATTATTTTTTTCTTAGAACAACATTCATTTTCTTCGTTGTTGGTCCCTGTAGAACATTAAACATATGTAAATTAATATATTTTTTGAAAAAATTTATGTGATATTTTTAAGTATTTTATTAATGAAAATTAAAAAAAGAAACTAATATTGGATCGATAGTATTTTTCATTCACTTTATTCATCCTTTTGCAATTTTTCCATCAATCATGTATGATCTTCTGATCTTAGATCAAAAATAATCTTATCAAGATTTTTCATTTTGTGGCTCTACCTGATACACAGTAAACAATACATATTAGTTAAACTTACATATAATTCAAAAATACTAATTATTGTAAAGAATTTACAAAGAACTTTCCTTTTTTGCTTTTCTCGATGTGCTATCAGTATTTTTGTTACTTGATATCTTTTCAGCCATTTATTTATCAATATGAAAATTGTACCATACCATTCGTTAATATATTTTATACATAAATCACAAAAATTTCAGGTAAAAAAAAAAAATCAAGAAAATGGTGCGCCTTTTGAACAGTACGCACCGAAGGCAGTGCAACATGTTCTTACAAATGCACTTCCAAAATAATAGAAACATCATATAGTGCTCTCTGTCAACAAGGAGATCCAGTGCGTTATATGTTAGCCAATGCACCGATTAACATAGAAAAATTAATAAAAAACTTAAGGTGTTAGATTTTGTAGCATCAGATGTCATGGAGGAGGTGGTGTGACATGTTCTTATAAACGCATCGAGAAAATAGTACAAACACTGTACGGTTTTGTCTATCAATGAGGAAACCCAGTGTGTTATATGTTAAGTGGTGCACCGATTAACACAAACATAAATTAATAAAAACTATTTTTATCAAACAATACGCGCTCGGTGCACTATTTTACAAAGGGCGCACCGATTAAAAAAAATTGTTTTTAAAAAAATCATGCAAGGGCCAACATGGATTGGGATATGACTCTGCAATTCCTCCCATGGGTTAGATGTCATACGCTTATATATATATATATAAATACAAACCCTATAAATATAAAATGAAAAACGCTAATTGTGAAGTCACAGAAACAAGAAGAAGCAAGGGTCTAATATAGAAATGGATTTTTTTTTGTTTTTTTTGTTTTTTTGAGAATGCACAATAAAATTTAAATTTTTTACTATGCATGTATTAAATCCAATAGAAACTGTAAAAAAACAATTATTATAGTAAAATTTAACATTTTTACTATACTACAGGGTTTTTGTGCGAATCACCAGATGTTTCAAATTCAGATTCTTTGAATAGTGTTGTTGTTCGAAAGTATTTTACTGCTCCACATTGCTCTCGTGCTCTCTTGCTCGAGGTATTTCTCTCGTGAAAATCTCTCCCTAAAATTTTTTGCAAAAATAATTAAATAATGAATAGATTTTACTATTTAAATATTTTTTTTATGAAATTAGAATCTGAAAATAGTTTGCTGCCCACTTTTCAATTTACTACTTTTTTTCACTTTAAAACAAATAAAGTTGCGATTTTTTTGTTTGTGGATATTCAGTGTGTTTTTTATCTAACTGCACCAGTGCATAAATTAATAACACAACACAAGTGTACAATAAATAAAACCCACCAGTGCGGTTAACTGTACATTAGAACTGACAACAATAAGTCCATTTTGAAGGCACCGAAATTACTGTTAGGTATGTACACCAATATTTATTGTTGATTTTGCTAAAATGTAGGGAGAAAATCTCATAATTATATCAAATGGATAATTCTTCAAAATACAGTTCATTCCATAATATTTCTCAAATTCCATCGCGGAGTTCTCCTTATCCATTTCCAAACGTAATATTTACTTCAGATTTTATTTATATTTTCATTATCTAATTGAATTTATTTATTTTATCCATGTCAATCAACTGAATAAAATTAATGTATGCAAATTTGCAGGTTCATGAAAATTCAAATTGAGTTAAGATGCACAAAATATTCAAACAACTCCAAAACGTTGGAAGCTCTCATCAGGAGCAGCATACCGTAAGGCGCATTTGGTAGATGAAAATGGACAGCCGCTTCACCCTGCCAATTGTAACATTGCATCTTATAGCCACAATCCTGGGACAATGATTGTAATAATAATTGTTTGTATATTAATGTAATTATTTCAACGTCAAACCAATTAATCATGCATTGTCATCGTGCTTAGTAATTGATATCATAGATTTTGTATTAATCATATTCAAATATATTTTTTGAAATTATTAGGATTCCAGTGATGATGAGTGACCTACCTACCATCTTCCGTTGCACCCCACGACAATTTCAAATAGAGAGAAGGTTGAATTAAGATAAAAAATCGGAGAGGAATGATACCAAGTATGGTTGAATCAACCACCTATTCAATTCCCACTACATCCAGATTCACCAATTAGGAATGACTACAACAATAGTAGTTCTTCACAAGATGGAAATGGAGGCAATCAAATAGAGGTTGGTATGAATGATTACTTAAGGGATACGACTACCATGGAGACAATGTTGTTAGATGCATTCCAGAATGATGATCAACTATGGGATGATGCTCATATCGCTGATATCTTTTTCAAAAACCTTAAATTTTCTTCCAGCACCCCTCTCTTTGGACCTGGCAGTCAGTCAAAGTCTACCCTGTTGGGGACAATGATGTTACTGTACAACTTGAAAGAAAATTTTGGCTTGTAAAATGCATGTTTCTTAGAAATTTTGAGGTAATTTACCATCAAGTTCTCCCTTATATTTTGAGAAATATAATCACACAATTAACATTACAAATGGTCAATTTTAAGAACTTTGATAATTATATCGGCATTAATGTACATTTAATACTATCCATGACCAACTACAGGTTATTCAAAGATAAGATTCTTCGGAGTGATAATGTCTTTCTCGGTAGCTGCAAAGAGGAAAATAAATTGTTGAAAATGTTGGGTGTTGAGTACATATCGTATAATGCATGTCCAAATAATTATATTCTATATAGAGGAGAATATGTAGAAAAATAGATATGTCTGAAATGTGGGCATGAAAGGTATGATAAATAAAAAAATAAGGGTAAATCATGTGGTCCTCCTTTTAAGATATTGAGGCACATGCCTATAATCCCAAGGATTCAAAGGCTCTTTCATTGCAAATAATTAGCTATGTTGCAGGGATGGCATGCCTCACACAGAAGTGAGTTGGGAGTTATGTGAATCCCAATAGATTCAATAGCCATGAAGCATATAAAGGATACATGGCTCGAAAAATTCAAGGATGAAGTACGAAGTCTACGACTCAGCATAGCCAGGATGGCGTCATCCCATATTACCTCTAGAACACCAACTATTTTTTTTGGCCTGTAGTAGTGAACAATAAAATATCCCCCCATGGTTTTCCATGAAGAATGAACATCTTATGTTGGCTCTCATAGTCCCTGGTAGAAGACAAGTGAAGAATATGGATGTCTACTTACAACCACTGGTAGATGAATTGAAGGAATTATTGGATGGGATAAATGTATACAATGTATCAAGACCCATCGCAACAGAGAAGAGTTTTACGTTGTATGGCATATGTGCTTACACGACACATGGTTATCCAGGCTTAGGAGTTTTCTCTGGTAAATTACATTTTTATTGATTTTTTATATCCGTAACAATATTATTTCACATATTAGTTATTTAATTCGTTGTAATTGTTATGATATTCATGATATTATTTAACGTGCCATGGATATATATTGTATACAATAATTTCACAGGTCTTGTAACAAAATGGTAGTTTGGATGTAAATGTTGTAGACCTTTTCTGAAAGCTAGATGGTCCAATAACCTATGAAAGTTAGTGTATGACTTCTCCAAGGCATTCCTCCCATAATAACACCCTTACAAAAGAGCAGCATCTGCTTTCAATGGTAAACGATATAGAACCCAAAGGCCTCCAATAATGACACTAGTTGAATGGATTATAGCATATGAGAGAGATAAGGAGAAGGAGTTCATAGAAATTTTCGATTCAAATGGGGAGCCTATGTTCGATGATCCAAAATTCTTCGACACCTATGTTGAGAAATTTCCCATTGGGATGAAAATTAAATCTATATTTTATAACCTCCCATATTGGGAGCATCTTAAGATTACCCACTTATTAGATCCCATGCATATATTTAAAAATGTTTCATCTTCCTTATGGAGGCACATATCATCGAAACAAAGTGACACATTGGCTATAAGGAAAGATCTTATTACTTCAAAAACTAAAAAGAAACATTGGCCAAGACGAGTAGAAAGTACAGGATCAAAGGCAGGCATTGGTACCTCTAATTGGTATTTCAAAGAAGGTGATGTCCCATGGATTTAAAAAAAAGATGATCTTTATTTGGAAAAGGAAGTTATAATGGGTGTGAGAGTGCCCTCTTCATACGGGTCTTCACTACGGTGCTGCTTCACCGTGGATGACCATTTGTGGAGGTTGAAATTGCAGGACCATTTGAATATTCTAAGAGTACGTATAATGTCAAAAGCATGATTTTATTATTTTTTATATTAATAAATATTATCCCATGCGGGGATCATAAAACATAACTAATTTTGTATATTATTGCATGTGTTTATAACTTTGCAGTTTCATTATCCTTTTTTTGTTTGTGGGTGTGTGAAACCTGAATTCCCCCAAGACCTAGGACGTGCCATATCTAAATTATCTGCATTTGTATGCTAGATCATGTCAAAGGAGATTCTTGTGGCTAGCATTCCACGGTGGCATCAAGAGATAGTTGAGATTGTTTGTATGTTTGATAAGGAACTGCCGATGAGTTTCATGGACTTGCAGGTTCATATTGTAATCCACCTAGTAGATGAGGTGAAATTAGTTTGGGTGGTTTCTTATTGTTGGATGTTCTTCTTAGACAGGTAAATGAAAAAATTGAAAGGTTTTGTTCGACAAAGGAAAAAACCTGAGGGGTCTATGGCAGAGGGGTACATATCGTATGAGTCTTTCTATTATGTCAGTGATTACATCAAGTAGATAAAAAATAGACCAGCTGCGGTGATTTGGGACGATGAAAGGGATGAAGACAAAAGAGAAGGGGAGTTGCTCCAAACGAATGGAAAAAGGTGCTTGATAAAGAGTAAGTGAATTATAATTTTTCAAATTTATACAAATTAAATATTCAAGTTAAACTTTGATATAAGGTATATTTTGATCTCATATGTAATATATGTCAGTTTGATTTCATTAGTGAATGCATACATTATAGTAGTGAATAAATCCGTTCTTTACAATTCTGAAGTGACACAAGCATGGGTCGCATTGTACGAAAAAAAGAGGATGAAATGGGATAGTGAAAGGAAAGAATTCAGATGGTTGAATGGTATAAGTGTGCCTTATCTCGATCATTTAAAATAAAATATGCCAAAATTATGCCCCAACAGTTGGGTTTCTGACCAAGTCAGAGAGAAATATGGTGCAACCAGTCATTACCTGCGTGCTGAAGAGGATGCGATAATCGTAGGGATTGGGTGCACCCACTCGGTAATAATAAATTTCTGTACATTATAAACTTAATAATGCACATTTGAAATGTAATTACATCTATATTTCATATTTTAATAGTTGGGTCATTATAAGAGACATGACACTATGATTTTTTAACTTTTTTATAAGTGAATTTGTTCCAATCTATGTGGGCATATGGACACCATTTTTGCACAGAAAATGACGATTATGGACACATGACACAAGACTGTGGAGTGGAAGTCAAGTTCGATCAGTCTAGTCGAGCTAGTCACCATGATCAAAACCTAGTATGAGGGACGTTAGGTTACGTTGGAAAGATGCAAGAGATCATTGAAGTGGATTTATCTTCTTTCCATTGTGTTAGTTTTAGGTGCAAGTGGTGGGACACCTTTGATCAGAATAATGTAAAGGAAGATCACGATAGTAGGTTGATATGTATCAACTTTAGAAAGATGTGGGATGAAGCTAAGAAGCCCTATGTTTTCCCCAAACACTACAACTAGGTGTTTTTTAACCCATATGTGTTGGATAGGGATTGGTGGTTCGTATTGAGACATGACCCTAGATCAAAACATATTTTTGAGAACAATAGTGTTATCATGCTAAGAGAGCTGGAAGATAATGAGGGTGATCATGAGAACCGAGAGTGATATTGTACATGTGTTATTTCATCATTTATACTTTTTAAGATGGGTGTTTATAAAGAAGAGGACTTAATTACCTTATAACCAAGGCTCTTTTTTTTGAAACACTATAATATGTATTTTAATGAATTGGTTTGTATTGTGTTAATGTTAAAATCATTTCACTTGATAATTTGCAATTATGTTGATCTCGAAAATAATGGTGTAATGTATAAAGTTCTTTTTTTTATAATGTCAATTCCTAAAATAATACAACTACTTGATTTCTTTAAATGTGTGTGAATGATATCTTCAAAATGTATACTGTTATTTCTGGTATGTAATATCATAATAAAATAATGATAATTCTAAACATGAATTTATTTGCATTATTTTCTAAACTTTATTATGTTACAAAAATTCATATTCTTCTAGATTTATTATTTTACAATAATTTATATTCATACAAATTTACAAATTTACAATTATGGTAATTTAACAATACTTACGGTATATATTTTACTTGCGGTGGTAATTATGGTTCAAAATTGACAATTAGTTTACAATTTTACAAATTTACAAATTTAAAATTTTTAATAAAATTGAATGATCACCATAGATACAATTACAATTTTACAGTTTCACAATACAATTACAATTACTATTACAATTTTAAAATTTTACATACAATTACAATTTTACAACTTTACATACAATTACAATTTTACAATTTCACATAGAATTACAATTACAATTAAAATTTTACAATTTTACATACAATTACAATGATGATGCATACTTACAATTACATTTTTAGAATTTTACAAATTTACAAATTTATAGATTTTACAATTTTAATAAAATTGAATCATGACATGAATACATACAATTACAATTATAATTTTACATTTCACAATACAATTACGTACAATTACAATTACAATTACAATTTTACATTTCACAATACAATTACGTACAATTACAATTACAATTACAATCACGACATAATATTTAATAAATATCATGATTTAATATTAAAAATGAACATCACGATCATGATAACCATCATACAAACATCATTTTTGACTAAAATACACATTCAAATTCGCTAACATAATCTAATCATCGTGATCATGATCACCTAACAAAACACAAGCATTGTATAACATCATCACAACACATATATCAAATATACATCTCATGATAAAAACCAACATGTAAATTAAGTACATCAACATGAACATAAAATACATGGATCATATATATATATATATATGTGTGTGTGTGTGTGTGTGTGTGTGTGCACTCAGGATGTTGCGCTGGCGAGGAGACTTGATAATTTTTTGATCAAGCTCCCACTGTTAGAGCACATCGACAAAGCGAGACAATATGTGGGTACTGGTGGGTACTGAGATCACTCTCTTATATATCTAGAGATTCAAACTGGAGCACAAAAACCTCGAGCTCCTTTTAAGCTCAATTCAGGCTGGTTGGATGAGCCTGATTTCCACACCTTGGTCACCAAGGAATGGAAGCACTATGGGAAATATCTAGAGTAGGAACCTGCTAGGGTACTATATGACAATATCAATCATATTAAATCCATCACTATCAGCTGGGCTACAAGGAAGAAACTGTTGGAGGATGAGAAACTTAAAATCACTGAGCAGGAGATTGGATACTTGACTTGTGCTAAAACTAATGGCTCCATTATTGGCATTAAACTAAATGATTTTATTCAACTGACTCATTTATTATTTGTTGATAATGTTATCATATTTCTTGATGGTTCTTGTTAGGACAATTCAAAATTTTTTAAACTACTAAAAGTATTTTGCATTGCCACTAGGATGGAACCTAACAACAAAAAATCCACCATCATGTTGAGTCGATGTTCTGTTAACGAAACCAAGCATGCTATGGGACTCTTTCAATTTGAACGCAAGAATCTAGAAGAAAATCTCAAATATCTTGGTTTCCACCTTAAGCCAAAGGACTATCACATCACAGACTGGAACTGGCTAATTGCTAAAGTTGATCGCAGGATCAACATCTACCAACATCAGTGGTTCTCTAGGGCTGGCAGGTTGGTGATCATAAAATTCGTCTTGGAAGACATCCTGATTTACTGGATGTCACTCGCATGGCTCCCTAAATGTGTGACTGCTAGACTACAACAGATTTTTAGGCATTTTCTATGGCGGGGCAAGGAACAGGACCGTGCATTTGCTTGGAATGCATGGGATAATATCAAAAAACCCAACGGGTGGGGTGGATGGGGTCTTAAGGATCTATCAAAATTTGTGACTACTTTGGCTGCCAAGATGGGATGAAATCTTATTGATGGCCACAACTTGTGGAAAGAAGTCACCTACTCAAAATATATTTCTCCATATAGTACATTGGATTGGATTAGGGGTACCATCCTACTATCTACAGGGTCTTCAATCATCTGGAAAGCCATCACTTGATCAATCCACCTAATCAAGAAACAACTAGCTTGGTGCATTGGATCTGGAACAAGGGTCATAATTGGCGAGGACGCTTGGTCAAGTTGTGGACAAGAATTCAAATTACCTGTGGACATCAAATTGCACTTGGCCCGGGCTGACACTTTATATTTATCACAGATTGCGGACCCCATAAACACTACTTAGGCCTCACAACCCTGGTAGTCTGCACGTGCACTAGATATATCTGTGATCAAGTGGCCGATTTGGAACTGGTACATCCATGCTCTCCATGCTACTAGCATTTGACTCACCAATACAGATGATGAAATCCTTTGGGCCCTCTCCCCCAGTGGCAGATACATAACAAAAATCGGCTACACCACCCTCTGTGCTACTCATGAGCCTCTACATAAGTAATGGCGGTGGAAACTTATATGGAAACTACAGGCACCTCCTAAAGCTATATGTAATGTCGCAAATTTTCTGGGACATTAAATTTTGTTAAAGATATGAATAAAATGGGTAGGGGACCCATTATTTGCATCATCAGAGAATAAAAATCCTCTAAGTATGAAAGAGGATCTTATTTGGAGCTGGATTCCACACCCCCATGTGTGAAGGAGGTTTTTGCAAACATGCTTGGCCAAGGTTGACCAAGTCAAACTACGTTGTCATGAGTTGGAAAGCATTATGGGGGACAACGTAGGAGGGAATTTTCTAGAGAGAAGGAAACCCTAATTCGAAATAGGGTCCATGGAGGGAAGGCTAATTGTATAAAAGAGGAGTAAGGCAGCCATTGTGGACATCTTTGATCATTTTACATTTGAGTCTTGAAGACTTGTTGCTGCCTCTTGCTGTTCAGCAGAGCTGCAGTGCCTTCGGGCACGAGGGAGTCCCGTTTAGGAATTCCTCTCCTTCTTGAGTAGCTCATGAAGCATTGTACCCCATTCCCCATATTCAGGCATTCAGGCCATAGCATCAGCCATCTACATTAGCGTAGTTTCTGCAGCAGTTATTGTGCAGTGTTGCTGGGTGTTGTCGAGGAGGTTTCCATACACCATCCGAAGCTTTTTTTTCAGTGGAGAAAGGTTCTATTCACTGGGAGATCAGAAACGGTGGTTCTAGAGCATATCTCATCATATTTGGCATCAGGCCAACCACTTTCCATCAGAGGCAGCACAGTCCCTCTCTTAGACAACGTTTTCATGGGTGGATATTTGTTGTGAGGGATTAGCAGATTTTGCAGGGGAAGTCTTGGGTGAAAGGATCAACCTTTCACTTTAGATTTCTATTGGAAGAGGATTATTAATTTTTTGTATCCATTTCAGACTTCTCCTTGTATTTCCATTTCTTGAGTAGCTGCAGCTGCCCAGCTACTCCGGCATTACTGCAAAATGCCATTTTTGTATAGATTTCAGCCAATCCTTTTAGAGGATTGATTTATTGTATTTTCAGGGGTTGAG
Organism: Pinus albicaulis; assembly: GCA_034641835.2. Lineage (NCBI taxonomy): Eukaryota > Viridiplantae > Streptophyta > Pinopsida > Pinales > Pinaceae > Pinus > Pinus albicaulis. Next base: position 110,926 of record JAXQQM020080063.1, on the reverse strand, counting down.
ATCATGATCCCCCTTCTTTATTTGAGCCCATATTGCTATATCATTTTATTTCATTGTTTATGCAAGATTTCCTCTCTTAAACTGCGCAGTCATGGCCTAGGGCTTTATTTATGCAGCTATGTATTTCATATTTTCATGTACAAGTTTCTTAAGGCTTCTAGTGCCTTGCTTGAGTGACCCTTTCCCTCAAGAAGATGTATATTTCATGCTACTATGTTCTAATATGATGGCCATTATATTCTCCGACATTTTATGTATTCATGGATTCACTACTATTTCCATTTGGTGCATTTGCTTATTGCTATAGCTGCATTATTGGGAGATTCACAATCTTATTGTGTTTCCCTATTGGGGATATTGTCCTTGGACAATCACTCTATAGACAGAGTCTACTAGTGGGCCAGGTAGCCTCTGGAGCTCATCCTTTGTTTAAAGGTGAAAAATCCAGTAAATTCCCCTACATTCTATCTCTAGAATAGATTTTCTTTGTCGATTGACAATGTTTCTGGAGAAGGAAAAATGGAACATCTAAGATGTTCCTGATGGAGCAGAAAATCCCTCATTTGGGACATTACAGTGGTATTAGAGCATTGAACTGGCATAGCCTGTGAGTTCGATTTCAGAGGAGAATGATGAAGAATATGAGATTGATCTCATCAATTTTTGAAATAAAGAAGAGCCTCTCTGAGGAGGAGCAGAAGAAATAAGAGAAGAGGAAGGTCCATGCACTTCCTATTCTTTTGAAGACTGGAATGGTAGATGCTTGGATTTCCAGATCTTAAGCAAGTACCTGGGTGATTATAAACCCCATTCTACGGCATTTAGGAGAGCTACATCATTCTCACAGTCTATGCAGTAGATGGAGGAGAGAAGGCCCTATGGAAAAAGATAAATTAGAGGCAATGGGTTTCTATTGTCTACATTTGATAGGGTTACTTCAGCTAGGGCTTGCGAGAAGAAGCTGGAGGTATTTTTATTGCTACATCTAGTGGCAGAGAAGGGAGCAATGGAAATGGCAGCGCTGCACATGGAGGAGGAAACCTTTGTTTGGTGGTTCAAATCCTTGGTCCATTCAAGGGTAATTTATTTTGTAGTCTTTTCTCAAAGGTTGATCCAAAATTTTGATGGAGAGAAGACAAAGGAGGAGAAATTTACACCACCATGGGAGGAGGATTGCACCAACGCTACTACATCTTTGGAGGAGTAGCCTTCAACATCTATGGATGAAGGAGCCATTGGAGGAAAATCCATTACAACCACATAAGAAGGTCCCAAGATCCACCAAGGTATGAGAAAATTTCCACTTTCTATTTCAGCAAATAATCTTAAGGATGGTGGAATTTCATATAGGAGGTCCCAGGATCAAGTCACATGGCCACTTTAGGGCCTCATGTTGCACTGCACTATGCAAAAGGGGTTCAAGGAGGAGAAGAACCCCCAACCTCATACATCTTTAATGATTTGCATTCAGCCTTCAAGGTTGGAGTGCAAAATTTTGGAGGATGAAGTAAACCATTACACCTCCATGGAGAATCATGAAACAATTTGTGAACCAGAGGAGGAGACAACTGCTACATCATTGGAGGAACTAGCAACGCTGTTGAACATGGGTGGAGAGGAGACATCACCTCCATCAAATTTGGATCTTCATAGGTCAAACATAGTCATGGGAGAGAGGCCTTTCCTAAGAGGTCTCCAAGGAGTTGCATTTCAAACTCTCATGAAATGCAAGGAGAAAAAATTGGTTTGGGAGGATGGTAGCCCTCATGGGAGGAGTACCAAAAGAATGGAGAAGAGATGGCAAGATGTTTACATCATTGGGAAGCAAGGAGAAGGGATACATATTTCTGATATTCCATATATATAAGTCATGATACCTTCATCACATGAGTCATATGATGTGAGCATAATGGGGCAGCAAGCACTTGAGTTGCTTGGCATTGATGGGAGAGAGCACAAGAAGATTTTCTCTCACTTGATTGATGGTGTTTCAGGAGTAGAGGAGGGCACTCTCATAGTGCAAGGGGATCACTCCTTAGCTTGGATTGATTGGAAGGCATTTCCATCTAGGGAGAAGCTTCATATTTGCAGCAACATCATGTAATGTTCCAAAATTTTAGCTTCCAAGCTAAATGGAACATTAGAGTTAGTAGCAGCTATAGTCGGAAAATAAATGGGTATAAAAGCCCATAAGTCTCATAAGGAGTATAAAAAAAATCCAAGTGTGAAAGGAGGTACTCTTTCTAGCTCAATAAAACACCTCCATGTGTGAAAAAATACAAAATGAAGCTTCTTTGGCCAAAGTCAATAGCGCAGTTTTAGCGGAGGAGGAATCCTACGTTGGAAAACACAATTTTGGAGGGAAAGTTATCTTGGGTTAGAAGAAACCTAAGTAAGTGGGGAAAAGGGCAAGAAAAATCACTTATTATATAAGGAAGATGATGGCAGAAATGTTCATTATGTTGTAGATTATTATCATTCTTTCTTGCCAAGAATTGTTGCTGCTTGCTACTTAGCAAGTTGCAGTGTTGTTTAGCACTGGGTGTTCCCGGGCGGGAATCCCGCCTCTTTCATTTGAGGAGATCATTGGAAGAGTTTTTATTAATCATTCCACATCAGGTTTTTATTCCAAGCTTCAACCATCTTCATCATCACAACTTTTCCAGAGATTTTGCAGTGTTGCTGGGTGCAGCAGTGGAAGGGATTGGAATCTCGGCTTCTGAGCTAGTTTCTAATTGGAGGAAGGTTTCCTTCACTTGAGAGATATGTTTGGAGAGATCTAGATCTTATTTCAGATATTTTGTATCATACCACACAATTATCTCACTCTCCCATCACTGCTTCTGCTAGGGAGTGTGTTTTTCAAGAGGCAGAACTTATTGCATGGTTTGGTGGCTCCATTGCTGAGTTTCCTTGTGATTAAGAGGTTCATCCTTGCATGGGAGGAAGCCCTTGAGGGTTCTTCATCAGATAAGACATATTTCAGCCTATTTCACTCATGTACTTTAGTTTTTTAGTGATTATTCAGTCATTTTCTGAATATCACATTTTATATATAGAGTGTTTGACAAGAAACCCTCGTCGGTTTCTTTTGTATTTTGTAAATGGAGCTTAGATATTTGTTCTCCAGAATTGTTTATCAATATATGAGTAGATATATTTTTCTCTAATCATTTTATGTGTAAACCCTCTCTTAGACTGCGCAGTTCCTTTAGCAGCCACTTCGGCATTTTACAGTCTTGGGGTTTTTCACTAGTTTTGGCTACACTAGTGTGGGAGGACTATTTAGCTCACCTAGTTTGATTTTTTTCAGCTTTATTCTTGGATTCAAATTTCATATTTATTATTTTATGGGATCCAAGAGTCCATTTCAGTATTTTTTTGCATATGTTGCTGGAAAAAAAAAATTCATGCATCTTTTATGAGTAATCCTGAAAAAGGGACATTACAGTGGTATTAGAGCATGATATTTGGCTCAGCCTGTGGCTTCAAGCCAAAGTAATGAATCTCTGAAGGGGAATGTTTTGAACTCTATAGATAGATTCTATAGATGGCCATGTAGCCTCTAGATCTCATCTTTTTTTCAAAGGTGACATATCCAGTAAATACCCCTGCAGTCAATCTCTGGAATAGAATTTCGATATTACTGAGAAGGGAAACTTTAAAATTATATCAGAAGAAGGAGAGATGGACAGAAGCGAGGAAGCTTCAGCATGTGCAGAAAGAAAGGAATATAAGTCCACAAAGCTTCTTCCAAAATTTATGAAGAGCTTGCAAGGAGAGCTAAAAAATATGATATTGGAGATGGGATCTCCAAAGGAGTTTAATTCTAGAGCTGAATCTAGATTTGCACATGGTGAGTGTGAGCATGCAGCTACACTCCCTGATGCACAGTGCAGTCAAATTCCCAGAGCTATCCTGAGATGGGTGGGAGGTGGAAGAATGTCTAAGAGAATGACTCTTAGTGATTTGTTGCGAGAATATGAATCTCAAACTGAGAGGTTTATAGATCATACTAATTTCCAAGAGTTTTTCAAGATCCAGATGGAGAAGAGCCAGCAGTAGGATGCAGATACATTTCTTCTATCTACTTTTTCCGGATCACCTACATGTTCAGTTGGAGCTTGGGTGAAGGAGCTAAACTCCCATTTTCAGCCGCATCATATTTCCGAAGATGAAGCTATCAGAATTGCAGCGCTGCATTTAAGAGGTAAGGCTCATGCATGGTGGATTTTTGAATCTTGTTCCTTAAAGAATGCCAATACCTTCTCTTTTGAAATATTCATAAAAACATTGATGGAGAAGTTTGGTAAAAAACTTCCTAAGACACATGAGCAAGGAAAACTTGAGAAAACAAAAACCCTTGCATGTGATGGATGGAACTCCATTTCAGAAAACCATGGGAGGAGCTGATATATTGCATTACACATTGCCGGAAGCAACACTTCCAATTCATATTCTTGAACAAGAGGGCATGGGGATCACTTTTTCACAAAGGGATCCATTGGTTGAGATGTTGCCCACACACATTGATGAAGAAGAGGGCAACAACGTTGTCATATCTAGAGCACATCTAGTGCCTCATGCAGAGGAAGGATGAGCACATACTCCAATAGGATGGATTCTTGTGCCTTTGCAAGAATTTCCCTAGGATCTCATACATAGAGGTCCAAGCACAATCAGTGATCAACACATGTAGCTGGAAGAAGGGGAGAGGGAGGAAGAGAAGCATCAGTTGATGAGGAGCACACACCCTTCTCTATTTCAGAGAGCCAATGCAAGAAAGAGGAAGACTGATTTGCATATTCAGGGCAAGGGCAAGGTTTCCCAATCACATATGCAGTCTACTCTTGACATTAATGTCTCACTTCATGGAGGCATTCCACCTCGGAGGCCACCTGATCTTTATTTGATGAGAGATGTCTTGTCTTTGGGTTCACCACTCTTGGATTTTGGAGAGGTGAAGAGTTTTGAGGAGAAATTTCGCATAGGGGATGTCAAAGTAGCAGGTAGCAGCATGAGTGGAGCTTCACATGCCAGATCACCAGTGCTGTCACTGTGGAGGATTGATCCTTATTGGAGGTCTCGACTTTTTGTAGAGTACTCCAAGGATCTTGGTGCGTGCATGATTCTTGATGACCTAGATCGAGATGATAGATACATGGTGAATGATGTGGTCATCCTATGGAAGGATGTTCTTGACTAGATCTTCTAGTCTCAAGGAGAAGCTGCTACATGCAACACATGAGGACTTCTCTTCTATGCACTTTGATGCATATTTCCAGTTGATGGAGGAGTTCACTTGGTAGGGCATCTAACATTACATATATCAACATATGGAGAGATGCATAGCCTATATGGTGATAGAGAGGATGTCACAGCTACCTTCCTACTCATTGGGAGTGAGGGAGAATTTCCAGTTCAGCCATTTCAGCTCAAGACCTCAAGTACATAATGGAGGAGGTATCATCTCATGTTTTGTATTGTACTTCTTCCATTTATTTGAGCAGCATGGTGTAGCAAGAAGAAATATTTCTTCTTTCATATTATATGATGATGTACTTTCAACTTCTTGTAGCATTGATCTTGGCTATCTTTTTTATGAGCTGTGGGGGGAGCCATATGTCTCTTGGTGTGCACCAATGACACCATATTGTGGCTTCATGTTTTAATTTTATGAGATGACTATGGTAGAAAACAAGTGGCTAGTCAAGCACTTGTTTATTCTTATCTTGATACAGGCCAAGGGTACACTGCACTGGTTCCATGAGAGGGACCAAGATTCACTCCCCGGTTGTCAACTGGAAACTTGTTTGTATTGTATCTTGCTTCCATATATTTCTGATGTGTTCTTGTTCAAAGGAAGCCTGTATGAGGGAGAGATGAGGCAGAAAAAAAGGTTATTGTTTTTATGGTATCACTTGGGAGAGTATGGGAAAAATTCTTCCCATACTTTTCATGGTATTTCTGAAGAGAAGAAAGGCACATTCATGGTGCAAGGAGGCTACACTTCAGCATTGAAGGATCATGAGAGACTTCCATGTTGGAAAGAGATCTTCTTACATAGCAGCATGATGGTGGATGGCTTTGGCATGTGGAATGTCAAAGGGAGAAGTCATGGAGCCTTATTACAAAGGCCTACAACACTGTCACATAGGAGCATATTCTTATGGATGATATATTCCAAGGGAAGGAGGCATCCCTTCTTCTTGCAGATTTTTATGAGTGGATTCTCATGGGAGGGCTTATTGGAGGATATCACTTTCATCCCACCCATTATGTATGGTAGAGAATGCATTTTTGTACTTTTTGATTACTCTATTGAGTATTTGTACTTTCTCACCATGTTTGCACAGTGCATTGCTCCTCAAAAGAGCAAGAGTATTTTTGGGTTTCATGGTCACTTCAGGGCCAATGTTTATGATGATAGTAGCCCATCTATACATGAAATGAGGCAAGGTATTGTTATTTTGTATATGCACAAATTGATATACATTTATGTACCTCTCCATGTGTTAGGAGAACACTTGGATTCAAATTTTAACTGCTATGTGTACACTGCCATATGACATTTGTTACATCCATTTTTTGGTCTAACCTACTATCATTAGATGGACCCAAGTACACCACGTAAGACCAATTTTACCCTAAGTAAAATTGCTTTCACTATGTAAAATAACTTAGTAAAACACATTTATTAGGTTGTTTATGGTCTAAACAGGAAACCCCAAAAGGAAATATTAAACAAACCTATATTTGTTTGATTTTCCTCATGGAATAATTAATTAAACCATAATTTAATTATTATTCCTAGTCATGTTTAACCCAAAACAAAGAAATTAATTAGATAAACCTTTATTTATCTTATTATTTTCTAGGAATAATTATTTAAATCTTATTTAGATAATATTCCTTGTTAAATATGACCAAATCATTCACAAATAATTAAATAAATCATTATTTATTTGATTATCCTTCAACCACTTCCTTAAAAAGATAAATAAATCATTTATTTATTTATTATTGACAAATAAAGGGATTTGACCCAAGTCAAATACTTTTTCCCTCCAACAAATATAATAAAATATTCCATAAAAGGTGGACCTAGATTTGGTTAACATTATTTTAATCATGCACCAAGATCTAGAATGACCCAATATTTTGTTATAAATAGGAGGGTTTTTCCTACCATTCTTCACCTTTTGTTGCCTATTAGATCACTCTGGATCTAAACTCTTGGTCTAACTTTGAGCCATTATCATTGTCACATTTTCCATTATTTGTTGTGTGAGCTCCCTTTGAGTTCTATCTTTGTCGAGGTTTTCTACACCAACAGGAGAGAGAAATGCTAGATCTGAAGTGCTGAGGACTTCCAAGAACCCATCCCATTGAGGAGAATTGGAAACATCTTCTTGTTTTCCTCCCAGGTGCCCTTAATACAAAAAATTCTTTCAAAAATTGTTCTTGTCTTGTCTATTGGATATATGGAGCAAAACCTTATTTTTATTGCTTAATGTCTTTCTATGCATAGATTTGGTTTTTGTAGCTCTTGTCTTGATCAACTAACTGCAGATCTGAAGATATTGGCAGCCATATTTGATGTTAGGGCTATTAGTTATGACAAAGGGTCCTTTTCGCACACTTCCTAATAAAATATCCATACTTCAACAACATTCTCAAGCAGAAGTTGGGAGAGTTGTGTTATATCCACCAGAGAGACCATATGTATCATCCTAACTTGCACATAAATTTCAGCCATTTTCTGATTTGGATGCCATGTGGTGATGATGTTCCATTCATCTTGAATGGAATAGTTTGGGTTGACATGACTCATGATCTTGGAGGAAGAGTCTTTGGAGGTTCAATATTCTTCTTTCCATTGGAGGGAAATCATGTTTCAACCCAATATCAGCATACCCTCTACACTTATCATGAGTGGAGAGGAGGACAGCATGGGATAGGCCCTCTTGCCTATCATGTTCACTTCTTTAGCCCACCTTCATTCCAGGAGGACAAGGTGGAAGATACTTTTCATGAGTTACCATGTTGGGAGGTGACTCACTTCATTTGGATGATTGCATGGATGAGGGAGGAACTCATTCACCATGTTGATCATCACTCCTACTTTTTGGATGCCATGAGATATTTAGCATGTTTCCATTCATGCTTTCCACCTTTGATTGATGCGGACACTTTGGTTTTGCACCCTTGGGAGGAAGCATTGGATGACAGTTTATTGACAAATTCTCTTGATGCAGTGATGGAGGCTATTGATGGAGGCCACATGAGGAGGAGGGGAGATATTTTTCTCTCCCTCTGCATTTTCTTGAGGAAAAGAAAATATTTTGGAGGGGAGGACTGTAATGTTCCAAAATTTTAGCTTCCAAGCTAAATGGAACATTAGAGTTAGTAGTAGCTATAGTTGGAAAATAAATGGGTAGAAAATCCCATAAGTCTCCTAAGGAGGATAAAAACACTCCAAATATGAAAGGAGACACTCTTTCTAGCTCAATAAACACCTCCATGTGTGAAAAAATACAAAATAAAGCTGCTTTCACCAAAGTCAACAACGCAGTTTTAGTGGAGGAGGAATCCTAGGTTGGAAAACGCAATTTTGGAGAGAAAGGTAGCTTGGGTTAGAAGCAAACAAAGTAAGTGGGGCAAAGGGCAAGAAAAATAAATTATGATATAAGGAAGAGGATGGCAGAAATGTTCATGATGTTGTAGATTATTATCATTCTTGCTTGCCAATAATTGTTGTTGCTTGCTGCTTAGCAAGTTGCAGTGCTGTTTAGCACTGGGTGTTCCCGGGCGGGAATACCACCTCTTTCCTTTGAGGAGCTCATTGGAAGAGTTTTTATTCATCATTAAACATCAGGTTTTCAGGCCAAGCTTTAGCCATCTTCTTCAGCATATCTTTTCCGGAGATTGTGCAGTGTTGCTGGGTGCAACAGTGGAAGGGATTGGAATCCCGGCTTCTGAGCTAGTTTCTCATTGGAGGAAGGTTTCCTTCACTTGAGAGATATGTTTGGAGAGCTGCAGAGATTATTTAAGATTTTTGGTATCATACCACACATTTCTCTCACTCTCACAGTGTTTTTTCTTCTAGGGAGTGTGTTTTTCAGGAGGTAGAACTTATTGCATGGTTTGGTGTCTCCATTGCTGAGTTTCCTTGTGATTGAGAGGTTCATACTTTCATGGGAGAAATCCCTTGAGGGTTATTCATTAGAATATACATATTTCAGCCTATTTCACTCATGTACTTTAGTGTTTCATTGATTATTCAGTCATTTTCTGAATATCACATTTTATATATAAAGTGTTTGATAAGAAACCCTTGCTGGTTTCTTTTGTATTTTGTAAAGGGAGCTTATATCTCTATTCTCCAGCATTTTTTATCAATAGATGAGTAGATATATTGTTCTCTAATAATTTTATGTGTAAACCCTCTCTTAGACTACGCAGTCCCTTGAGTAGCTACTTCGGCATTTTACAGTCTTGGGGTTTTTCACTAGTTTTGGCTACACTAGTGTGGGAGGACTGTTTAGCCCACCTAGTTTGATTTGTTTTAGCTCTATTCTTGGATTCACATTGCATATTTATTATTTTATGGGATCCAAGATTCCATTTCATTATTTTTTTGCATATGTTGCTGGAAAAACGTTTTTCATGCATGTTTTATGAGTAATCCTGAAAAAGGGATATTACACATCACCAGAGTTGTTCTTGACAAGGAGCATGTCAAGGAACAAAGATTGGCATGGACAAGAGCCTTTTTGCATGAGCTCACAGTGCTATCATTTGGGAGGAGGATCACATGCATAGATCATGTTAGGTCCCTATATTACTAGTATAGTCCCTTATTGTTCTTAGTGTAACCCCCTTATTGTTATTATTGTACCCTTGTAACCCCCATTTTGTTATTATTGTGCCCTTAAATTATTATTGTTAGGTCGGCTAGGATTACATTGTGGCCCACTAGGATTACATTATGGCCTCATGGACTCCTATATATAGAAATAAGGTTTTGTAAATTGTATCATCCAAGAATTGTTCATTTATGTAATGTATTGGAGGTTTCCCCCTCGAAGTGGCTTATTTCTAAGGCGTTGATATCTCTTTTCTTCTATTTTTGGAGCTGGTTACACAACATTTGGTATCGGAGCTTTGGGATTCTAGGGTTTCGCTGCTCCAAACAGGTCATCGTGGCATTTTCGCTATAACTTTTTTTCTACGAAGCTTCAGAAGCTGAAATTTTTAGGGTGCGAAGCTGAAATCTTGAGGAAGGTTGTCTAAAAATTTTAAAGTTTGTCTGATAATATTTTTGGAGATATGATCCGTGGCTAGGTCTTTTTTTCAGTTCTACTCAGTCACTTGTGGCATTTGTGCTATAAATTTTTTTCTGCGAAGGTTCAGTATTTGAAATTTTTATGGTGCGAAGTTGAAATCTTGAAGAAATTTTTCAAAACATTTCAGAGCTTGGTTTGCAATATTTTTGGAGATATGATCTGTGGAAGGTAGTGCTTTTTCAAGCTCCTTAATTTCATCTCAAAGAGGTGATCATGGGAAAAGTTCAATAACTCTCTCTCTGGGCATCGGATTTGAGTGCTGTGAAAAGTGGTCGCAAGTACATGGATGTAGGGTAGCTTGGCTATAAATTCTGTAGACAAAGGACAAAAGTGTCACCCACGTGGTGTCGTACAAGTTTGGGTAGCTCGAACCTCACTTCCATAATTATATTATCGTGGAGTTTGGACACAACTTTGTCTTGGAGTAGTCCAAATCACCACCTGTATCTAAAAATAAAATTCGTAGGTTACGTTGTACCGAAAATAAAATATTTAAGTGCTGCAATAACAAAGATAATCCAATTTCAATATCGAGCTCCTCAAAAGCAAGAAAAAGGTGTGTATTTTTTTTCCGAATTGCATAAGTCTTGTTTGAAGAATCAATTTGAATTGATTCCAAGGGCATATTGTAGAATAGATATCAGTATTGGGTTCTAAAAATATGCCCCGTAAAAATAATTCAACACCCATTAAGCCTTCAGAAGGGTCTACTATGACTCATGAAGATGAAGAATTGCAACATGATCTATCAAAATTACAAGAGCAAGTGCAACAAATTTCACTCTCGCAAAGAGAAAAAAAAAATGAAATGTAAGTTTTGAAGAAAGCATGGAAGCTAAGATGTGATGGCGGTAAGCTAAGATGGATGCGGAAGCTAAGATGGATGACATGAAATACAACATGAAACATGAAGAATGACTCAAAAACAAGACAAGGAAGGTTTGACAAAGTTGATACAAGAAATGATTCCTAATGGTGGAAATATAGGAGAAGAACCTCATGATGAGAACAAAATAAATGTTAATCATGATTTCATAAACTCGAATGTTGGCGGGAAGAACCACCATATTCCAAAAATGGATATGGAGAAGTTTGATGGAAAGGATCCGGTAACATGGATACTACAGATGGAGCAATATTTTGATCTCCATAACGTGCAAAACACACAAAAGGTACGTATTGCAACTTTACATTTAGAACAAAATACATTCGTATGGTATCAATGGCTTTGCTCCCGTAAAAAAATTGTCACTTGGTCAATTTTTACGGAGGAAATGATAGCATATTATGAGGATACAAAGAGCAACACCTTCTTTACCCAATTGATAAATCTCAAACAAAAGGGTTTAGTGGGGCAGCACATTGAGGACTTCTAAAAATTGAATATAAGGGTAACTTATATTCCAGAGGAACACAGGATTTATCTCTTCATAGGAAATCTAAAGGATAACATCCAACATGAAGTTCGTGTTTTGGAACCTGATTCATTGGAGAAGGCATTCAGGTTGACAAGAAAAGTTGAATGTAAAATTATGGCGACAAGGAAGCCTACCACTCAATTCTATAAAGAAGGAAGTGTTGCTACGCCTAGATTTCCACAACCTACAAGGTTGACAACACAACAATTGGAAGAAAAAAGAGCAAAAGGGCTTTGCTACAGTTGTGATAGCAAATACACTAAAGGTCATAAGTGTGCTGAGAAGAAATTATTTTACATAGATTGTGAAGAGGAAGAAGAAAATGAACAAGAAAAGGATATACACCAGGAACCAACCCTAGAAGAGGAAGAAATGAATCCGACCATATCGTGTAATGCACTGGCAGGAATTACCACTCCTCAAACTCTCAAGATACAAGGACAAATCAAGAAGAAAAGGTAATAGTGTTGATTGATTCAGGTAGCACCCATAATTTTATTCATTGTAAGGTAGCCAAGGAATTAAATTGTTTCCTATACCCAGCACTAGAATGTCAAGTGATGATTGCAAATGGAGGAACTATAAATTGCTCTGGAAAATGCCATAATATCAAGCTAACCATGGGGGAATATGTATTGACTAGTCCAATGCTTTCCATTCCTATGGGAGGTGCTGATGTTGTACTAGGAGTACAATGGTTACAATCTTTGGGGACGGTAGCTTTTAATTTTCAAGAACTTTTCTTGAATTTTTTTTCGAAAGGAAAGGAAATTGAATTACGGGGTATTGCAAGGAAGCCAGGAAAGATAATAAGCTCTAATGTCATGACAAAGCTTCTGAAGAAAGAACAACGAGGCGTAATTGCACAATTATGCTCACTAGAAGTTCCGACATCAAAATCATCTATTTCTGCAGATCTCCAACAAGTCTTGGACAATCATTCCAAGGTGTTTGAAACTCCCAAAGGACTCCCACCTATTCGTGATCATGATCATGCTATTCATTTGATTCCAGGAAGTGTTCCTCCAAACATCAGGCCTTATAGATATCTTACTTCCAAAAGAGCGAAATTGAACGTATGATTGCAGAAATGTTAGAGGCGGGTATAATTCAACCTATTCAAAGTTCTTTCTTTGCTCCTGTAGTATTGGTACACAAGAAGGATGGATCATGGCGAATGTGTCCGGATTATAGGGAGCTCAATAAGCTCACCATTAAAGATAAATTTCACATTCCTGTGATTGATGAATTATTGGATGAATTACATGGAGCAATTTATTTTACCAAGTTGGATCTTCGTTTAGGATATCATCAAATTAGAATGAAGACTGAAGATATTCCAAAAACAACATTTCGAACTCATGAGGGTCTTTATGAATTTTTGGTCATGCCTTTTGGCCTTACCAATGCACCTTCTACATTTCAAGGGTTGATGAATTCCATTTTCAAACCCTTCCTTAGGAAATTTGTGCTAGTATTTTTTGATGATATACTAATCTACAGCAGGTCTTGGAAGGATCAGGTTGAACATGTTGACAGGGTGCTCAAACTATTGCAGGAGAAACAATTATATGCAAAAAAGTCCAAATGTTTCTTTGGAGTACAAGAGGTGGAATATCTGGGTCATATTGTATCTCACGAGGGTGTTAAAGTAGACCCTAACAAAATTGAAGCCATTAAGGAATGGAAAGTTCCCACAACCATAAAGCAGTTGCGAGGATTTCTAGGGTTAACAGGGTATTATCGCAAGTTTGTTAAGAATTATGAGAATAGCAGCACCTCTAACAACATTATTGAAGAAAGATGCATTTTCATGGACTCCTGAAGCAACTAAGGCCTTTGAACGTCTTAAAGAGGCAATGTGCCTAGCACCGGTCTTAGCTACACCAGACTTCACAAAACCTTTATTGTGGAATGTGATGCCTCAGGAAATGGAATTGGTGCAGTTTTAATGCAGGAAGGAAGACCCATTTCTTTTGAAAGTCGTCCAATCAAAGGAAAGTATTTACAGAAACCTATTTATGAGAAGGAAATGTTAGCAATAGTGCATGCACTAAAGAAATGGACAACTTACCTAATGGGAAGACACTTCAAGGTAAAAACTGATCATGATAGTCTTAAACACTTTTTGGAACAAAGACTATCTTCAGAAGAGCAACAAAAATGGGTCACAAAGATGTTGGGTTATGACTTTGAAATAATCTAAAAAAAGGAAAGCTTAATGTTGTTGCAGATGCACTCTCAAGAAAGAATGAAGAGGTGGAAGCATTTCTTTGTGCCATTTCTATTATCCAACCAGATTGGATAACTGAAGCAAGAGATGAATGGAAGAAGGACAAAGATGTATGGACAATCATTCAAAAGTTGCAGCAAGATCCTAGTACATCTGATACATTTAGTTGGAAAAATGATTCCTTATGGTACAAAGATCGCTTATATCTTTGTAAGAATTCCCAACTAAAACAAAATATTCTTCCGGAATTGCACACTTCTCCTTTAGGAGGACACTCAGGATTTTTAAAAACTTACCACAGGGTGAAGAAAGAATTTTTTTGGGATGGCCTTAAATCTGATATTCAAAAATTTGTGGTGGAATGTTTGGTTTTCCAGCAGAATAAAGTTGAGAAAATTAAGACCCCGGGACTTCTACAACCTTTATCCATTCCAAGTCAACGTTGGGAGGAGATCTCAATGGATTTTATCACAGGTTTACCTAAGTCTGAAGGAAAGAGTGTCATCATGGTGGTAGTTGATAGACTTACCAAGTATGCACACTTTTGTGCATTATCTCATCCATTTAAAGCAAGTACAGTTGCTACTACATTTATGGAGAATTCAAAAGCTACATGGAAGCCCAAGGGTTATTGTGAGCGACAGAGATCCCATTTTTACTGGAAATTTTTGGACGGAGTTATTTTCTTGTTTGGGTACTCAATTAGCTCATAGCTCATCTTATCATCCTCAATCTGATGGTCAAACTGAGATAGTAAATAAATCTTTGGAAGGATATCTTCGTTGTTTTGTATCTGATAAACAAACACAATGGGTCAAGTGGTTACCTCTTGCTGAATGGTGGTATAACACTTCCTTCCATACCGCAGCAAAAATGACCCCATTTATGGCACTTTATGGATATCATCCACCATCCATCACATCATCTTTAAGGGAAAATTCGAAGGTTCAAGCAGTGGAAGATCACGTCGAGCATCAGCAAGAAGTTCTCCAACTCTTAAAGGATAACTTTAATTTGGCACAAAATCGAATGAAACAACAGGAAGATCAACATCGCAGCGAGAGAATTTTTGATGTAGGAGATTGGGTATTTTTACGGCTACAACCATATAAACAAATGTCCCTCAAGCAAACTAAGAAGGATAATAAATTATCGCCAAAGTACTATGGTCCTTACAAGGTGTTGCAAAAGATTGGTACTATGGCATACAAATTGGAGCTTCCTGCTTCTTCGCGAGTACATCCAGTTTTCCATGTTTCATGCTTAAAGAAGGTTATAGGTGAAAATATTCCAATTCAAACAATATTGCCAGAACTTGATGAGGAAGGAAAAATCATATTGGAACCTGAAGCGGTCACGGAAACAAGAACTCGACAACTAAGAAATCGATCAATTTAAGAGTATCTCATCAAGTGGAAGAACTTACCCACTGAAGATTCTACATGGGAGGATGAGAATTTTATACAGAAGCACCCAGAGCTACTCAAGCGTTGAGGACAACACTTTTTTGAAGGAGAGGGCATGTTAGGTCCCTATATTACTAGTATAGTCCCTTATTGTTGTTAGTGTAACCCCCTTATTGTTATTATTGTACCCTTGTAACCCCCATTTTGTTATTATTGTGCCCTTAAATTATTATTGTTAGGTCAGCTAGGATTACATTGTAGCCCACTAGGATTACATTATGGCCCCATGGACTCCTATATATAGAAAGGAGGTTTTGTGAATTGTATCATCCAAGAATTGTTCATTTATGTAATGTATTGGAGGTTGCCCCCTCGAAGTGGCTCATTTCTAAGACGTTGATATCTCTTTTCTTCTCTTTCTTTTTTGGAGCTGGTTACACAACAGATCCATCTATCATCTCACTTCCAGCCTATGGTAAGAGTTCTATGTGTACCTTTGCTGATTTACATACTCTTATCATTATGATGCAGTGTAGAGTTTTTCAAAGGGGCATATTTTTCATGGTGCTGCATGAGAAAAATTGGGCCAAATTATGTGATGGAGACAGCCATATTTTATGTGGCCTTGGGGAAGTGTTACCTTCTATGTATGTTCAGAATTTATATTCAGCCATTTACCATTCATTATCAGATGTAAGAACATACATTGTTATTCATGAGCTGAAAACAACTTGCCATGTCATTTCTCAAATCAACAGTTTGGGAAACTGTGTTGTGACTACTTGGGAGACTGTTGGTATACCTTTGCATGACATGAAACCTTTAGTACTTGCCTCATTTTATTGTTGAGTATGGTCTCCTTGGTTGATATTTCTATTATATTAATGGAGGACATGATCAGAGGAGAGACACATGGATGAATGTGTCCTTGATGAGGAAGGACTTCCATATTTTCTGCAGTGCATGTTCTAAAGGGAACATGAGAGGAGGCATGGCTATAGCCACATATTTGCTCATTTGTGGGGAAAGCCATGGGCTTGGTAATGATATCCATCCATTTTATGTATATGGGCAGGTGTTTGATCTTATGTTTCTGATTCACTCATCTATTTTACTATTCAGTAGTAGAGGTGATATTCTTGTACAATACTTTCCATGCTATTTTCCGCAGCTGCAGTGGATGAGGTTGCATTATAACCATATGAGGCATTTTTTTCACTTTCTGCACATGGTATAACCTACAGAAAACATGTCATGGGGTAATTGTATGGTGATCTTGTCCTATTCATCATAGATGACATGTCTTGGGCCAGCTGATTTTTTCATTGATGGAGGGGAGATTCTTGGAGGATTACTCCTCATTTTGCCATTTGAGGGCAATATATGTGCAGCCCAGGATCAGCATACACTCCACACTTTTCATGAGTGGGGGAGAGGATAGCATGGGGTAAGTTATAGCACTTTCCATGATCAGATTTCAGCCCACCTTCATTTACGGAGCTCAAGGTGGAGGGAGATTTTTCATGAGTTGTCTTGTTGGGAGGCAACTATTTATTTTTTATGATTGATGGCTTGGGGATAAGAGATTCCTATGGGGGATCATAAGTACCATTTCATATCAGATCTCATGCCTCAAGGAGGCCCTTGGACAACTCTTTGTTCCTTCATGGATATTTGTTTCTACATGATAGTTGTTTGGGAATGTTCACCCAAAGGCTAGATTACATATGTTGGAGGGATAGTTTTTGAGAACTTAATTGTTGATATGGCATCCTTTTCTTGAGGATATCATCCCACAAGGATGCTACAGGAGGAAGGGTAGAAAGAAACTCAGTTCATCCTTGCAATTGCTTGAGGGCAAGAAATATTTTGAGAGGGGAGGACTGTAATGTCCCAAATTTTATGGGACATTAAATTTTGTTAAAGAGATGAAAAAAATGGGTAGGGGACCCATTATTTGCATCATTAGAGAATAAAAATCCTCTAAGTATGAAAGAGGATCTTGTTTGGAGCTGGATTTCACACCTCCATGTGTGAAAGGATGTTTTTGCAAACATGCTTGGAAAGCGTTATGGGGGACAACATAGGAGGGAAGTTTATAGAGAGAAGGAAACCCTAATTAAAAATAGGGTACATGGAGGGAATGATAATTGTATAAAAGAGGATCAAGGCAGCCATTGTGGACATCTTTGACCATTTTACATTTGAGTCTTGAAGACTTGTTGCTGCCTCTTGCTATTCAGCAGAGCTGCAGTGCCTTCGGGCACGGGGGAGTCATGTTTAGGAATTCCTTTCCTTCTTGAGTAGCTCATGAAGGATTGCAATCCATTCCCCATATTCAGGCATTCAAGCCATAGCTTCAGCCATCTACATCAGCGCAGTTTTTGTAGCAGTTATTGTGCAATGTTGCTAGGTGTTGCCGGGGAGGTTTCCATACACCATCCAGAGCTTGTTTTTCAGTGGATAGAGGTTCTATTCATTGGGAGATAAGAAATGGTGGTTGTAGAGCATACCCCATCATATTTGGCATCAGGCTAGCCACTTTCCATCAGAGGTAGTGCAGTCCCTCTCTTAGACAACGTTTTCATGGGTGGATATTTGTTGTGAGGGATTAGCAGATTTTGCAGGGGAAGTCTTGGGTGAAAGGATTAGCCTTTCATTTAAGATTTCTATTGGAGGAGGATTATTCATTTTTTGCAGCCATTTCAGCCTTCTCCATGTATTTCCAATTCTTGAGTAGCTGCAGCTACCCAGCTACTCCGGCATTACTACAAAATGCCATTTTTTTATAGATTTCAGCCAATCCTTTTAGAGGATTGATTTCTTGTATTTTCAGGGGTTGAGATCATGCTCCCCCTTATTTATTTGATCCCATATTTGTATATCATTTTATTTCATTTCTTATGCAGCAGTTCCTCTCTAAAACCGCGCAGTCATGGCCTAGGGCTTTATTTATGCAGCTATGTAGTTCATATTTTCATGTACAGATTTCTTGAGACTTCTAGTGCCTTGCTTGAGTGACCCTTTCCCTCAAGAAGATGTATATTTCATGCTGCTATGTTCTAATATGATGGCCATTATATTCTTCAGCATTTTATGTATTCATGGATTCACTACTATTTCCATTTGGTGCATTTTCTTATTGCTGTAGCTGCATTATTGGGAGATTCCCAATCTTGTTGTGTTTCCCTATTGGGGATATTGTCCTTGGAAAATCACTCTATAGACAGAGTCTGCTAGTGGGCCAGGTAGCCTCTAGAGCTCATTCTTTGTTTAAAGTGACAAATCCAGTAAATGCCCCTGTAGTCTATCTCTGGAATAGATTTTCTTTGTTGATTGACAATGTTTCTAGAGAAGGAAAAATGGAACATCTAAGATGTTCCCGATGGATTAGAAAATCCCTCATTTTGGAAATTACACTATATTACTTATGTGGTGCATACTTACAAACTGCATCCTCACTGAGGACAATCTCACCATACGCGCATTTCATGGACCTTCTAGATTTGTTTTTTCCACACACAGGATGAGGATTTAAACCACCTTTTCCTTGATTATATATAAATTAAACACATATGGCACACAAATTATCCCACTTTGGGGTAATCACTTACCTGACATGGTTGCACGGCCTGTTCAGTATGGACCAATTGGTGGCAGGCTGCTAGTCGTTCCAAATAATGGAACATACCTCTCCCCATTATCTAGGGGATATGGATCACTGGGACTCAGTTCATGATTTTGGATAAACCACTCAATTGGGATAGATCTAGTAGGAACATCATCTCCATATACCAACTCATCCCTGACAATGAACCACCTACACCAAACAGGGCTATCTTACCTGAAACTATCAACAACTCCTTTCTGTGGACATACTTTGACAGGGCATCCAATATTAATGGATGTGGCGGGGGGGGGGGCTGTTGGTTTGCACATGTATGATACACACTATTTCCACCTAAATTTGGGACTTGGACCATGTTCTAATAACTATGCAGAACTTGAAGGCTTATTCCACTCTTTTTGCATGAACATGGTTGCAACAAGATTCATATTTTTGTGGATTCACAGCTTATTATAAATTGGTTCAATTTACAGGAACAATGTCAGACCCACACCCTTTCTTCACTGTTGGATAAGGTTCTCATCTTAAAATCACTACTTGACTCCATCTCTATCACTCACATTTACAGGCAGAGGAATTAGGTGGCCGATCAACTATCCAAAGAAGTATCACAGTTAGAGTGGGGTCGGTGGCATATATCGGAGCATGATGCTGCTCAGGAGTACCAATACTATCACTGCCCCTTCATTGACAATCAAGAGGCACAGGGTGCAGTCATCCACTGACTACAATTTTTGGTGTTTTGCATATTTTTGGCAGCGGTACATGAACAGTCATGCTGTCACTATTTTTAAATTTTCTGTTTTTACTTAATATATCGGCAACTATTATATCTATATATTTGTACATATTTTTACTATAGATTAGATGCATAACAGACTCTAATTATATGACATGTTATTGACACTTCATAGTATGGACTATTATAATTGAACTTGCATAGTTGATATGTTGCTAGATGCAACATGTAATTTTTATTATCATTAATGAAAAATTACGACCTTTTTCTCGGGATATATATATATATATATATATATATATATATATATAACTGTATAATGTCAAAATATACAACTATAATATAAATTCATATAAATGTCAAATATTTGGTAGTAAATCAATGCTAGTACTAATCTAGGCCTGCTCAACAACAGTGCCTACCTCAGAATTGCCGATGACTCGTCAATCGAGAAACCTACTCAGACGTGGATGGTCCAGCCTATGTTGATGGAACTTCCTCCTCAGATGGGCCCGCCTGCTCAGGATCATGTGCCTGTTCATGACGAGGTGTATGCTAATATGGTGCAGACTTATCAGAAAATACTCACTGATCAGGATTGGATGCTTGCTTCTCATCATGATATATACCATGAGGTGAAGGAGGAGGAGGTGGAGTAATAGAATGATGATCACTACCCTCATGATCATGATCACAAGATGAGGTGATGCTCTGTCATGCATCTCCATGACAGCTACCCCTCCTATTCTGTGCTAGTGATCTGGAAGCTCCAATGATATGATGCATGAGGATCAACATATCGTGAGGCATGCCTCTCCAAATTTGTGTGAGCCTAAAATAAACCTGAATCTCTCTGATTGTAACTGGGCAGACTCCCTCATCAACTAGAAATTAACATAGTTGGTCGCCCAACTCCATCCTAAAATCGGGTGTCTGGCCTACGCCTCATCCTTGCGGGTATCTACACCCGATTAGGATCAGGTATGTCACCCTGATCCTTTGCCTCTACCATCTCCTTATCAACATCTACACCTGGATCATTTAGAAGGGGCGGAATCTGATCCCCAAAGAATGTCCCAATATCTACAAAATTTATAGTACACTACAATAATTAGACATTTTCATTAAAAAAGTTAATAATATAAGTTAAAAAATGTGTTAGAATATTACCTCTCACATCCGACGGCTCATCCTATGTGAAGAGGATTTTGTTATACCCTCACCAATCCAAACCAGCATATGGACATGGCACCAGAACGAAGGAGTGATCATCAAAACTGGATAAAACCTCCAGTGCATCAGGAGATATCTTGGCAGGAAAGTCAGACTAGCCCCTCTTGGGCATCATCTGGCCCCACATCTGCATATGTACATGCAGCATCGGCCTATGAGGTTGTCGAACAAAAGTAGGCCTCGTCTCTAGAAACCTCTCAAAAAATAAACAAAATAACTCTGAAGAAAAAGCGAAGGTCAACCTCCCACATTCCTAGGAATGACATCTATCTAATGTTGTACAAAACGACTGCAAAAAAAATTGCAGACCATTTCATAAGTTGTGGCGCCTGGAATAAAGAATCAACATAAAATAAAAGTGGGAAATTAATGCACTTCCTATCACTATTATAGTGTACAATGGTAGTCAACAGTAGTGAGAAGCACCTCACCTCCTTTGCACTAAATTAAGCAATACGTAACTCACCACCGGACACCTGAAAATATGTAAGAGAAACTATATTGTCCCTAATGTATCTCTGGGAGTATGCCAACTGACTCCCTACTGCATAGCTGAAGGGAACATTTGGGAACTAGGGAAAATCCTGCCCTCTCCTAGATAGGCCAGTAATAAAATATATGTCCTCCTCATTGGGCATGTACCACTAGTCAGGACCGACTTGGAAAGCCTATCGAAGGGCATTCCACCTGAAGATGAGTTGTCCCAATAACCCACTAGGCCCCTTCAGGGATGTAGCCTCCTCATAGAACTTGAGGAGGCCTACCTCCCTTAGGAGCAATTGGGTGTCTTTCGTAATAGGGTGAGGGTACATAAGTCTCTCCCTCTCTCGTGCCTCCCACAGGTGAATCACGTTATACTAGTCCTCCATATGTTCTTGTTGTTCCCTTTGTTCTCTCCATTAACGTCTCTGAATGATTCACATATTAAATAATTTTTTTTATTAAATGAGACATGTATTTAAATATATATATATAAATTTTCTAAATAAAAAAACTGCATGTGCACCTAAAAAAATAGTCACACACTGGTATCGACCTGTACGTTTTTATCACACACTACTCTCGGTGTGCGTGGAAATTGTTAGCGCACCACAAAACATAAAATTTTCTTTTTCTTCGGTGCGTTGATGAAACTATCTGCCCCGGGGTAGATAGTTAGGTTAGCGCACCGCCTAACAATAATACATGGTCAACGGTGCGATCGTGTAAAGGACCGCACCGTTGACCATGTATTATTGTTTAGAGGGTGGTGCATTGACCAAACTATGCA
Organism: Pinus albicaulis; assembly: GCA_034641835.2. Taxonomy (NCBI): domain Eukaryota; kingdom Viridiplantae; phylum Streptophyta; class Pinopsida; order Pinales; family Pinaceae; genus Pinus; species Pinus albicaulis. The sequence continues at coordinate 88,650 of JAXQQM020080063.1, read as the reverse complement.
CCTCGGGGTGGATAGTTAGGTCAGCGCATCGCCCGTCTGACATCAGTACATGGTCAACGGTGTGGTTCTGTAAATTACCACACCATTGATTATGTATTGATGTCAAGCTAGTGGTGCACTGACCTAACTATCCACCCTAGGGCACATAGTTTGGTCAACGCATCACCATCCTCACACTAGTACATAGTCAAAGGTGCAATCGTTTAAAAAACTGCACCGCGATGTAAGTTTAAAAAAAAAATGCACGGTGTGTGCTTTTCGGTACCACACCGGAACCCAGTGTGATTTCCGTTAGCACCGTTCGCAATGCGGCCTGTAAATTTACAGGCAGCACCATGAATGGTGTGAGCCGGATGGCTCAAGCGCACCACACAATTTTTATTTTCTTTTAATGGTAAATTTTAAGGTTTTTTAGAAATCTAATCTGCTAAAACGTTTAGTTATTGAGAAACAAGTAAAATACCTATACATTTGCACGTCAAGGAGGCATATTTGCTAAGGAATTGGAGGAACCAAATTTTCCCACCGTTTTAAAAAATTTGAACTCCACAAGGTGTGCAATGGACTGTAGTAGTGTGTACAATGGGAGCACTGATGACAGGGTGCCTCACACGAGAAATTCACATCGGTGCTTGAGAGGTATGGAGCCCTGAAGAAGTAAAAATATTTTTTTTACGATCAGTAATTTTTTTTATTTAACCCTATTTCGGTGTGCAGGTTTTTGAGATGCACCAGACCGTATTAGTGATGGCACACCGTTGTCGTTGTAGTGCACTAGATTACTGAGACGCACCGAGCCTATTTATGCATAGAGCACCGGTGCGCTATAGTAATTAGATGCACTGGGTGGGTTTGTACGGAGAGTGAGGTCTCTCGGTGTGCCAATTTTTGGTATGCACCGGTGCATTGTGAGTTAAACACACTGGTGCAGTTTATGATGAGACACGCACCGAACAAAAAACATCCGTAAAAAATTCCACCCACCAACCTCCTCTAGAGATTTCCACTAAAAATGGATATCTAGGTTATTTTTATATGGGGTTCCTCAAAAACATACGCTAGAGGGTATTTTCCTTGTAGTGTTTATAATCAAATAATAACATTCACATTCACACATAGTACACAAGAGGAAAATAGTTCTTATTAATATATGAAAAATGCAACGAAGTCAGGGAATTTCAGATACCACACGATCATAGATTCAGTGGAACCAAATATTTATTTCATCCAATCATCTGAATGCCATATTCTAAGCATGAATGTGGGACTGATAACAAAACCAACCAGGGCTTCCTTATCTTTATCATGTATCCTTCCATTAACGGTCAAGGGATTCCTAGGTCCAAAACCCTCATATATACATCGTAGATTTACCATGTATCCTGCCATTAATAGTCAATGGATTCCTAGACCAAACAATAAATATACACTACATAATTTACTACAATCCCACCATATACCGTCAAGGGATCACTAGGTCCTAATTAATAAGCATGGATTCCTCCAGATTTCCCACCTAAACCATGAGGAATTTATTCGTCTCCACCCTCAAGGGATTCCTAGGCCTTTGGGAATTTTCCTGAGACCACTCCACTAAGCTTTGAAACCATCTGACAATCTAACTCAACCAAGTAAAAGAACCCCATTACACCATGTTTATTCAGAAATGACAAGGCAAGGTTGAAAACCACTATCACAACTAGAAAAACTCATACCCATGACAACAAGAGAACCAAATGCAAACATGCATGTGCCATGCATTCTAAAACTAGCAAGGAAATCATACATGAAACTCGATACCTACAAGTAATCATGTTGTAGCTTCTTGATCCAACTCTTCCTTACTTTATCTTTGCTTCCCTGTGCTTTATTGTCCTTCCTTTTCATTCATTTCTTTAATGTTGGAGTGATCCAAGAATACTCTAAGTGTGCAAGAATATGTGAGAGAGATAAAAGAGAGATAAATCCAAGCTAAAACTACCAAAAGGTTGTGAATTGATCTATAGAATCCTTTTTATCAATGAGGCCTCTATTTTCTTCATTTTCTATTATTTTCCTTCAATTTCCTCCTAACATGCAACATGTGACCTTTTACTTTCCTTTTCTCCTATTTTCCCTTATTTTCATAGATAAAATGCCAAATAATGCCTCTTTTCCTTTTCATAGCCTTTACCATTGCTTTTTCCAATTTCCCTTAGCCATAATAAACAAAATGAACACCCAATAGGATGTTTTTCCCAACATTCAACTTGGAATAAGTGTCTCATGACCATTGTCTTATTTTTTCCTTTATAAAGTTTATTACATGAAAATTTTAACCCCAGGCTATTACAAACCCCTCCCCCTTAGGGAACAACATCCTCTGTGTTCAATGACACCTATAAACCCCAAGGCCGCTGAAAACCAAAACATAATGCCCATGGATATTTATAACTTAGCTAGTTGCAGTATTTACAATGAACAACTTGCTGACAAGAAAAACTAGCATAACCAATATGAAAATATAACAACCATTCCACTTATTGGAGCTTTATAACATAGCTCATTGCAGTATTTACATCATACATATGCATATATACACATAACCAAAAACAAAACCAAAACATATACCCAAAATTCTTTTCCTCAACCGACAAACAATGAAGGATACATAGCCCGCATCTGATCAACCATCTCCCATGTAGCTTCATTGGGCCCAAAGTGCTTCCACTACACTTGAAACTACTCGATTTCTCGGTTCATGAGCATGAGAATCTTTCTATGAAAAATGAATTAAGGTTCTGACTGGAATTCACCTTATGGTTCCACTCACAATACAGACCAATAAAAAACATGATCAACATCTTTTACATATCTTTTAAGAAATGAAACATCAAAAACATCATGGAATTTCAGTGTCAAAGGTAGTGCAATCCTATATGCCACTGGTCCAATCCTCTCAAGGATCTCAAAATTCTCGCAATACTGAGGTGTCAACTTCACACACATGTTCCCTAATCCTCAAGGAGATATTCTTGGGATTCATGGGTAAGTACACATGTTCCCCAACCTGAAACCCATTAAATGATCTGTAATGATCTGCATAAATATTTTGTATATCCCAAGCTACCTTTAAATTCTAGTTGATAAACTGTATTTCCTGTTCCATCTTTGCCAACATGTCTGGTCCTATCAACACCCTATTCACTGGATCACTCCAACTGATGGGATTATTACAATTTGGCCCATTGATTTCCTCAAACAGACTCATCCTCAGTGATTCCTGATACCCATTTTTGTAAGCAAACTCACGCAAAGGTAGATAATATTCCCACTTCCATTGTTAATGCATCACATACATTCTCAACATGTGCTCCAAAGTTCCGTCAACCCTCTCTGTTTGTCCATATGTATGCAGATGATAAGCTTTGTTGAAGACCAACTCTATACCCAATACTACAAATAACTCTATCCAGAACTAGAAGTGAAATTAGCATCATTTTATGACACAATCTTCTTCGGTACACCATGCAACCTCATTATATCTCTTATGAAGACCTATGCTACGTCACTAGTTGAATATGTGGATTTCATCGGAATGAAGTGAAATGCCTTTTTCAACCTGTTCACCACAACCATGATGGATTCATGTTTTCTAGATGTCCTCGAAAAACATATAAGGAAATCCATGGAAATGACCTCCGATTTTCACTCTGGAATCAGAATCGGCTGTAGTAAACCACTTGGATGTTTACATTGTTCCTTTACATGTTGACAATCCAAACATCTAGCCACAAACTTTGCCACTTAATTTTTTATATTTAGCCAATAATAGAACTTCTTCACCACTATTAATGTCTTCTAGTACCCTAGGTGACCAGAATATGGATGAACATGAAATTCCCTCAAGATAACCTTCTTGAGATCAATGTTATCTGACACATAGATCCTTTCCCTAAATTTGACGAAATCATCTGCTCTGAGACGATAGTCCACATCCTAATCACCTGCAACCTAGTATAAAATGTGCCTAATCTCCCTACACTTGTCATCCTATTATCATTCCTTCAATATCCAATCCTATAAATTTTTCCCATATGAGCTCATAACTACTATGTGATTTACCTATACTCTTCTACTAAGAGCATCCACAGCCCTATTCTCTTTACCCTTACTATAACTAATATTGAAGTCAAAATCACTGATTGTGTCCAACCACCTAGCTTGCCTCACATTCAGATTTAGTTGATCAAATAAGTACCTAAATCCACTGTGGTCGCTCATCAATAAAAACCTCCTACCAAGAAGATAGTGTGTCCACATCTTCAATGCATGGATAATCGCTGCCAACTCAAGATCATGTGTCACATAGTTCTACTCGTGCTCATTCATTTTCCTTGATTCATAAAACACCACCTATCCCTCTTGCATAATGACTCTACCAAGCCCTCTCTTGAAATCATATTTACACACCACAAACTATTTATTTGGATATGCAACCTTGATAACTAAAGAATTTGTCAACTACATCAACTTTTCAAAACTTGTTGCACATTCCTCTATCCATTTAAATTTCTTTCCTTTCCTTTGAAATGATGTGACAGGATAGGAAATCCATGAGAATTTCATGATGAACCTCCTGCAGTAACCTTCCAACTCCATAAATGACCTTACCTCATCCACATTCCTAAGAGTTTTCCACTCCATGATATCCCTTATATTTTACAGATCTACTAAAATACCTCCCTTGGAGATAACGCGCCCCAAGTAATGTACACATGTCTGAAAGAAACTTCATTTTATAAGCTTGGCATACAACTGATGCTCTCTTAGAAACCTCAATACTACTGCTAAGTGTGTCATCAATTAATACAATAATAAACTTGTCGAGATAAGGATGCAATACACTATTCATCAAGAACATAATTTTTTTTGGAGAATTAGTCAAACCAAATGGAATTACAAAAAACTCATAATGCCCATACTTGGTCTGGAAAGTAGTCTTGTAAATTTCCTCTTCCTTGATGCGTACCTGATGGTATCCTGATCTCAGATCAATCTTCAAGAACATTGTTGCTCCCTTGAACTGATCAAATACGTCATCGATCCTCGACAACATATACATGTTCTTTATGGTTACCTTGTTCAATTGTCTGTAGTTAATGCATAACCTGATAGTACCATCCTTCTTCCTCACGAACAATATCGGTGCACCCCAAGGTGATACACTTGGTCTAATGTATCTATTTTCAAATATTTTCTTCAACTGCAACTTCAGTTCTACTAACTCTAGAGTTCTCATAGTGTAAGGTGCCTTTGATGTTGGTGTTTCCCTCGGTACCAACTCAATAAAAAATTCCACTTTCTATGAGGCAACAACTCTGAAATCTCTATGGGAATACATCTTGAAATTGTAGAAAGACTGGGTACCTATTCAAGACCTTTTCATCCTAAACATCCTTACCTTTATCATTAGAAATATGAAATTAAAATAACATACACCCTTTCCTGTGACTACACTTTTCCTTCATAATTTTTGCCATTCTAGCTTATGTTGCCTTTTTCTTACCTTTTAATATTCTCGATTCCCCATTTTCATCTAAGAACTAAATAGCCTTGTCATAACAATCCACCTTAGTCTTGTGAAGATACAACCAATCCATACCCAAAAGCATATTGTACAACCCCAATCGAAGTACATTCATATGGGTTGATGTAGGCATAACATTCCACTTAAATGCACAAGCTCTTACCCAATGATGAACTCTTTTATTTTTACCTATAGCCAACTACACTAGCCATGGTATTGCATGGAATTTTTTTCTCAAACCACACTTATCCACCAGATCAGGGTTAGCATAACTATAATTAGATCCAGGGTTAATAAAAATAGAAACAAATTGAACACAAAGCTTATTGTCCATCTTGATAATAGATGTCTGGTGATCTTCCTGCCTGTTATCCAATGTTTCATAGATCCAAGGAATGCTTTTTCCAACATCCCCAACTATATGCGCTTCATGTGCTATGTAGATATTAGGACTACTACCATAATATGACAGAAAATCATTCTTGATATGCTCATTTCCACATATCCAACACTGCAACTATCCTTTACCCTCACCTTTGTTATTCTACCCTCCAAGCTGAGGCTCATTAAAATTCTTGTAAGGTACAACATTATCTTTCTCACCTACATCCTAAGGTCTTGTTTTCTTGAATTAGGTGCCATTTAACTTTATTATTTTCTATCCCTTTCCAAACTTTTTGAGATGATGTCTTACGCTTCGATTGATCATAATAGTGTTTTAAATTTTTGATGGCTTCCTCCAATGATCTATGCTCATCAAAATTGATCCTATATTTGAACTCTACCGACAACCCACTAATGAATTTCTGAATCTTTGCTTTCTCCTCCTTAAGATAAGGCACATACCTCAATAGCTCCAAGAATCTTCTAGTATATTCCTCATCAGTGATAGACCCCATATTCAACTCATAGAACTTCTTTTCCCTGTCATCATAGTATCTATCCTATAGATACTTCTTCTTGAAAATTATTTCAAATTCCCTCCAAGTCAACTCCTCTTCCCAAATTTATTTGACATTCTTCACATATTCCCACCAAATATTTGTTTTACCTTTAAGACTAAAAGTAGCTATCCTGTATTTCATATTCTCTGAGTAATCATGCAATGGAAAGAACTTACTCATCCCAAGAAAAAAATATGTTGCATCCCATGACTTCTTCTTTTCTCCATCAAATTTAGGTGGCTTTGAATTCTTGAACTCATTCGAAAAATATCCCCCGTCGCTCCTCTTGTAAGGATGATAAGGATGATGACCATGATACCTGTCTGAACTAGAACTAGAATAATTTCCATATCCACTACCTCTCCTATCAGGTGTGTCCAAGAATCTACCATCCCTAATAGTATCATCCATGTTCGACCTGTGTCCAACATGAGATCTGCTACCATAGGCTCCATTAGTCCTATCCTCTTGTCCATGACTGATCCTAAGTGGTCCCTGTCTCTGCAAGTATAATAAGATCTGAAGGATTAATGAATTAACCTCTACCTGTTTCTCTTGTGCCCTAGAAATTATCTCTTGTTACAGAATGATTATGTCATTATATACTTTGCAACTTCTTATTTTTTCCCTCAAACTTATCTTTGTGTTTCCTATTTGAGGGGAGTACTCATCACCATGTTGCTCATCTGATCTGCAGGGATAATATTTTGAATTTTATTCTACCATCTTGCTATTCATATTTCTCATCTTCCTCCAAGTATACCATGTTAGCTAAACCAAAATATAAACATAACCAACATACCTTAATATAGTTCAGGGGATGATATCTCGTTTGCAATATCAATTAGATTAGAACGATATATGTATAGTCATAATCATAATAGTATACCAATGTCATCTCAATCATTATCCAATTACCATGCATGAAAATACCAGTTGTATACCATGACCATAAAAATACATACACAACAACATATAGACATCGACATGTATAACAAGTATGCATACAACTGCCACACATTCATGAACACCATATTCCAAAAAAAAAATCATCAACTTCCACATGAAAAAATAATGACAATAGTGACCATCACCACGCATACATAACAAGCACATATACAAAATTCATGCATTCATGACAACGCATTCTGCCTATCCAGTATAAGGGGTCAACCATGCTTTGATACCACTTTGTAACACCCTCCTCCCATATTTACCCAAGCTAACTATTCCACCGAGGTAAACATGTGACTAAGAGTTACTATGATATGATTCAACTACCCAAGTATAGTTAAGGAAGTGGAATCGACAAACCATAACCAAACTGACATTCCTCAGAACCCACAGGACCCCCAAGTGCTAAGCAACCACTTCAAGTGCCCAACCCCTGAGTTAATCTACATTTTTACTGAGCTAGACCCCTAGTCACACTCGCGATAATCCGTCCATGTCATTGTAACCATCCAGTCGCTCTCATAAAAAGGGAATCCATGCGACTGCAATATTTTTCAAGTATTTCTATGCCAGTGAGCCCAAATTTTGAGCCACTATTTCAGGGCTAGGATCAAGGCCTCTGTCTAGAAATTAATGAAATTATTAGAAATGATAAATAACAAGAAGACAAGGCCTCTAATGCAAAAATTGAACAAGGACGTAACATGACTCATCCTAACTATGACATACATTCCGTCAAACACATCATGAACATGAAATGTACAGATCATAAATACATATATGAGCATAGGGACTTCATACTTATCTAAGGTTCATCAAGAAGTTTTGATGCCCTCTCATTATAACTGAAAAATCATCTATTAGGTCATACATTCATTAAAATTTCTTGTACTAATCAAAACATGATGAGATACATAACTCAAGTCTATCATAAATTATTCTTATAACCATAATATAACCAACAAATCAAAAATGATAGAACAACAATTATAATCACAGAATAAGAAGAAAATTTACACATAATACAAAAGAGGAAAATAGATCTTATTAACATATTTAAAATGAAACCAATTTAGGGACTTCCACGTACCATCTGACCATAGATTGCGCTGAACCAAATATTTATTTCAGCCAATCACCCCCACACCATATTCCAAGCATGAATGTGGGACTCACAATAGAACCAACCATGGATTCATCAGGATTTACCGTGTATCCTACCATTACCAATCATAGGATTTCTAGGCCCGAAAATAAACCCTCATATGTACATATTGGTTTTACCTTGTATCCCACCATTACCAATCCAGGGATTCCTAGGCCACATAGTAAACACATACTATAGGCTTTACCTCAATCCATCCATGTACTGGTCGAGGGATTACTAGGCCCTAAAAAAGCATGAATCCCTCTGTATTTCTCCACCTAAACCGTGAGGAGTTTGTTTGTCTCCACCCTCGGGATTTACAACGTATCCTACTATTACCGGGTTTTTATGGGAGAAACTACCCTAGGGTCTAGGTTCAGGACCCCAATAGAGCAGAAGCCATACAACAACAAGAAGAAATCAAACCAAGGGTTCTAATGATTGAACCAAAACACTTGGGAGAGGTGACCTTACCGTATGTCCTATGTTTGAGGTTGTTCCCTCAAGGTTCAAACCCTATGCTTCTCCACATCCTTCAAAACCTGAATTCATCCTTGACTCCAAGTGAAACTGTCCTCTGAATCTGTCCAGCTAAAGCCTCAACAATATTCTTCTATAAAGGTGCACAAGGATGTCACATAAAGGAGTTGAACATCTTAAATAAGGAAGCAAGGGTTTCCTGAACCTGGGAAGTGCTAGAGGCATAGGGATAATCAGACTTGATCTAGGACTAACAAGCTATAGTATCAATACCTATCTCTCCCATCCCCTTAGGCCTTCCCATGAGCTATATTTATACTTCCTCAAAAGATTTTTTTCAGCTGGGAAATATTTTGGCTACATGTTCTTGTAGGTGGGATTTCAGTGTAACCCGTAAACCCCGCCAATATAATAGGGAGTTTTATATTTTTTTAATATTATGAATTATGTATGCAGGTCAAATATGAGTGGACCCATAATTGCATGCATTTTTTATAGGGCAGTGTCATGTATGGAATTCAAAATATTGTTTTTTAAGTAAAGGAACAAGTCTGAGTGGAAAGGACTGCCCAAGGCCAATACATAGATCATCAATTATATTGGGGTGATAAATGATGCTATAAAAAGATTCAAAGGCCTTTGGGAATTTTTCTAAGACCACCCCACTCATTTTCTAAACCATCTGGTAGTCCATCTAAACCGAGTAAAAGAACCCCATCACACCATGGATATATAGAAATGGAAAGGTAAGGCTAAAAACCACTGTCACATTTGGAAAAAATCATGCCCATAATAGAAAGAGAATAAAATACAAACATGCATGTACCATTCATTCCAAAAATAGCAAGGAAATCACACATGCAGGTCGATATCAACAAGTAATCTCATTGTAGCCTCTTGATCCAACTCTTCCTTGCTTGATTTTTACTTATGCTTTCTTGTCCTTCATTTTCCTTCATTTCTCTAATCCTAGAGTGATCCAAGGATACTCTAAGTGTGAAAGAGTATGTGATGGAGAGAATAGAGAAGCGTTTTTATCAATGAAGCCTCTCTTTTCTTCATTTTCCATTATTTTCCTTCAATTTCCTCCTCACATGCAACTTGTGACCTTTCACCTTCATTTTTTCCTATTTTCCATTATTTTCATAAACAAAACACCAAATAATGCCTCTTTTCCTTTTCAAAACCTTTTCCATTTACTTTTTCAATTTCCCTTAGCCATAATAAACCAAGTGAACAACCACTAGGATGTTTTTCCCAACATTCATCTTGGAATACTTGTCCCATGATCTTGGTATTATTTTATCCTTTATAAACTTTATTAAATGAAATTTCTAACCTGGGGTTGTTACATAAATATTATCAAAATTTCATTATATGAAACATCCTAGAAGATATGTTATAGAGAAAATTCTATGAGGACTTGTTTGAAGCAAGAAAACCCTAGGATCATAGTTTTGATACCAATTGTTATTAACCTTTCACCTTAAAATGATAATAAACTAGTAAGTACAATATACTTATAGGGGAAAGCCTCATTTTCAATAAATACAATGTATAAAATAGTTTTGATGATCCTAAGACTAGGTCTCATTAGTATAAATACAAGAGACAATGAGTACAATTATAATTAAATAATACAATGAAATTTTATACCCAACATAACAATAGAAAAATATAAATGAAATAATTCAATTAATAGAGCTTATTAATGGGTTCTAGAAATAATATAGGTCTTATATATGGATGAATAGATAGTTCATCTTATTGGGGCTTAATCCCCTAGTAGCATACCCCTTGCAACTCCCAGCTCCATCTAAGGTTAGAAGGAGGTAGTTTAGTATGCTAACCCAAAATCCAAGGTCAATTTATGGAAATGGGGCCTAAATATTTTGCTTTCTCTTACCCCTCAAAAATTAGAAATGAAATATACCATCACATTTGTCTCATCAACATGATTCTGATTATATAAATTTTTTGTTCGATCCAACTCTTAGATCGAAAGTTATGGCCATTAAAATATTAACCATTTAATTGGTCCCACATCACCAACCTACCACATGGTGCCCACATAGTCCCCATGTGACGCCTTGCTGGAAACTGGCCTGGCCTATCTCTCCCTACCACTTGGAAGCATACCACAGATACCGACCTTCTCATACCATTAAACCTCTGAAATCTATTACATAACACAGAAGGTATTATAAGGGCCATGTGAGCCCCTCTCCTCGCCACTTCATCTAGAGATTAAAATTCAGAACATTTGGGAAACCTCATTACTTATTTTAGGATATAAATTTATCAGAAGCCTGCTGTCATCCCAGCACCAATGATCCAATACCCTATGTTTTAGTGGTATTCTATGTTTCAGCAGTATTCTTAACTCCACTTCACCCCGATCAAAAACATATTCAAGGGCAGGGAAACATTATTGGATGATTCATATCCATTAAACTTCAAAGGTGGCATTAGCAGCAATGACACACCTTCCTCTCGTTCATCGTGGAATAATTGTTGGCCCACTATGCCATGTCCTCCTAGAAATTAAATCCTAGGGAATTCTACCATGCCTCCTTCAAAAATATTCAGGGTCTGGGGTGATGCCACTAGTCCTAAACATCAGGTAAATTTCATCCCTTATCACATATTCCATGTCATGTGCATTTTATTCATGGTTTCCTCAGAGCATCAATAGTGGCCCCACTCCCACATCACCCTGTTATTTTCCCTTATTTCTCCCCTTGAGACTTCTAGGATAATTTTTGTGGTTATCCAACAACCACAAACACTCAACCATCAATGACCTATATTTCCTCTGCCTTTGCTCTTGGACTTAGCTCCTAGTCATACAAAGCTTAACCTCAAGTTATTTTTACCTTCAATGCCCTGGAATTTCAACCCCAAAACACTTGATTATGGTTCAAGATACTCCGATATTGATGCTTTGTCACAACACCATGCACATGGATAAGGGAAAAACCCCTTAATTCCTTGAACTCATTCCCTACTCATTTCCAGAATATTTTATGCATATAATTATAGAGGTCTCTGAGCTATCCCTCCTAAGCTTCGAATACATGTATATATCTCTCCTGAGCTTTCAACGGGGTTTGACCCATCCCATTCAACATTTAAATGCATATATATATATATATATATATCAAGTTATCCTTCATGAGTTTAGTAATGTTAGAGTAAGGCTTGATAACCAATTTTTGTTAACCACATAATAAACAAAACATACTTCTATCCATCCATTTATTATAAGCCCATTGGACCAAATTAAAGATCATAATATTTTAGAAGTCTACGGGCCTCTCATTCTATTATTAAGAAGGAAAACAAGGTTGTGAAGGCAAGCCATAAATTCATTTAATTTCTTAGGAATTACATAGGGAATCAACATTCCACAACATAACACAATATTAGGCTAGTGCATTGAAACAATACCAAAATAGGATTTAATCCAACACATATTTTTAACCTATAATGTGCAAAGGTTTGAATATTTGCTTACCTGATCAATGATCTCAGTAATTTATATTTGGACTTCCAAAATCCACCCAATCATAGACAAGCAATAACCAAGCCTATCTTGTAGCTGCTACCCTCAAGCCATATTCTAAAGCTTGATGTAGATTGATTTCATATGAGTTTTAAGTTGATAGTATCAATTGAAACAAGGTGTCTCGAGGTTGCCTTACCTCCACCCACCAACAATCGAAATAAATAAATAAACACAGTGAACCACTTCCCTCATATACTTCCATAATCCACTTAGGGCATTAATCATTATCATCAAATGAAACAAGGTGTCTCAAGGCTACCTTGCCTTCACCCACAATATATTCAATGATTTCACATTAGGTAGGGAGAATTTCCCTTTGTGCAGAGGGAATTATAATATAGAATCCAAACATAGCTATGGATTTAAAAATAAAGAGTTTCAATTCATATGTGGAGAGACAGATATATATTTAATGACAAGGAGGTTTTATCATTTGATTTACTAATGAAGGAATGAGAGTGCACTCTCCAACAACTTAGTGTAAATTCCACCTATGTTATTAGCCCAATCCCATGGAAGCACTATTAGGTGTTATCATCCCCTAGCTCTGTGTGCCTCCACCTCTCATAGGTTATCAACCAACACAATCTATAGTGGATTTATCATCCTTATAAGGAAAAACCACTATTTAGTGATTTTCAGCCAGCAAGCCCTTTGGTTCCTCATCTAGACTATCATCGAAGCTTCCCTTCTCCATGAATTCTCTCAATCTTGGTAATTTATCCTACCCTTTTAGCAAATCAACTTGGTCATAAAGAGCCTCTTGAACTCCTCCTTTCTGTGTTCCCTTTCTTTTTCAGCAGGAGTCTCTAAGCCTCCTTTCTCTCTTTAGCAAGAGCTTCTTGACCTACTTTTATTTTAGTATGCACATAGGTTGTCTTTTTTCAATGCATGAAAAAATTATACCCCAAATTATATTTTTATTTATGTCATCCTGCTCATTTTAACTGAATTAAGGACTATCTCCCCCATTCTTGGCCAATATGGTTTTGTCCCTTCTGAGTGGTCTACACAAACCAACTCCATGATAATGCAACCCATATTGGCTGTTTAGTTTTTGTACTTTCTTTTATTGTAATTTTTTCCCAACGAGAGCATGGGAACATATTTGTTTTGAAGCCAAATTAATCCATAGTAATATAATTAAAACCACTCAGTCAACCCATGATTTATATTTAAAATAATCAACTTCCTAAAGCAATCTCCATCCTCAAGGTTTTGGATCTATGTCCCTTTCTGAGTCATTTTAATTTATAATCGCATAATTACAAGGGAATTTTTTTATAAGGGGAATTAATCTATAGGGGATGTCACACCCATTACAAATAAGTTTACATTAGAGATATTTTCAAACCATGTGACCATGGGATGAATCCAAGCACTTTAGCCCCAAAAATTCTCACACTTTCACCATACAATTACTGAAATTAAAAGGGGGGAAATCCCCAAATTTCTAAAACTACCAAAATACTTCCTAGATCCTCTTTCATGTCCTGAAACTAACTTTAATAAGACAAGAAATTGCCAAGAAACCTTTGGAATGCTCGTAAATCTTCAAAATCCTCTTAAGGCATTGAAAACACTACCTTCAACCACGAAACTTGACCAAGAAATACAAAGATATGAACTTTGGACAAATACATAACTAATATTAGCATAATGAGCTTATTCACACTTCACACTGGCAAAGACTTATAAACATGGAGTATAATATCCTAAATTACCCCCAGATGGAAAAACTTCCCTTAAGAAAAGAATAACTTTAAATTATTCTCATTCACAGTGGTGCTACAATCATAGTTTTTCTATCCCACCACTCGCTTGGTAAAGTCCAATCACATTACCAGATCTATAAAGAGATATAAATCTCTAACCAACATATAAAATCCAATTCACAACATCGCTCACAAGAAATATTTAACTTAAGGAAATGCTTATGTGTACCAAACTCATACATGAAAAATAATAAATAACAACCAATGATAATAAAACATTATTCTATATCTTCATTTTAATCATAATTAGTATTCCATCATAACAAATTTCAATTTGTTATTTCAAGGAATACAATAATTGGGCATGGCTACAAATCATGAAACATTGAATAACAATTTATTTTCATTAAAGGGAATAAATACATTAAGTTGAGTCACATAAATTTGTTATAAATTGAATAAGGGAGAGAAAACCTCCACCCAAGCATAGGCACAACTACATTGTGTGTTTCTTGCAATTTTCCACCCCAAATCTAGATTTTATTCCTTATTATAAATCTTCACTCAGGGTTCCACAACATTCGAAATACGGTATAGGATGTGAAGGCCACTCTCATTCACATTCAAGAATTAGGATTTATTCTTAAATTTTTTAACCATGCCCTATTAATATAGCAAAGTATTTCCCTCATGGGCTTTCACAATGAAAAAGGGATCCCTTGATTTTGCTAAAAATCCCTCAATGCTTTGCATTTCCCTAGTTCCTTATGTTCCTTAGTTTTAAAAATTATTTTGAATTTCCTCCAGGCCCCTTTCTATTAAGTTAAAATATTCCCTATTGATTCCTTGTCTAATTCAGTTAACACAATTCCACATAAGATGGATATTACTCAGAATTATTTTTGTTCCCTTCTATTCAAAGTTGCTCACTTCGATCCCAAGTATAGTTCTATTATATTCTCGCAGTTTTTTTATGCACTTGCACGTGCTCTTGTGTCTTCTCCCTTTCTCTTTGTTTATCTCCCTCTCTCAGTATGATCTCTTCTTCTCTCTATTCTCATTATTTCTTCATACCCCTATGTGTGGTGACTTGCATGAGAATTCAAGTCCCTATTTATGCTTCATCATCAACTAGAAGTCTCTAAAATTCTATGTACTCCAAGCTCTAGAAAATTTCAGTACCTCCTCCCCCATTCTTCTCATAAATGATGGAAATTTGGGTAGTTAAATTTCCACATCAAAGTTTTAGTCACTTAATTCAATTGGATAGGAAATTTCCCAAATCCCCTTTCATTTGTCCTTCCTAGTCAAGTTTCCCTCCTAGGCTTCAAGATATATGTTGGCTACGCTATGCTCTAGCTTTTACAATATATATTAAATAAAAAGAATATTTACATCAAATAGAGTCTAGAAAAAATATGAATGCTAGTCCTCCAATGTTATTAGTCTTCATTGTATTTTACAGAATATGGGGACCAACAATGGATGTTACAATTCTATCCCCACTTAAAGGAACACCTCCTTAATGTTGTACCATTTGTTAAAATAATTTTGTACAAAAAAAAATGTGTATTCCATTTTGATGGCATCTTGTAGTTCCCATGTTGCACCTTGACCCACATGATGGCTTAGTTCCATGGAAAGGCATCCTTCCTATTGAGAATGCATTAGAGTTATAGTTGGAACTCTCATTCCAGTTCCACCCATATCACATCTCAATAAATAATATGACTTTCATCATGTACATATTTCTTAAGTATAGATACATGGAATAATAATCCATATTGAATCATTATATTATTTTTCATCTATCTCGATTACCATTTTTATGAGTGGGATCTAACTTAGAAAATTGGGGTCTAAAACCTTTTGGGAGAACTTTGAGGAATAAAAAAATTCTGGATAATTTTTCTTTTGCTTTAGCATCACACCTTTTTTACCTATTTTACACACATATGCCTCACCAACAACATAATAATCACCTCAAATGGAGACTGTATGCAAAATTTATGCCACTCGAAAGTTGAACTTCCTATTTTTGCCACCATAATTCTAGAGAATGCCAGATAAGTCCCAATTAGGCATGGAAACGGGGCTATCCATGTATCATGATGATGAATATTTTAGAAGAGGCCATATTTTACCTTCGGTTAAGAGTTGAAGAAGTCAAACCTAACCACTAATATACTATTGGGTTGTGTTATAACTGGTCCATCAGAGGAAAAGGGGTTCCATTATTTTCGAGTGAATCTGGTTTTGTATATGAGTAGAGTAGTAAAGAGGGAGAGGAAGAGCACACATAGGGAGGATTTGTGTACTATAGTAGCCCAAAAATCGATAATGCTTACTTATTTGTACTTGCATTCATTTTCTATTTAGAGAAAGAGAGAAGAGAGGCATCATCTTCTAGCTGTGTTTTCTCTTGAAAAGGTTTTCCAAGATATATATTGTGTCAATTATGGTTTTTGAGTTTTTATTTATTTATTCTCTATTTTATGAATCATTATAATTTTCATGCATACACAATAAAAAATAATTTACACATCCATAAATATAAAGATAAACAATCCATCATAGTGTAGATTTTGGATTTTTAAGTAAAATTTATTAGATATGTTATGACAAATTATCTAGTGGAATATCCATGGAAATTTATAGATTAAATACATTGATGTTCTTTTATGGTTTGAGGTGATACAAAAAATTATGATATTGGCCCTGTTGTCACTCCTAGAGACAACCTTCAGTTTTATAAAGACCAGTGCCTAGGACATCTTAATTGCAAGGAGCATATGATTCAACTGATAAGAGTTGACATGACAAGGCTCTCATGCTATAATCACTTGGATGAATGTTTTAATGAAAATGGGGCCAAGAATCCAAAGTAAAACAAAACAACCGTGAGACTGTAGTAACATATGTACGACCTTCAATATATAAATGTATCCGACAACTCTAAGACAAAACATTGTAGAGGGGGTTGAATTCAAAAATGACTCACAGATATCAATTAAAGGTAGGTGATGACTGTGTAAGAAAATGTAGTGAATATTAACTGTAAAAGTGGCTTATGTAGAGGAAAAATTCACATATAATGGGCCTATGCAATGACAGGAATCCATATATGAGAAAAAATTTAAAGACAAAGATCCATTACAACTAACATCATAGGAACGATGGGAGAGGTTAAAAGTGAAACAAAATATCCTGCCTGAGCCATATTTAAAGTACTAGACATGAGTAAATATAAGTATCTATATGATAAATCCACATTTAAACATATGAGTACTCACATTCCAGAACATAGATATGATAAATATGAAGATAAGTGAAATGAGAATTTGTATTATAAAACATAAGGAAGAGCTACAAACTTTGGATCGTTCCCATCAGAATCCCCAATATCAACAAAACTACTTATCGCTGAATCCCAACAGGATCTTCAAACATAAATATCAAAACTCAGACAAAATAGATACAGAGTCCTTTCTAGTGAGTTATTTGAAAAATATGGAACCCTTGTCCTGTCCCTGCTTACTCGTTTTATAGCATTTTCAATGATCATAAGCAGAAAGATATTTTTGGAAAATATCTCTTCCGCGTGCTAGTATGCAGTTACAAGTCCTGATCAAAACATAAAAATATATGATGAGGTAAAAACACTTCCCATCATTTTACAATCTGGGCTCATGGCTATATCTAAATAAAACATCACAACTGTCTAACAAAAAGTAAAAACTTGCAAGAGTGAAATATTAATATCACTCGAATAATGAAAATAAAAAGTAAAAATAAGACAAGAGGCCTCGCAGACCCAATCATGAGTTGACAAATTTTAGTGGTGAGAAAGAGTCGAGGGAGTGGCTGAAGTAAGCACTACTATGGTCGTGGAAGAGATGGCTAACGAACTTGCATAACTTGTACATCTCTGCCAAGTGTTGATTGCAGGCTCAGGTATTGTGGTGAAAGCTTTGGCCCGAATGTAAACTTCAGTCAATTCAGCATAGATCGCCTGGGTGGGTATCCTATATTTTACTTGATGAAGAAGTGAGAACTCTTTGCTGAGCACTGAAACTATAGTTTCAGCCCTGAGTCGAGCAGACTTCTCAGAAGGTATGTCAGTTTGATTCATTTCATCTGTCAGCCGGCATTCATATACTGGTAATGGTTGTAGGACTGAATTTGAATTTTCCCAGCATGATGGGAGGCCGGCGAGTGTTAGCTCTGTCCAATTTGTTTCAAACTTCTCTAAACTGATTGCCACCTTTTCTGAACTGCTCAATGCAAGGTTACGTGCAGATTCCTTTTCTATCACATTCTGACATTCTGATGCATCCTTGAAGCTTCTCTTGATTCCTCGCTTAACTAAATCTGTTGGACTTAAATCATTTAAGAGATAAATATACCTTTTGGTGTTGTCGATCCTATTTGAGGCGTCATTACTCCCTTCGTGAAGTGTTCTTATGAACAGGCGCACTGTCGCCCTATTTTCTTAAATGATAGTTAAGTAAACCCAATGCTTCTTCACTTCCATAATAATATCGTCCCAAATCAAGCACTGAGCATCCAGAAGAATAATATTTCCCTTTGTCCGATTTGTGAGATCTCAAATAGTCTTCTCTTGTTGTGCCTTCTCCTGTTTTCCCTCCTCTATCTCCTTCTGCAGAGCAGCAACCTTCTTGGAATTTTCCTTGAGGGTGGCTTCAAGCTCACTGATCTTCTGTCGTGCTGTTAGGACTTGCATCTTCGCCGTTCAAAGTTCAGCCAGTGTCATAGTCAACTGCTCCAAGAGTGAGCTGGTCCCTTCAGGAGGTGGTGTAGAGCATACATGGGTATCCTAGGTTCTCTGTAGCTCATCCAATTTTACCTAGAGGGCAGTCATCTCACTAGAAATTCTATTTGTTTCTTCCCTTTCCTTGGCAAGGGAGTCTAACAGGTTGGCCTTATCCTTTTCCACTTGGGCTAATTCGGCAGTTTGTACATGTTGGGAGCCAAGTATGTTCACCTTATGCTTCAGGGCTGTAATCTGCTTTTGTAAATCTGAGATGAGGTGACTTTGGGGGTCTGCTTTACCACTCTCTTTTCCTTTCACCACTTCTTAGAGACTATGTAAATTGTTTGAGAGTACACGGGAGTTGATCTTCTCCATTCTAAGGTTATTGAGCACTTGGTTATGATTGGTTTGTAACTTCCTCAGAGTGAGGGAGAGCTTCACCACCTCGTCTTTTAGCATATCACCAAAAAATTAGAAAATATTGCACTTGTAAATTGGCGAGACTTTTGACATGGTTATTTTCTCTCGTTATTTCCGTAGCTTTTATGTATCGGTGGTGCCACCGGGTCTAAAATTTGCTCACCATAGCCATTACCGCTTGTTCTTTGTCCACTATTTTAGGGGCCAAAAACCCAGTTTGATACCTTCTAACATATCCCTCTAATCTCGCACAAGTGCTTTTCCCCGACCGTTTGTTCCTCATCTTCCTTCTATTTTACCCTCTAGTGCTAGTAGCAATGATGGTCATGGAAAATCGAGAAGCCTGAGGTGACGATGGGCCATCATGTATTAACAATAAAACCGCTTTTCCCCCTTTGCCCGATTGACCATAAAGTGTTTCTTTCTGCAGTAATGGATCTTCTCCAGTACTTTCTTCTTCGTTGGTTCTAGTTCTTTGCCTTTTAGAATGCGGGGAACCTTCTCCTAAAGCACCAACCTCTTCAACCTGTTTCTGACCTGCTTCTTTTTTCGAAGTCGTATCCCCCTTTTCCCCTGTCACAGATGAATCAGTCTCCATATGTGAAAGAAAAGGCCAGGTTTCAAGGTTAGCTCACCACTCAATGCAGGGTCTAGTTTCAGGGGCATAAGGAGTTGATTTAATCTTCTTCCTTTTGTTTGAAATGATGCCTCTTAGATCATAGGGCCAAGCTTTCCCTTGCCTTAAATTCATGCCTTTGAGTAGGTCTTCAACTATGGGAAGGGCATGCCTCGAGTTAACAATGAAGGGGTCGATGGTTGTAGGAAGCTTGAGAATGAACCCCTTTTTCATAGGGAGGAAGTGGAAATGGTAAGCCTTCAAGGTCTGTCGAAGGTATTCCAGGGCATAAATCCGCAAGGCAGGAAAAACTGGCAATTTGTAGGGGGAATTTTTAGCACCATAAACCCTGATTTTAGTGTAGTCATCATATAGGTACCAGTCTCCTGTGCTTTCAGCCTCACTGCACTGTAGCTATTTCTTTTGCTCAGGAAAAATCCTAGGTGGAAGATTATCATGAATTATGGTATAAAATATGGACATAAAATCGTTTAAGAAACTTGAGTAGCCCCCCCCATTTGCCAACTGATGTGTTGCGGGATTCTAGTCAAAAATAGGTCTTGGCTGTGAGTTTATCCTATAGAATTTTTCTAAAACCAAACCGTCAAACTTATCAGCCTGCTGGAAGAGGAAAAGATAAAATACCATGGAACAGAAGCGAAAATGAGCAGTATCTAAGAGGTCCTGAAACTGGGTTTGGATGGTGGAGGCCAGAAAAATAGGGATATCCAATACAACACCGAGCTGCAACATTAACCATAGCAGGGCTATACATTCTTTCGAGACTCACCCTACACCTTCTACACCTAATAGTCCCACAATGAGAGTGAGGGTGGGCTGAAGGTCCTCCTTAAATGTACTCAGGGGCACTGAATTTGCAGACGGGAAAGCTATGAGGTTTGAGTCAGAAATAACAGTGATAAAATATTTCTGTTGCCTCCATGGTAATTTATAAAACTGTTGAGATAGCATCATTTCATTGAAATTGACATAATTTGAACTAGTAGGGAAGCAGAGAGGCTTTCTGATGATTTTGAGGGATATACTGAATATTTTTTTCCCCTGAGAGGATAGGAGCATATCTCAACGTTCATCATAAGCCTCTCTGAGCCAACAAATCAATTCGGCCACTGGGTAGACCGGGGGAGTAATTTGGTGATACAAATCAGACATAACAACTCAAAACTTATCCATATTTTCCACATGCTTCCTGAACATCTCGAGCTTGACGCTACTAATGAAAAATGGGTATTGTGGGTCTTGGATGTGAGCTTGTAAATCTGTGAAGGGTTTTGGTCCAGGGCCAGCCCTGGACTCGCGAGCTTGAGGGGTTCTAGCTCTGACTTCTTGATTGCGACTTTACCCATGACCATTATAAAGAATGCAAAGTGAAAGGAAATCAGATAGTAAAAGGGATGGAATACCTATGTGAATAGGACAGTGCTTGGGGGGAAAACAGTGCAGGGAAGTTCAAAACGACCTAGAGGCACTGGTACTAGGCATCCTAGCTTTAGCTTATATAGTAACCATAAAAAGAAAGTATTTTACCACTATAAATCGTGAAACAGAGTTATACAACTTAAAACAACCCAAAAAATGAGATTAGGGTGATGCTATTAGGGTTGACATCATAAGGACACCGACATTGAGATGCATGGCATTTGGTCATTTGCTTATCCAGTTTCAGTTGGGTACATACCACGCATCGGGTTTAATACTAGTAACCGTCGTGTATCGGGGGTCCTAGGACTTACCTTACCATTGAGTTGTAGCGACAGGTGAACATCAGGATCGAGCCCACTGGAACCGCCGAAGAAGTATCGTAACATCTTCAGACCTGTGGCCGTTTCCCCTGCATATTTCTTAACTGTGGGTCTCATTTTTTCCATGTCATCAAGGTTCAAGGGGGGGAAGCTTCCACCTTCCCCTTATCATCCTTGACCCACCCCCTCGGAATTATTCACACGTCCTTCTTTATGAATGTGCGGAGTATGAAGGGGCCCCTCCACATACCATTTTCATCACGCCTTTACCCTTTTCTTTTGGTTAAATCTTTGCTACCAATCCATTTTATAATATAGTGCCTTATCCAATTTTCATTTTTGAATCTGTTCTCATATTAATCCCTTCACACCTTTTAAACTATTCACCTCTTTATGCTGTCGGGCGATCCGCCTTTATAAACTTTCTTAGGACTTAAGGGGTCAATGATATAATCAACATTGGCTCCATTTGGGGACAACACGTTTGTCCTCAAATGTGTTGAGAAATTCGCACACCATCTGTTAGCCCCTTCTGTGTAGACACGGCTCCTCGGTACCTTTCCTTCTTCTTCATGATACTTCAAAACAAACAACATTAAAATAAAAGCGGCTAAATAATGTACAATATAATACATCAGACCTTTTCGAATAGAATCAAAACTGGATGAAGGGTTTTAACAATTGCCCATTCACAGGGGCGTCGAGCAAGTCACCCTACATATTCTCTAGCTTGAAGGTGTTGTTTCCTCCTCGTTCAAAAATTTCGAAGGGACCAAACCATAAAGGATCGAATTTTCCATGGTTTCCTTTTTCGGCCCTCCGTATGTACCATATTAATACCAAGTCTCCGACCTGCATCTTTTTATATTTTCCATGCTGATCAAACATGTCCTTCATTTTCTCTTGATATTCAGTTAATCTCTGATTCACTTGATTTAAAGTCTCCTCCAACTCCACGAACTGATTCATTCTCCTGACAATCCTGCATGAATCTAGCCACTGGTAAGTCCAATTGTATGGGGAAAACTACTACTCTTTCATAAACCATTTCATATGGGGATTTGCCTGTCGACCTCTTACTAGTGATCCTATTCTCCCACAACACGAATTTGAGCTAGGAATCCCAGTTCTTCTGGTTTTCATTAATGGCTTTCTTCAACGCTCTCACCAAGGTTTTATTTGAAGATTCTACTAAACCATTCCACTGTGGGTAGTATGCTATAGAATGCCCCAATAAAATATTATATTGTTGACAGAAACTGATGAGTTTAGCAAACTTAAAAGCATAAGCACTGTCTATAACAATCTTGGCAGGACAATCAAATCTTGAGATGATGTTATCTTCCATAAATTTCATCACTGCTGTGTCTGTTGCATTCCTTGCTGGCACAACCTCCACTCATTTAGTGAAATAGTCGGTGGCTGTTAATATCCATTTATGTTTCCCACCTGATGTAGGATGAATTTTGCCAATAAAATCAATTCCCCACTATTTTAAGGGTTCTTCTAGGTGTACTGGGATCATGGGCAAGGGTGAAAATGTCTGCCTTTCAGAATTTTTTTGAAATTTTTCGCAGGCTCTTGGATGGGCAAAAACATATCCGAAGAGCTTGGGCCAGAAAAATCCAGCTTTCAAAATCTTATGTGTAGTGGCCCTCTAGCTATAGTGACCACCACAGATGCCTTCATGAAACTCTGCCATTATTTCTTCCACTTCATTTTCAATGAGGCATAGGAGCATTATGCCTGATGGGTCTCTCCAGTAAAAATGACCATTTGCTACAAGAAATTTCTGAGATTTTAGCCTCACCGTTCTATATTTTGTTTTGTCACAACTAGGGGGACATCAAAAATTCAAGAGATATTCTACGATTTCATTGTACCACGGACTGAGGAGGTACTTCATATGATTATTCTGTGTATTTGTTTCTATCTCACATCATTCATCTATTTTTTCAGACTCCTCATTTGCTACCATAAATAGATTTATCCCCAAAGCCTGATAGTTTGACTCTGACAGGATTTTAGCTAATCCTTATCCTTTAATTAGCTTGGTGGGACGTATTTCCAACTCATATTCTTGTATCTTTGCTATCCATTTTCCTCTTTTCCCCTCACTATATCCCTGGATCAAGATGTATTTCACAGCTGTTGTGGGTACAAATGCAGTAATGGAGGACTGCAAGACATACATCCAAAATTCCTTGAGGGATTTTACCAGGGCATAAGCTTGTTTCTCCAGGATGTTTTATTTTAACTCAGCATCACAGAGCACCTGACTGAAGAAGGTGATTGGTTGCTCATACCCCTCCTCATTATTTTGTAATAATACTGTTGCAACAGTGTGAGGAGATGCGAATGAAAATATCATGAAAGGCTTAGCATAATCCGGTCAAGCCAACACTGGAGCTTCTGCGAAGGCATTTTTAATCCTATTAAAAGCCTCTCGTGACTCAGGATACCACTTTACTTCATTATTCTTCTTCAACATCTCAGTTATGTGCCGGACTATCTCCGCATAGTTTGGGATGAACCTTCTCAGGAAATTTACACGTCCAAGGAACACTTGCACCTCTTTCTTATTTCTGGGAAAGGAAATACCATTTATAAATTCTACCCTTTTCGGGTCAATTTTCACCCCAACCCTTGTCACAATATGCCCCAACAGTTTACCTTCTTCTAAAGAAAATAATGATTTTTGAGGGTTTAAAGAGAGACCATACCTTCGACACTTCTCTAAGGTTCTGCGCAAATGTTCAATATGTTTTGCATCATCCCTCGGGAATACAGTGATGTCATCTAGGTAGACCACCAAGAATTTATCCTATTCCGCCATGAAAGAAATATCCATAGCCCTTTGAAACATAGCCCCTGAATTGATTAGTCCAAACGGCATTTGAGCATACATAAATTTCCCCCAGGGGGTGGTGAACGTTGTCTTCTTTTGATCCTCCAGAAGCACTTCCACCTGATTGTATCCAAAAAATCCATCCATCATGGAAATTCGTGAAGCTCACACAACCTTCTGCAATATGTGGTCCATCTTAGGCAGTGGGTAATTTTCCTTTAGATATGATCTGTTTAAGTTCCGAAAGTCGACACACAACTGTATCTCTCCATTATTTTTTTGAACTGGGACCAAGTTGGCCACCCATTCAGAATATCTTAATGGTACAATGATCTTAGCCTTTAATAACTTCTTGATTTCCTTCTCTATGGAGGGAAGGAGCAAAGGGTTTATTTGTCTTAGCTTCTGTTTGTGTGGCTTTGCATCTCCTTTTAACGAGATCTTATGCTGAATGATGCTGATATCAAAAGTCTTCAAATCTTGATAGGACCATGCAAAAAAATATTTTTATTTTTGAAATAATTTATGATATTGCCCTTTATATTCTCCAGGAACCTTTTTAAACAACTTTACAATCTTTGGATCAGACTCAGTGCTGAGTTTCAGGTCATCCACCTGATTTTCTTCGACCATCTTACTTGGCTGTAATGGGACATCATTTTTATCGAACAACCTCTCCAAAGGGACCAGTCCTCTAGGTATCAAATTTCCTTTGAGTTGTAGCACCTTATGACCAGCCATGGTTTCTTGCCATTTTTTTGGAGGAAGGTTTTCAATCTCTTCTTCACAGACATCTATCTCCATGTTTGAGAACTCTCCAATATTCTCCATGAATCTCCTCACTTGCTCCTCATATTCAAACACCTACTAGTGTTTGAGATTTTCGGGAATAGAAGGATGGTAGCGGACCTATATCTTATATCTTAAAATAGGATTCTAAGGCGGCTGAAAGGTACTGGCAGCCATGGCAAGAGAATTTACCATTCTGTTCTGATCTCTTGGCATGAACTAAATATTAAATGCTAAAAAAAAAAAATTCTACCAGGTCCCATACTTCATTTCTATAGGCCCTCAGCCATGGGTGCTTAGCTTCACACTGATTTCTCACCTGTCTCACCACCAATTTTGAATCTCCTAGTGCTTTTAGACTCTAAATATCCATACTCCTTGTTGTTTGTAGACCTAGGAGCAATGCTTCGTATTCATCCACATTTTTCGTGGCTTCATACTCCAATTTAAAGGATAATGGAACCAACTACCCAGTAGGGGAGATCAGGAGAACTCCGACTCCATTTCCTTCTCTTGAGTTGGCTCCAGCAAAGTGTAATGTCCAAACCCCATCTTCCTCATTTCTCGAGGACTGATCCATATTTATCTGACAAAAATACGGATCATGTACGTTATCAGTGTCTTCTTCAAGCATCAAACAAGAAAACTCACCCTCTTTACTGTATACCGAAGAATTCACTGAATTATCAGCTTTAGTGACCATTTTCACAAACCTTTTTTCCAAATATAACCTCCTTTATTATCCCCCGAACACTGGGATGGTAGCATATGTTAGGTCCAGCTTTATAGATCCTCCAGTTTTTGTTCCCCAAGATCTTGATAACAGCATACCAAATCGAGCTTGGATATCTGCTAGTACTATGTCCATCACCACGCTCCTGGCCAGGATTTGGGCTAGATTTACCACCAAATCCTTGATCATCCCCAAGAATTTGACTCTTTTGGAATCAAAAGAGTAGAGGTATTTATATGGGCGAGTGATTTGCAGTCCCAATTGCTCCATCACTGATAGGGGCAGGAGATTATGGGACGCCCCAGAATCCAACATACAATTATGCAATAACAAATCATGAATTACTAATGAAACATATAAAGGAGGGGTCAAAGCATCTAATTCTTCAACATGAGGACCGAACACCACCATGGGCCTTTCTTCCTGAAGGTTCAAACTATTTGGGATTAGGGTTGATTCTTGGGGAAGCATGAAAGAAGAGACCTCAGACTGGTAGACTGGCTGTTTCAGTAGTTCGGTCAAGGGGATTGGAATTTTAACTTTCTCAAGTTCATTTTACAGATTAAAGATAGAGGGAGGCTTCTCTATGGTATTTTATTTTGGCTCTCTATTTTTGGCTAAAGGATTCTCTTATTTCAGTACAGGTTTGGCATTTGGAGTAGGGACCAACTTAGAAGAGGAAGGAAAATGATCATTAGAATGTAAAGGCTTAGCCATAGGTCTCTCACCTGTATCTCCTACCTTCTGCACCGTTGTCTCCTTTTGTACAGTTGTTTCTTTTTTAGGGATCTCTTCTTCTTTTTATTTTGTACAGGTTCTTTTTCTAGAAGACCTGAGATCATATTTTCTATGAAACTGTGCTTGCATGAATTCTACAAACTACTTGCAGTAATCATCGATCTCCAGATCCTTAGTGGCTCTAGCTTTTTCTTCTTCTTCTTGCAATGGAAGCCCCACTCCATCGCCTTCTTGCAAAGAAAACTTAGCTTCGTCACTATTTGAATAGGAAATATATTGATCATCTTTCCCATCAGGAATATCTTCGATATGGCCATCCATTTTTCCTTCCAGATACAGCGGGGGTGGTACATCGTCTTGCTGCTCCTTCTGATCTCTTTGTAGTATTTGTAGGGGTGGCTTTCTATATTGTGGATTATAACCCCTATTTGGAACATTTTGGAATGCCTTGGAGGATGAGTTCTTAGCTTCAAGTTCAAGCTTCACCAGCTTGCTTGATAGGTTCTTGATCATCTTATTCATCTCCTCGATTTTATTTTCAGCTACCTAACTGTCGTGACCAGATGTGGATACTTCTTCTTTTCCTCTCTGTCTAGTATCGTTATCTGCCCTCCCCTTTGATTTACCTGTAGAGGAAAAATTAGCCTTGACCTCCAGTGCATCGGTCTGGGCCTCATCCAGGGTAATAGACTTCCTTTCTCTTAAAGAGAATCCAAATTCTGAATCGAATGCACTACAAACACCACTTTAGCAGCAGTCTGGTGAGGTTTCATTTCAGTTGGGAGGCTTGTGTATAGTTTGTTGAACCTTTTAATGAATTCGGGCACACCGTCATTATGTCTTTTTCTGAGTGCATTGAATTCTATAAGACAGTATCCATGGTATTTCTTTTCTCCCCACTTTCTGATAAAATCATTTTCCATCTCCTCCCAGTTGGTAATGGAGCAGTCTCCCAAAGTTTTGAACCATTATCTGGCCTCTCCATCTAAAGACTGGACAAACAGTCTCAAACCACATCCAAATGTTTGACGTTGAAGTTATCTGCAAAGGCAAAGAAAAATTCCAGGTGCTTCTAAGCTTCAATATCATTTCCCCATTTAAACGAGGCTGGATTTTTAGATAATCTTGAGGCATGTCATTTAAGACCCGAGGCAATGCCAGGGGGGCATATTTGTTCAACAGGAATCCCGGAACAACCATCAGAGGTTGTGGGGGTGGAGGGATAATTTGATGAGTAAGAGGAGGTGGTGGAAGAGAAGTATGTATGACAATTGGTATATATTGAATGGAGGCTTGGGGGGCTGATGGAATAGCTGGAATGTTAACGAGAGAAACTTCTGTGACCTCTTTAACTTCTTTTACTTCAGAGTGGGATGGAGAAAGAATCTAGTGGTGTCTACATACTCGGCTTCATCTTTAACTTGAATGTTTTCTAGTGAGGGGTTATCTGAAGAATAATCAAGGGTTCTCACTATGGAATCAAGACCAAGATCTTGAGCTATTTGGGAGGAGGATGGAGAGTCTTCCAAAGAAAATCTAGGAATATCTGTATGGACTGACTGTCTTTCTCTCCAACCTCTATTATGTAAAATATTTTATGGGTCAGACACCAAATGTTTCCTCAGCTAGGATGTATCTGACCTCATATGTGGCTTTCGGGAAGCCAGGACTACAAAATAGATTTATCTTTTGAATAATAGTGGAGTTTCCAAGGTGAGGGATCTACAACTCTCAACCCTTCCTGCTCACCTATTCTAAAGGGTGAATGAAAAGTTTGTTGAGGCCCAAGGATTTTAGCTTTTCTACAATTTGTATCCCAAGAAACGGTGCCAAAAATATGTTTTCACTCCTAGAGATAGCCTTGAGTTGTATAAAGACCAGTGCCTAGGACATCTTAATTGCAAGGAGAATATGATTCAACTGATAGGAGTTGACATGACAAGGCTGTCATGCTATAATCACTTAGATGAATGTTTTAATGAAAATGGGACCAAGACTCCAAAGTAAAACAAAACAACTATGAGACTATTGTAACAAATGTACAAACTTCAATATATAAATGTATCACATGGCTCTAAGACAGAACGTTGTAGAGGGGGCTGAACTCCAAAATGACTCACAGATATTGATTAAAGGTAGGTGATTTCTGTGTAAGAAAATGTAGTGAATATTAATTGTAACAGTGGCTTATCTAGAGGAAAAATTCACATATACTGGGCCTATGCAATGACATGAATCCATATACGAGAACAACTTTAAAGACAAAGATCCATTACAACTAACATCACAGGAACGATGGGAGAGGTTATAAGTGAAACAAAATATCCTTCCTGAGCCATATTTAAAGTAATAGACATGAGTAAATATGAGTATATATATGATAAATCCACATTTAAACATATGAGTACTCGCATTCCAGAACATAGATATGAGAAATATGAAGATAAGTGAAATGAGAATTTGTATTATAAAACATAAGGAAGAGCTACAAACTGTGGATCATTCCGATCAGAATCCCCAATATCAACAAAAATCCTTATCACTGAATCCAAACAATATATTCAAAAATAAATATCAAAACTCAGACAAAATACATACAGAGTCCTTTCTAGTGAGTTATTTGAAAAATCCAGAACCCTTGTCCTGTCCCTATTGACTGGTTTTATAGTATTTTCAATGGTCATAAGCGGAAAGATATTTTGGGAAAATATCTTTTCCGTGTGCTAGTATGCAGTTACAAGTCCTGATCAAGACATCAAAATATATGATGAGGTAAAAACACTTCCCATCATTTTACAATCTGGGCTCATGGTCATTTCTAAAGAAAACATCACAATTGTCTAACATAAAGTAAAAACTTTCAATAGTGAAATATGAATATCACTTGAATAATGAAAGTAAAAAGTAAAAATAAGAAAATAGGCCTCACGGGCCCAATCATGAGTTGACAACTTTTAGTGGTGAGAAATAGTCGAGGCAGTGGCTGAAGCAGGTAGTACTATGGTCACAGAAGAGCTAGCTAACGAACTCGCATAACTTGTACATCTCTAACAAGTGTCGATTGCAGGCTCAGGTATTGTGGTGAAAGCTTCAGCCTGAATGTAAACTTCAGTCAATTCCGCATAGCTCGCTTGGGTGGGTATCCTGTATTTTACCTAATGAAGAAGCAAGAACTCTTTGCTGAGTACTGAAACTATAGTTTCAGCCTTGAGTTGGGCGGACTTCTCAGAAGGTATGTCAGTTTGATTCATTTCATCTGTCAGACGACATTCATATACTGGTAATGGCTGTAGGACTGCATTTGAATGTTCCCAGCATGATGGGAGGCCGACGAGTGTTAGCTCTGTCCAATCTGTTTCGAACTGCTTTAAACTGATTGCCACCTTTTCCAAACTGCTCAATGCAAGGCTACATGCATATTCCTTTTCTATCACTTTCTGACATTCTGACGCTTCCTTGAACCTTCTCTTGATTCCTCGCTTAACTAAATCTGCTAGACTTAAATCATTTAAGAGAGAAATATTATCTTTTGGCATTGTCGATCCTAGTTGAGGCATCAATACTCCCTTCGTGAAGTGTTCTTCTTAACAAGCACACTACGACCCTCTTTTCTTCAACGATAGTTAAGTAAATCCAATGCTTCTTCACTTCCATAATAATATTGGCCCAAATCAAGCACCGAGCATCCAGAAGAGTAATATTTCCCTTTATCCGATTCATGAGATCTCGAATAGTCTTCTGTTGTTGTGCCTCCTCCTATTTTCCATCCTCTATCTCCTTCTGTAGAGCAGCAACCTTCTTGGAATTTTCCTTGAGGGTAGCTTCGAGCTCACTGATCTTCTGTCATGCTGTTAGGACCTGCTTCTCCGCCATTTGAAGTTTGGACAGTCTCGTATTCAACTACTCCGAGAGTGAGCTGGTCCCTTTAGGAGGTTGTGTATAGCATACATGGGTATCCTAGGTTCTCTGTAGCTCATCCATTTTTACCTGGAGAGCAGTCATCTCACCAGAAATTCTATTAGTTTCTTCCCTTTCCTTGGCAAGGGAATCTGATAGGTTGGCCTTATCCCTTTCCACTTAGGCTAATTCGGCATTTTGTACATGCTGGGAGCCATGTATGTTCACCTTATGCTTCAGGGCTATAATATGCTTTTGCAACTCTGAGATGAGGTGACTTTGGGGGTCTGCTTTACCACTCTCTTTTCCTTTCACCACTTATTGGAGACTATGTAAATCGTTTGAGAGTGCACGAGAGTTGATATTCTCCATTCTGAGGTTATCGAGCACTTGGTTCTGCTTGGTTTGTAACTTCCTCAGAGTGAGGGAGAGCCTCGCCACCTCGTCTTTTAGAATATCACTAAAACATTGGAAAAGATTGCACTTTTCAATTGGCGAGACTTCTGACATGGTTATTGCTATTTCTAGAGCTTTATAGCTGGTGGTGCTAGCCTCTGGGTCTAAAATTTCCTCAGTCATAGCCATTATCAGTTGTTCTTTGTCCATATCTATTGCAGCTGAAAACCTATTTTGATACCTGTCAACATATCCCTCTAATTCAGACAAATGCTTTTCCCTGACTGCTTTGTTCCTCACCTTCCTCCCCCTCTGGAGCTTATAGCAGTGATGGCTTGTGAAACTTCTGAGAAGTTGAAGGATGATGTGCCATCACATATTACCACAAAACCTACTTTTACCTTGCCTGATTGACCATAAAGTGTTTCTTTCTGCGGAAATGGGTCTTCTCCGGTACTTTCTTCTTCGTTGGTTCTGGTTCTTTGCCTTTTAGAAGGTAGGGAACCTTCTCCTGAAGCACCAACCTCTTCAACCTATTTCTGAACTACTTATTTTATCGAAGCCATATCCCCATTTTCCCCTATCGCAGATGAATCAGTCTCCATCTGTGAAGGAAAAGGCTAGGTTTCAAGGTTAGCTCGCCACTCGATGAAGGGTCTAGTTTCATGGGCATAAGGAGTTGATTTAATCTTCTTCCTTTTGTTTGAAATTATGCCTCTCAGATCATGGGCTAATCTCTCCCTTGCCTTAAATTCATGCCTTTGAGAAGGTCTTCCACTATGGAAGGGAATGCCTCGAGTTAACAATGAAGATGCCGATGGTTGTAGGAAGCTTGAGAATGAACCCCTTTTTCGCAGGGAGGAAGTGGAACTGGTCAGCCTTCAAGGTCTGTCGAAGGTATTCCAGGGCATAAATATGTAGGGCGGGAAAAACTGGAAGTTTTTAGGGGGAAGTTTCAACACCATAAACCCTGATTTCAGTGTAGTCATCATGTAGGTACTAGTCCCCTGTGATTTCAGCCTCACTGCACTGCAACCATTTCTTCTACTTAGGAAAAATCCTAGGTGGAGGATTATCATGAATGATGGTATAAGCTATGGACATAAAATAGTTCAAGAAAATTGAGTAGCTCTACCCATTTTCCAACTGATGTGTTGTGGGATTCCAGTCAAAAATAGGTCTTGGCTAAGGGTTATCCTATAGACTTTTTCTAAACCCAAACGCTCAAACTTATCAGCCTACTAGAAGTGGAAAAGATAAAATACCATGGAACAGAAGCGAAAACAAACAGTATCTAAGACGTCCTGAAACTGGGTTTGGATGGTGGAGGCCAGAAAACTAGGGATATCCAATACAACACCGGGCTACGACATCAACCATAGCAGGGCTATGCATTCTTTCGAGACTCACCCGACACCTTCTACACCTAATAGTCCCGCAATGAGAGCGAGGGTGGGCTGAAGGTCCTCCCTGAATATACTCAGGGGAACTGAATTTGTAGACGGGAAAGCTATGAGGTTTGAGTCAGAAATAGCATCGATAAAATCGTTCTGTTGCCTCCATGGTAATTTAGAAAACTGTCGAGATAGCATCATTTCATTGAAACTGACGTAATTCGAACTGGTAGGGAAGAAAAGAGATTTTCTGATGATTCCGAGGGATATACTGAATATTTTGTTCCCCTGAGAGGATAGGAACATATCCCGGAATTCATCGTAAGCCTCTCTAAGCCAGAAAATAAATTCAACCACTGGGTAGACTGGGGGAGTAATTTGGTGATAGAGGCCAGACAGAACGACTCGAAACTTATCCCTATTTTCCACATTCTTCCTGAATAGCTTGGGCTTGACGCTACTAATGAAAAACAGGTATTGTGGGTCTCGAATGTGAGCTTGTAAATATTTGAAGGGTTCTAGTCTAAGGGCAGCCCTGGACTCACGAGCTTGAGGGGTTTCTGGTCTGACTTCTTGACTGCAACTTTACCCATGACCATTATAAAGAATGCAAAGCGAAAGGAAATCAGATAGTAAAAGGCATGGAATGCCTGCATGAATAGGATAGTGCTTGGGGGGGAAATGGTGTAGGGAGGTTGAAAACGACCTGGACGCACTGGTACTGGGTGTCTGAGCTTTAGCTTATACTGTAACATTAAAAAGAAAGTATTTTACCACTATAAATCACGAAACAGAGTTATACAACTTAAAACAACCCAAAAAATGAGATTAGTGTGATGCTATTAGGGCTGACATCATAAGGACACCGACATTGAGATGAGTGGCATCTGGTCATTTGCTTATCCAGTTTTGGTCAGGTACATACCATGCGTCGGGTTTAATATCGGTACTGGTCATGTACTGAGGGTCTTAGGACTTACCTTACCATTGAGTCGTAGCAACAGGTGTACATCGGTATCGAGCCCACTGGAACTACCGAAGAAGTATTGTAACATCTTCAGACCTGTGGCTATTTCCCCTGCATAGTTCTTAACTACGGGTCCCATTTCTGCCACGTCATCAAGGTTCCAGAGTGGGAAGCTTCCGCTTTCCCCTTATCATCCTTGAACCCCCCCAGAATTATTCATGCTTCCTTCTTTATGAATGTGCGGAGTATGACAGGGCCCCACCACGTACCATTGTCATCGCGCCTTTACCCTTTTCTTTTGGTTAAAGCTTTGCTGGCAATCAATTTTATAATATAGTGCCTTATCTGCTTTTCATTTTTGAATCTGTTCTCATATTCATCTCTTCACACCTTTTAAACTATTCACCTCTTTATGTTTTCGGGCGATCCGCCTTGATAAAATTTCTTAGGACTTAATGGGTGAATGATTTAATCAAAAGGCACCCTTCTCTATAATATCATAAAGGGTCCACAATAATGTGGTGCAAACTCGTTGAAGCCTAGAAAATCTCTGCTTCAAACATTGGGGGAAAACCACCCGGTCGGGACCTTAAGACAGCTCCTTTTCCGTTTGGGATGGTGGCTCCGACCGGATTTAAAGGACCAGTTTCCTTATAACTAAGTGGATTGAATTGGATGGGTGAAAATGGGACTAAATTAACAGAAAATAAAACTATCTAATCTAAACTAAATGCTGATAAAGAAATTCTAATTTTAACCCGGGTGATTATATGTGAATACAACTTAGGATTATTTCAATCTAATAATAACCATGGAAATGTATTATTAACTAAATTGAAATGTGTAGAAACGAATAAAAATAACTCTGTTTAATAAATTAAACAGAGTTATATTAGCATATTGCATTCATCATTATATACCATTCATATATGTCTATAAATGATAATATTCCAATTATACTCAGAAATGATAATATAAAAAGGAAATATTATGAAAATCAAATATATAAATGATAGCAAATTCTTCAAATGAATACCATATAACAGAGACAATCAACAATGAACAGACAAAAATACCTCATTCATCTTGCAGACTGTCAAACGAAATGTGATACTCTGATCTAGTAACTCCGATGTAAAATTAAATCCAAAGGCACAAAAATGCAACACTTCAAAGATAATTTGAGCACAAAAATCACCAGATGTGATCTTTCATATAAATATAATAAGGAATGAAGTACAGAAATGTTAGCTCCAAATCCTCAAAATATTACAACTTCCGATCCCTCTCTAAATGCATGAGAGGGATTTAAATAATAAATTACATAACAAAATCCTAATACTACTGCTACAATCTATCAAATTAAAACTAAAATGCTATCTTGAATGAAACTGATTCATTGTTTTTCTCCCTCTCTTGATGAAGCCAAGTTGCAAATGTTCAACATATCTCGGAGTCTTGGTGGATGACTCATCTCAGAATGCAACTGTCCAGCATAGGTGGCATCAGAAAATTCTGGAATTAGACAATCGACAGCATTTGATAGAAGTTTGATAGCTGTCTGTTGATTGTTTGGCTTGATCAAATGAGTCCAAATACTATCCCAGGATATCGTTTGAAGTTTGCCGATTTGTTGACTTTTCCTTTCCATTTCTTCTCTCTACCCGTCTTCAGTTTCTTTTATTTTTGGCAAACTGCCAGGAACACAGTCTGAAATGAGATTAATTGAATATAAGCTGTCATTTATGAATTGCGTGAGATTATTCATTATATTTCTGGCCCTTGATATTGCTCTATCAGCTTTCATTAATTGATGTTCCCATTCTGTAAACAAGATTTCTTTGTGTTTTTCCTCTATCCTAGGAAGATTTGCTTCTTTTCCTTTTTCTGTATCCTGCCAGTTGAGAAACTCAGAAATCTTTTCATCGGCATCATCTATTTCTTGTCTAAGAGTTATGATATTTTGGATCAAAGATGAAGTAATATCACAAAAAGGTTCTGCTTGTGACAGCTTTGAGAAAAATTCAATTAACTGCTGAGTCAATAGTTTATTAGCCTCAAGGGCTTCTGATTTGAATTCATTTAACTTTGGGTAATCTTTAAACTTATCCAAAGTTGCTTGAAATTCCTTTTCTTGAATCATTTTTTCATTTTCCTCATTTTGTAACAGACTCTGTAACTTAGAAATTTCTTCATTTAGCTGCTTTTGTTTGCCTAAAAGCTTTTCATCAACCTTCTTCTTTTCTTCAACAAGCTGTTTCTCCAATTCTTTAGACCTGAATGTCTGATCCTGTAGTTGTTGTTCCAATTGGCTAATCAGTTGCTGATTCTCCTTAGCTTGTTCTTCCAGTGAAGCTATGTGAAGATCTTTCTGAGTTATTAGTTGAGAAACTTCTACAACTTTATCCACTGTTGCAGCACTATAAGCTCCTGTATACTGGGACAATTTCGTGAGGTCTTCATATGGATTCATTTCATTGTTCTTATAAACAATATTCATAAATTCCTCTGATGGAGTAGAAAATATGCCCTGTTCTGTTTTTCTTTTCTTTCTTTGTCTTTTGACAACAACCTTATGTTTAGGGCTGTAAAATACATCCAAAGGAGGGATCTCTTCACCTTTTAATACAATATGCCCTGTAGGATGTTCAGGAATGATTTCAACATCCTGCTCCATTTGTTCTTCATCTTTATCCTCCAATCCAAGCTATCCTCGTCTGGAACTGATGCCTTCTCCCTTCTCCACTGTGACCTTGGGGTCTAATTTTTCCAACAGGTTGTAGACTGTGTCCCATGTCATTTTCCCAAGACCTTGGCATGATGTATCTGTGACTAGCCTTAGCTTTATGGGCTTTTCTTTTGAGACTGTAGGAGTCTCGGCAAACTTTACTGGTAGAACAGTCTTATTTCTTCTTCCTCTCTTTGACATTTCTACGTCTGCTACCGCTTCCCTTTGTCTGTGAATGAAAGAACTTGGTGTTCTTTGGCTCTGCAAGACAATAAACTCTCAGTCGTGATCAACAAGCCACTCAAACGGAATGATTTATGAACTTATGGTTTTCATTTATTTGTTTCGTATATTGCGTAAATGCTCCTTTTGGGTCACACTTAAGTATTTAAAACCAAATCCTAAACCATATTCATTTGATTCGTTATTGAATGCCTTCGTACCAATAAAGATTTGGCGCTTGTGATATATTAATATTTTCAACAAAAATCTTCGTATGCAAAATAGATGAATCGCATCGGAAGTTTTCGAATGGCAAATGAGTATCACAATACGTTTATCCCGATTGATCGATTGCGATTGCAGATCTTTCCGATCTCTAATGGTGGGGTCTACCATATATTTTAAACAAATGTTCGATTTTTCTTTTAAAAGCGTTTATTATCAAATGCACATCGGATCGGAAAATTTCAACTAAGCGTAAAGAGTTTCTTGAAGACTGTCCCGATTAATCGATTGCGATTGACCGCATCGCATCGGAAGTTATAATTAACTGTTTTAAACTCTTAGCGATTGAAATTTTCCGATTGGACTAATCGCATCGAAAGATTTGAAATGGGCATATGAAATTTCTTTTAAAGGTTATCTCCGATTCTCCGATTGCGATTGAACTTTTAACTTTGATTTGTTTTTTTATGATAAGGCCTTGTATATTAGATCGGACAATAAGTTTTTTGAATGTTGAATCTGTTTAGTAATAATATGAAATTTTCCAAAACAATGAATTTTATTTCTAAGTGTTTTATTTCTAAAAAGAAAGGGACCCTATTTATAAATTTTATTTCTAAAATTTAGAAAAAGGGAGGGTTGTTGTATAGTACAACAATTGGCGATTCACTTGAAAGAACCAGTTATCTCTGAAAAATAGAATGAATACTATATTTTAAGTAAGTAAATATTTTTAAAGGTAAATAAAAATTATCCTAGGATAATCAAAAATAAAATCTAACTTATGAAAAAGAATAAAAATTATTAACAATTTCTTTCTAGTTTCTTGAGAATAAAAACATTTTGAGTTATCTTAAGCTTTGATTGGTATTAATAATGAAGTAAGTGGATTTCTTCAAGCTTGGTTTTGATAATATACTCTATTGTCATAGGTATTGCCTCTGCTGCCTGCAAATGTTCATAGTCTCGACAGGGTTACCTTTTAACCATTAACTATTCATTGTCCCATTCAACTAAGATTATGACTTTTTAAAAGATAAATTCATAAGACATGTTATCTCATGTTTTTGTCTTTTATTTATTTTTTATTTATTTTTTAAGAGCCATTGTTCTGGTTTGGTAGCCAGTTGTTAACAATGCCATTCAATAGTTATAATTAAACTGAACAAGCTGGCTCGTGATGAGACCCCTTGTCTTATATTAATAAGCCATTACCCTGTTTTGATAGGCAGTATTGGTACTGTCAGTTTTATTATTTCTTATGAATATGGTAAGTCGGCTCATGATGAGACCTCTTATCTCTTAAAATAATTTTTTCAATAATTTCTTAGAATTATATTCTAAAAAATCACAACCTAAATGAATGGGGTGAACTAGTCTTATCCTTAAGAATCAATGGATGACAATTTTCTGAGTTTTTTGAGTACCAAGACTTGAATAATATTTACTTTTATAGATAACTTCTCTCTGCTTAATAAACTTGTAATGATTTACATTTTCCTCAAGTTTTTCCAAAAATATTATGCAAATAACTGGTATAATCTTTCAAAGTTTAACATCTTATTTAAAACTATCAAGAGAATATAATCATTTCTCTAAAAATTCTTATTTACACTAAAATAAATATTTATAATATTTTTCTTAAGAATTTTTCTATCAAGTAAACAGTCAATTTAGAGACTTATTAACAACCTTTATTTGTAAAAACAATAAAAGACTTTGCAAAAAGGAATATGTACAATTTAAGAAGGGGTTACCTCCTTATGAGAATAATTTCTTTAAGATAAGCCCGTTTACAGGAAGAGATTCTCTCTTACCTGTTAGATCTTGGAGCATGAATGTATTTGAGCCTATCTTTTCAACGATCTGAAATGGTCCAAGCCACATCTTTTGAAATTTGGTATGTTTACCTTTTTCCTCATGTGCCTTATCCCATTTTAGAACAAAATCACCAATCGATAAAATTTTTGAGCCAGTAGAACTTGCATCAAAAGAAGATTTCACAAGTTGTTGATGTTTTTCATGAACAATTCTAGCTTTATCTCTTTCTTCTTCTAGTTTAAGGATTTGATCATACCTCAATTGAACGGATGAAGAAGGATTTTCTTCAATAAATTGTACTAGGGCTAATGATGGAAGAGTTAAATTTGATGGTATCACAGCCTCTTTTCCATAAACTAAATTAAAAGGTGAAGTTCCGATTGAAGCTTTCTCTGTAATACGATCAGCCCATAATGCAAAGATTAAAGATTTATGCCAATTCTTTTGATTTTGATCGATAGTCCTTTTAATAATTTTGATAAGATTTTTATTGGTGGATTCAGCTAATCCATTACCTTGTGGGCAATAATTAGCTGAATATTTGAGTTTAAAACCTCTTTTAACTGCAAATTCTATTAAACTGTTTCCTGAAAAATAAGATGCATTATCAAAGACAAGAGCTTGAGGTACACCAAACCTGGTTATGATAAATTGATCTATGAAATCAATAATTGCATCAGAATTGGCTACCTTCAAAGGAATTGCCTCTACCCATTTTGTAAAATAATCGGTTGCAGTAAGAATGTACTTGTGATGCTTGGAAGAATGAGGTACTATCTCACCAATAATGTCAAGTCCCCATTGTTCAAATGGTTGCTCAATATTTACTGGTTGCAAAGGAAAAGCTGGTTTCCTTTGCCTTCCACTTGCAGTTTGGCAGATTCTGCACTTTCTTACATATTCATGTGTATCTTTAAAAAGGGTAGGCCAATAATAGCCAGCATGAATTATTTTGTGAGTTGTGGTATCACCTCCAAAATGACCTCCTGCTGGTCCATCATGCAACTCCTGCAAAACCTTTTCAGCCTCAGTCTTTTCAAGACATCTCAACAAAATTGAATCATAATTTCTTCTAAATAACACATTATCAATGATCTCATATTTAACAGCTTTTAATCTTAAAGCACGTTTTTTCTTATAACTGAGATCAGAAGGAGCATACCCATTTTTTAAGTAATAGATGAGATCAGAATACTGAGACTCATAATCCGTAACACTTATCTGATTTACTTGAATATCTTGATTTGAATGATCATTCTCTGGTATGTTATGAGCTCCTGCTAATAATCTGCAAAAACCTTGTCCTCTAACAATCTTAGCTGGTTTAATATCAACATCATATTCTTGTAAGGCTGTTACCCAGTTAGCTCGTTTTTCTCCTACTTCTCTCTGAATTAATAATTGCCTCACCGCAGAGAATGGGACAATGATTTTTGTATGAGTTTTTAAGAGAAAAGGTCTGAAATGCTTGATTGATTTGAACACAGCAAAGGCTTGTTTTTCAACATCGGAATAATCCAGTTCAGCTCCTTGCAGATTTGAACTAAAGAATGAAATTGGTGCTTCAATTTTCTGATCATTAAGTTGTGTTAAAACAGCTGCATAAGATGTCTCTGTGGCTAAAGTATACAAAATAAAATCTTTAGAAAAATCCGGAGTACTTAGTGCTGGTGCAATAATGATTGCCTGTTTGATTAACTCAAAGGCTTCTTTTTCTTTATGCCCCCATTTGAATACTGAATTCTTCTTGATCATATTTTGCATAGGTAAAACAATTAAAGAAAAATCTGGAATGAATCTTTTTACAAAATTGATCTGTCTAAGAAATGATTGCATGGATTTTTTGTTATGAGGTAAAGAAATATCAGAGATCTCTTTAACTCTGTCTGGATCAATGTATATACCATCTTTTGACACAACAAATCCTAAAAGTTTTCCTTCATCCAAAGCAAAGAAAGATTTTTTTGGATTTAAAGAAATACCAAACCTTCTACATCTTTCAAATATTTGTTTTAGATCATGTAGATGATTGGTTCTCTTTTTTGAGAATACTGTTATATCATCGAGATAAAAAACAACTGATTTATTGATCAGACCTTTAAATGCTATGTCCATGGCTCTTTGGAAAGTTGCTCCTGCATTTATTAATCCGAAAGGCATTTTTTGATAAGCATAAGTTCCCCATTTTGTTCTGAAAGTTGTTTTCAATCTGTCATCTGGATGAACTAAGACTTGATTATAGCCTGAAAATCCATCAAGAAAGGACATAAGTTCAGAACTAGCTACCTTTTGAAGTATCTGTTCCATGGTTGGCAATGGGAAATTGTCTTTTAAACATGCCTTGTTTAAATTTCTGAAATCAATACAGATTCTTATATCACCATTTTTCTTCCTTACATGTACCATATTGGAAACCCAATTGGAATGCCTGACAGGAAAAATGATTTTGGCTTTCAAAAGTTTATTAAGTTCTGATTTGATTTGATCTTCAAGATTTGGATGAACTTTCCTTAGCTTTTGTTGAACAGGTTTAATATCGGGAAGCATTGGAATTGTGTGCTGAATAACTGAAGTATCATATGTTTTTAAATCATCATAATTCCAAGCAAAAACATTTTTGTATTTGTTCAATATTTTAATGAAGGCATCCCTTTCCTCTGATGTTAAATTAAGTCCTAAATTAACATTTTGAGGTTTTGAATCAGAACCAAGATTCACTAATTCAAATTTCAAAGTAGAACTTTG
Organism: Pinus albicaulis; assembly: GCA_034641835.2. Lineage (NCBI taxonomy): Eukaryota > Viridiplantae > Streptophyta > Pinopsida > Pinales > Pinaceae > Pinus > Pinus albicaulis. The sequence goes on along the minus strand of JAXQQM020080063.1, from coordinate 47,197 downwards.
AAGCTTGGTATTAGTGACTTTCTTGAATCTGTCTTTAATATCATATAAGTCTTCCAATCTAACAATAGATTTCGGAATGGGATTTTCATTATCTTTTGAAGCAATTTGTAAATCGTGATCTTCTTCATCAATAATTTGATCATCATATGATTTCTCTGAAGTCATGAAATTTAAGATATCTTGATCATGGTAAAAAACTCTTCAATTTGTGACATTGTCTGGGACAGATGGTCGAAAAAGTAATTCTATTGAAAATCTATCTGGGTTGTAATCTTCGGAGGGTATGAGTCTGGAGGCAACATTGGCTAGCAAGTCTGCTGCTGAATTTTGAGACCTAGGGATAGAAGAAATATTGAATGCAGAAAAGTGTGTGGTGAGTTCTTGTACCAGTGATTGATAATGTTTGAGGTGATTTGAGACACAGTGAATTGTATTTCTCACCTGCTTGACAATAATTTCAGAATCGCCGAATACTTTCAAATATTGCACTTTGAGGCCAATTGCTTTATACAGACCTTGGACTAAAGCTTCATACTCGGCTGTATTGTTTGTGCATTCAAATTCTAACCTACAGGATAGCATTGTTTTTTCACCTTGCGGGCTAACCAAGATACACCCTGCTCCTGAACCTTCGTTAGATTTAGAGCCATCAAAATATAAAGACCAAAATAAAGAAGTATTAACAATATTATTTACAGTTTCCCCAGTATCACTAAAACATCTTGACCTATCAGTTTGTGAATAGTTTTCAATCTGTGATGTTAAACTGTTTACTGAGAAAGGGGATGGTTGGGCAGGGAGATTTCCGAAAAATGAATCTGATGAATAATTTCCCAAGATGTTGTTATTAAATGCAATTGGTTGATTTTCCTGTTCAAAATCTGTTACAGTATGGGTCATGTGTTTTTCTCGATTGATTTTTATTTGATTTGGCTTTCCTCCATAAGGTAACCACATGTGAGACCAATCGGTAGAAATATACCCGTGGAGCTTTTCAGACCAATCTCTACTCAAAATCAACCCATAAAATTCAAGTATATCAGCTATTAAGATATCAATTCATTGAACTACCCGTGGATCAGCTGCTAACCTGATAGTTACAGAGTTAATCTCTCCTAAAACCTGGACCTTGCTTCTGTCTAACTGTACAATATGTATGGAAGACTTTTGGGGTTCTATGTTCAGTTTGGAACAAACTGAAGCTGGCATTATATTGGATGATGCCCCTGAGTCAATCAAACAATTGTGTAGGTTTCTGTTGTAGATCTCAAAAGTCAAAAGGAAGGGTGGAGTATGAGAATTTGATCTATCTCCAATCAGGACTGAATCAGTAGCTTCTATCATACCAGAAGGTGGTTGACCAGAATCATTTGCAGCTTTAGCACTGGGAAGAGGTGAACAGGGAACAGCATTCAATTCTTTGAGAAGCAATTTCTGCTGATGGTTTAATTTGCTAAGTTCAAACATAGTAATGTTTGCCTTAGTTTTCTTCATATCATCAACAATATTGTAATCCATTGAATCGGATACTACTAATGTTTTGGATGTTAGAGGAGTACTTGAAGTTGAAGGTGGGTTTTGGGGGACTACTGCGGGTGATTTCTTTGTAGGTACTTTTTCTTTTGTTGTAGCAGCACCTGCACTCCGTTTCTTTGAAGTTGTCTGAACAGGTTCGGAAGTACCTTTACTCCTAGTAGAGACAGGTAAAGCTTCTTCATCATTATCTGTATCGGAGTTGGGCAGTATGAAATCCCACATGCCATGGCATTCAACAATTTCCTCTTCATTATCAGTTAATGAGATTGTTTCCTCTTCTTCCTCTTCTTGATCTGAATCTACATAAGATACGATATTTGGTGGTTTTGATTCGGTTTTCTTATAATTCTTAAAGGGCCTTTTGGTTGAAGTTTCAGCTACTTGTTTCTTAATTTCAATCATTTCATTTGACATAGTCTTGAGGACCTTTTGGAGGCCTTCCATATCATATGGATCTTTCGAGATTTTCTTCTTTGAGTCTTCTTTGAATGAAACTTTTTTGGTTTTTCTTTCCTCAAGAGCTGCTTTCTTTTCTAGAGCATTAATACGTTTTTCCACAGCAAGTGCTTCTTTCATGTTTTCAGCAAGTGTTGGGTTTGCGGCCCTGTCTACAAAAATAGCTATATTGGCAGGTAGGGCAGTAATATACCACTCACTTCTGATTTGTTCACTTGGTTTGGAAGTCGTTGGGATTTTATTCAAAAGTTTATTGAAACGAGCATTAAATTCTTTAATAGGTTCCCTATGCTCTATCCTAAGATTGGAGAGATCATTTATTAGTGTAGCTAAAGATCTATCGTCTCCATACTTAGTGAGAAACTGTTCTTGGCAAATGTCCCAACTGGTAATAGAATCAGAAGGCAAGGAAAAATACCAGGATCCTGTTGATCCTTGCAATGTATAAGGAAAAAGCCTAACAACGACATCTTGCTCAGTTACTCCCTTCAAATTAACTGCTAACATGAAGTTATTGATATGTTCCTCAGCTTGGGTTCCATTTTCTGGATTAAACTTGGGTAGCCATTTTTCAGAAGCATCAGGTAATGCATGTAATGGTGCGGGCATATTGACTGCACCAGGTCTGGTCCATGGATCTGCCATTGTAATACCAGTGGTGGATGATACTATTGTTGAAATTCCAGATGTCTGGGAAGGAATTGATATTGAGGAATGAGCAGGTTGAGATGTTGAAGTTCCCAATTCCTGGTGAACAACGATATGTAATGAGGGAGTGGATGGTTGACTTCGCACTGGGGAAGATGAGATGGAAGATGTGGATGAAAGTGCTTCACTGTCAGAATCTTCAGTATTTTTCTTTGCCTTTTTCCTTTTAGGTAAAGGAAATTCAGTAGGTTCAATACCGAGCTTTTCACTCTGAAGTATAGTAAGAGGGTGAGGTAGATTGAATTGCGAAGTCTCACTGCTTTGAGATAGCTCAGATTTCTGTGGTGAAATCGAGAAACTCTGAAGTTTCTGGATAAGAGACTGAACTTCAGGAGATTCAAGACTTAATTGTTCTGAAGTATGGTGGGTTTGAGCAGTGATAGTGGATACCTCTTCTTCTTGCTTGGATGCTGAGGAATCAGCAGGCAATTGGGAAGTACGAGGTGATGTGGAGGGAGAATTACTCTTAGAATGGTTTGTAGATTTGGGTTTTCTTGCCATTCACAGTTGAAGGCCCTCCTTCTAGCGCCAAAAATGTTGAAGCCTAGAAAATATCTGCTTCAAACATTGGGGGAAAACCACCCGGTCGGGACCTTAAGACAGCTCCTTTTCCGTTTGGGATGGTGGCTCCGACTGGATTTAAAGGACCAGTTTCCTTATAACTAAGTGGATTGAATTGGATGGGTGAAAATGGGACTAAATTAACAGTAAATAAAACTATCTAATCTAAACTAAATACTGATAAAGAAATTCTAATTTTAACCCGGGTGATTATATGTGAATACAACTTAGGATTGTTTCAATCTAATAATAACCATGGAAATGTATTATTAATTAAATTGAAATGTGCAGAAACGAATAAAGATAACTCTGTTTAATAAATTAAACAGAGTTATATTAGCATATTGCATTCATCATTATATACCATTCATATATGCCTATAAATGATAACATTCCAATTATACTTAGAAATGATAATATAAAAGGAAATATTATGAAATTCAAATATATAAATGATAGCAAATTCTTCAAATGAATACCATATAACAGAGAAAATCAACAGTGAACCGATAAAAATACCTCATTCATCTTGCAGACTATCAAACGAAATATGATACTCTGATCTAGCAACTCCGATGTAAAATTAAATCCAAAGGCACAAAAATGCAACACTTCAAAGATAATTTTGAGCACAAAAATCACCAGATGTGATCTTTCATATAAATATAATAAGGAATGAAGAACATAAATGTTAGCTCCAAATCCCAAAAATATTACAACTTCCGATCCCTCTCTAAATGCATGAGAGGGATTTAAATAATAAATTACATAACAAAATCCTAATACTACTGCTACAATCTATCAAATTAAAACTAAAATGCTATCTTGAATGAAACTGATTCATTGTTTTTCTCCCTCGCTTGATGAAGACAAGTTGCAAATGTTCAACATATCTCGGAGTCTTGGTGGATGACTCATCTCAGAATGCAACTGTCCAGCATAGGTGGCATCAGAAAATTCTGGAATTAGACAATCGACAGCGTTTGATAGAAGTTTGATAGCCGTCTGTTGATTGTTTGGCTTGATCAAATGAGTCCACATACTATCCCAGGATATCGTTTGAAGTTTGCCGATTTGTTGACTTTTCCTTTCCATTTCTTCTCTCCACCTGTCTTCAGTTTCTTTTATTTTTGGCAAACTGCCAGGAACACAGTCTGAAATGAGATTAATTGAATATAAGCTGTCATTTATGAATTGCGTGAGATTATTCATTATATTTCTGGCCCTTGATATTGCTCTATCAGCTTTTATTAATTGATGTTCCCATTCTGTAAACAAGATTTCTTTGTGTTTTTCCTCTATCCTAGGAAGATTTGCTTCTTTTCCCTTTTCTGTATCCTGCCAGTTGAGAAACTCAGAAATTTTTTCATCGGCATCATCTATTTCTTGTCTAAGAGTTATGATATTTTGGATCAAAGATGAAGTAATATCACAAAAAGGTTCTGCTTGTGACAGTTTTGAGCAAAATTCAATTAACTGCTGAGTCAATAGTTTATTAGCCTCAAGGGCTTGTGATTTGAATTCATTTAACTTTGGGTAATCTTTAAACTTATCCAAAGTTGCTTGAAATTCCTTTTCTTGAATCATTTTTGCATTTTCCTCATTTTGTAACAGACTCTGTAACTTAGAAATTTCTTCATTTAGCTGCTTTTGTTTACCTAAAAGCTTTTCATCAACCTTCTTCTTTTCTTCAGCAAGCTGTTTCTCCAATTCTTTAGACCTGAATGTCTGATCCTGTAGTTGTTGTTGCAATTGGCTAATCAGTTGCTGATTCTCCTTAGCTTGTTCTTCCAGTGAAGCTATGTGAAGATCTTTCTGAGTTATTAGTTGAGAAAATTCTACAACTTTATCCACTGTTGCAGCACTATAAGCTCCTGTATACTGGGACAATTTCGTGAGGTCTTCAAATGGATTCATTTCATTGTTCTTATAAACAATATTCATAAATTCCTCTGATGGAGTAGAAAATATGCCCTGTTCTGTTTTTCTTTTCTTTCTTTGTCTTTTGACAACAGCCTTATGCTTAGGGTTGTAAAATACATCCAAAGGAGGGATCTCTTCACCTTTTAATACAATATGCCGTAGGATGTTCAGTGACCACTTTCAACATCCTCGCTTCCATTTCTTCTTCATCTTTATCATGCAATCCGAGCTATCCTCGTCTGGAACTGATGCCTTCTCCACTGTGACCTTGGGGTCTTCTTTTTCCAATAGGTTGTAGACTGTGTCCCATGTCATTTTCCCAAGACCTTGGCATGATGTATCTATGACTAGCCTTGGCTTTATGGGCTTTTCTTTTGAGACCGTAGGAGTTTCGGCAAGCTTCACTGGTAGAGCAGTTTTGTTTCTTCTTCCTCTCTTTGACATTTCTGCGTCTGCTACAGCTTCCCTTTGTCTGTGAATGAAAAACTTGTTGTTCTTTGGCTCTGCAAGACAATAAACTCTCAGTCGTGATCAACAAGCCACTCAAACGGAATGATTTATGAATTTATGGTTTTCATTCATTTGTTTCGTATATTGCGTAAATGCTCCTTTTGGGTCACACTTAAGTATTTAAAACCAAATCATAAACCATATTCATTTGATTCGTTATTGAATGCCTTCGTACCAATAAAGATTTGGCGCTTGTGATATATTAATATATTCAAAAAAATCTTCGTATGCAAATAGATGAATCGCATCGGAAGTTTTCGAATGGAAAATGAATATCACAATACGTTTATCCCGATTGATCGATTGCGATTGCAGATCTTTCCGATCTCTAATGGTGGGGTCTACCATATATTTTAAACAAATGTTCGATTTTTCTTTTAAAAGCGTTTATTATCAAATGCACATCGGATCGGGGAATTTCAACTAAGCGTAAAGAGTCTTTTGAAGACTGTCCCGATTAATCGATTGCGATTGTCCGCATCGCATCGGAAGTTATAATTAACTGCTTTAAACTCTTAGCGATTGAAATTTTCCGATTGGACTAATCGCATCGGAAGATTTGAAATGGGCATATGAAATTTCTTTTAAAGGTTATCTCCGATTCTCCGATTGCGATTGAACTTTTAACTTTGATTTGTTTTTATGATAAGGCCTTGTATATTAGATCGGACCATAAATTTTTTGAATGTTGAATCTGTTTAGTAACAATATGAAATTTTCCAAAAACAATGAATTTTATTTCTAAGTGTTTTATCCCAAAGAAAGGGACCCCTATTTTCAAATTTTATTTTCAAAATTTAGAAAAGGGAGGGTTGTTGTATAGTACGACAACACAACCTTGGAACATAATCCCACTTTCAAAGAACTTATCTTACAACTAATTTTGAGATATGCATGCTCTTCTACTCAAAACTCGTTATGAATTTTGTTCTAACTTTACATCGATTTTCTATTGATATTATGTGACTTTAAAATTATTTTTTACCTTTTTCGCTTCCTATTCCATTTCCTTTAACATTTCTGGTCCAAGTGTAATACAATCCACTTGATTATCCCAAATGATTATAATATTTCATTTTATACCATATAGTGATTCAAAGGGACTCATCTTTAGTCATTATTTGTAATTTTTATTGTAGGAAACTCTAGTAGAGGTATGTAGTCATCCCACTTATTGTGATAGTGCATAACATACATCCTTATCATATATTCTAGCACTCGGTTCACCCCTTTTTTCCATTCTCCTAAGGACGGTAGGATGTATTGAATTCCAACTATGTTAAAAAATAAATATTTCTAAAAAATTGAGGTAGAATTTTTATCCCTACTAAACATGATTTTCTTTGGCATGCCATGTAGCTTGACAATCTCCTTCATAAAAATATTATAAATATAAATTTCTTTATGGGTAGAATTCATAGGAATAAATTGAGCCAATTTGCTCAATTTATACACCACCACCATGAATGCATCATATTTCTTGGTGATATTTGATAGACCATTGATGAATTCCATAGATATGACTTCCCACTTCTATTTCAAAATTGGTAATTTTTTGCAACAACCTTGTTGGATGTTTATCTTCAACATTAACTTTTTGGCATTCCCAACATTTAGAAATATATTCAGAAATTCCATTCTTCATTTTTAGTCAATAATATAATTATCTTATGGATATCATCATATTTTGATAACCTCGATGACTAGAATAAGGCCTCTTATGGAATTCATTTATTATGAGTCTCTTCAAGTTTGTTGCATTTGGTATGTACATTATACCCGTATACATCAATAAACCATCTTATTCTATTTGAAACTCTTCTCCCATTGACACATTAATATCTTGCTCCAAGCATACAATTACATAATGGAAGTGTTTATCACCTTGTACTACTTCTTGATTCTTCCTTTTATGTATGAATCACATATACTGATTGAAATGTGTATATTTTTCTTACTCTAGCTGAGAGAATATGCTACTCGAGTTTTATTTCCATTAATTTTTTGGAACTCAAACTAAAATTCCCTAATAAGAGTAATCAACATAGCTTTCCTGGCATACAATCAGGGCTAATCAAATAACTACCTCAACCCACTATGATCTATCATTAATGTGATTTTTCTCCCAAGCAAGCGGTGTCTCCGTATTTTTAAAGTACGCATAATAGATACAAGCTCTAAATTATGTGTTACATAATTCCTTTTACGATCATTTAATTTATTAGAATAATAATTGATCACATGTCCTTCATGCACGATAACTCCACCATGTCCTTCTATGCAATCATATCTACAAACTAAGAAATAATTATTAAAATATGAAATGTTTATAATGGGGGAATTAATTAGATGGTATTTCAACTATTCAAAAATCATTTTTCACTCTAATTTCCAATCAAATTTTACCCATTTCTTCTACAGTGGAGTGATTGGATGTCGAATCCTTGAAAATCCTTGAATAAACATCATGTGGTATCCTACCAATATCACAAGGGATCTTAATTCTGATATGTTTCAAGGGATAGGTCATTCCATAATTGAATTAATCTTCTTGGGATCTACTTCCACTCCTTTTTCCAAAATGACATGGCCCAGATAATGCACTCATGATTAAAGGAAGTCACATTTAGTAAGGTTAGCATACATATGGTGCTCCCTTGCAACTTGTAATACCATATTGAGATTTTCTTCATGCTCCTTCTTGGTCTTCGTATACACTAAAATGTCATCAATAAAATCAATACAAACTTATCCAAATACTTGTTGAGAATACTATTCATCATGTATATAAATATGTTCGGTGCATTTTTTATTCCAAATGGCACCAGCACAAACTCGTAGTACCCATACTTTGTCCTAAATCTATTTTTGTAGATATTCTCGTCCTTGATCCAAACCCAGGGACATCCAAACCTCAAATCTATTTTTGAGAATATTGTGGCTCCTCCCGGTTGAGGAAAGAGGTCAAAAAATTTGAGTTATGGATGTTATTTCTTAATTATCATCTTCTTCAAATGTCTATATTCAATTCACAATATGAGGATATATTATTTCTTCTTAAAAAATAATGTTATTTTTCCTCAAGGGGGCGCATTAGGTTTGATGTACCCTTTTTTCAACATTTCCTTCAATTGTATCTTTAACTCTACAAGCTCAGGTGTGATCATTCTATGTGTTTCCCTAGACACAAACACTCCTCTTGGTGTATGTCCTATTAAAAAATAGATATCCCTTTTGGGAGGTAATTTAGGTATACCCTTAGGAAATACGTCTTTGTAATCTTGTAGTAATGGATGGTCTTCGACTTTAAACTTATTATCTTCAACTGAATTTGTCACATGTATGGAATACAATGGAAAACCTTTTCTATAATGTTTCTTGAATTATAGAGATAAAATTTGTCTTATAGATGTAGGTTTATGCACTTCTTGAAGTAGCCTTGGATCTCCTTTTTCATCTATGCTTTCTAGGGTTTTATTATAGTAGTCCAATTTATCTATATGTATCACTATTTATTGAATCCCAATCATCGTTTCATACAACTCCAAAGGTAACATGTTCAATGTGGCTCATGTAAGAAAACCACTAGTTTTTAAATAGAATGCCTCAACAATATCAATCAGTTTCTTTTAGTCATTATAGCTAGCTAAACCAATGATAAATGTTTATGCTTCTTTCTTTGTAAAAAATATAACTTGATTTTTTGTGGTACAATAAAATTGAGTTTAAAGTTGTGTCAATCATAATTTTCAAATAGTATGGTTGTAAACTATAGCTTCCATCGCCAAAACTAAGGCGTGGTGGTCCACTTGCTAATTCTCCACAACTACATAAATATAGGGTACACTCCTAGCCACATCATGGACAATAGTGGCATCCTAGACATTGTATGTCATTTTTTTTCATGTTGCCTATGTGGAAAATCTATCAATAGGTGTTCTTACCTGCACATGTATCATTTCAATGGAATTTTATTTGGCTCTTGTGCCTCTACTTTTGTTGGTATATCTGATTTATACCCACTTAAAGTGGAAAAATCCTATTGGTATTCACTTTGGGCTTGCACATTGAACTTAAATCTCTTCAAAAACTACTTGTAGTGAGAGGATTTTTATCCTTTTTGTATTAAATATAGTCTTCTCCTTCTTTATTCAATTTATCTAGGATCTGATCTTATGTTTTTACTATTCATAAAATTTATTTTCTTATCTAATAGTATCCTCAAGAATATTTGGCTCACCAAACTCAATTTGGTCCTAATAGGACAATGGTAATCCACTAATATAGAAATGTATTTTTACTTTCTCATCATTAATGTAAGGAACATATCTCATTATTTTTAAAAATATGTTGGCATATGCATCCATGGTGAGATACCCCAAATTGTGATCATTATATTTCCATCACAATACCTTTCAAATAGGTATTTATCCCTACAATATTTCTCAAAATTACTCCAAGTCAAATATTCTCTCTGGTTTCCTTGACATTTTTAAGTTATTCCCACCATATATTAGCCTTTCCTCTTATATTAAATATCGCCACTCATTCCTTGATATTCTTAGAATAATTATGTACTTTGAATTATTTCTTCAGGTCCAAAATTGATGCTTAAGCTTCTTCATTATTTATAAAGTATCCATCAAATTTGTGAGGTCTAGCATTATTGAATTATTTAGGAAATAATCTCTTTACATCCTACTCTTCTTCCTTCTTCTTCTTATGCAACCCTGATCTAGTTATTGTACTAAAAAAATTATTTGAACTATTAATTCCATCTTCATAGATGTTTACTAAAGTGTCCTTACTAGTTTTATCCTTTATGGCATTCACATGCCTCTTCCTTGACCTACTTAATTCAACATTAATATTTGATGGTCCATATTTCTAAAGTTCAGATGGACTAGTAGCCTGTTTGGACCTATATCTGTCCATGTTAATGGTAGTGGTTTCCTATCATATTTTCTTTTGCAAATATGATATTATTTACAATATTACTTCATTTACTTCCTCCTACTTTTCCTAGGCTTTAATAATTATCTCATTTTGTTCCTTGTATCTCATAATTTTTGCCTTCAAACTCCTAAGTGTTTCCATCCAATTAGGAGCTAATTCTCTCTCATTTGAGTCATCTTATCTATTGTGTGAAGTCCTCTTTAAGATATAATCTACCATTCTACTATATTTTTTATTTATTTATTTATTATACGGTCTTCTTATGTGTTGAAACAACATACAACTATTATTTTAAGACATTAATAAAAGTCCAGCATATTTATTTTCCTTGGTTACACTTATGCTAGAATAAGATTGATGTTCTACTATTCTTGCACATCACTCTCAAATATGGTTTAGATAAATCAAATAAATTTTAGTTCAAAATTTTTTTCTGCAACAAACATCCTTAGCCCAGTTATTCTGGGTGTTGAATCTTATCTCTGATTCCACTTTGTCACATACCTAGCCCATTAATACTTGATTAAGGGTATCTAGGCCCAACATACAAAGTTACTTTATGGATATGATGTTACCAAAATTTATCTTCCTTCAACCACATTCAAACTTTTTTTTGAATTTTCCATCATATTTTTCTTGTTGAAAGCTTTCCAATGATATAAATTTTATCCAAATCTAATTTCTAGACACAAAGTTATGCCCATTTAAAATATTTCCTCCAAGTGTCACATCAACATCCCCATGCCACTTGGAAAATATGTCGTATCCATTTCACCCAGATGTTACCATCGTACATGGTATTCCAGCTACCATTTCAACCTATCTGGTTCGTTATCTATCATATCAACACCCCCCCCACACCCCCCCTCTTCATCATTAGTAAAATATCATCGGGTTAACTTACCTTCCTCTTATTGCATGCCAATTTAACCCAAATAGCATACCTTTAAGTATTGACAATCAACCTTCCTATCATATGAAATTTATATCTAGCAATTTATTATTCCCTTAGGCCTACAGGAGATACAATCTAACACTTTTATGACTTTTGTCCCAACCTGATAATGAAAATCAATTGATTGAATAAACCCCATTAACTAATAAAAATATCAAGATTTGTTAGTAACAAGGTTTCAAAAAAAAGGTTATACGATGAAATACCCAAAACTCGATAGTTCGATATCCTGATAACAAGAAATCCACATCATGCTTACCTAGGCTACCACTTGGATGCCACCTCAACATCACTACGTACCTTGATAAACAACATTTTTCCGTGCCATCTTACCATGTCAACATACCATGTTAACACCACATCAACATGACACATCATCAAAAACACACATTGGTGCTACATATTCATGACATGTCACCTTACCACATCATCACCTACCATGCTAGCATGCCATGGCAGGACCCTCTATGATATTGTGGCATGACAAGGCTTACCACACGAGCATTCCACATTAGGACCTTTTAGGTTTTGGAAATTTTGGGAGAAAAATTTGATGACAAAGCCACAAATGCCCATTATCTGACACTTGATACTTTAAAAACTAATAGGATGAAACACCACAGTGATTATATTGGAAACACATCTCCAAAAATTAATAGGAATTTTAAGGCCTATTGGTATTGGGAGGGAAATATCAATATGTGGGTCGAAACCTCCCAAAATCTCGACACTTGACCATTGATATCCTGATACACCATATGTCAATATCCTAATACACCAATGGTTGGTACTATGAAAAAAAATGGTAATATGTTCGAATATTCAAAGCCCTTATCCCATCACATGATGGCTCCCCACCCACTCCCACCACCCCGAGATTATTTTTGGAAGCCTCATAAAAATGAAGAATGTATTCATTTCTAGACAAAATCCATTGATTACGATATTCTTCTAACAAATTAAACTGTTAGCCATATATTTTGGGGCCACAATGGGATCAAGAGATTTAAATTTAAAACCCATCCACTAAATTCTTCCATTGAATCTAGATATTATGAAACTAACATGTTTAATTATTTTGTATTTATGTGTTCAAATAATAAGAAAATTTTTGTACACTCTAGCCCATGGGATATTTCTCAATTGGTGATGGTCATGATATGAAGTCTTAGGTAGAGCATGTGGTTTTAGGTTAAAATTTCCTAATTTACTATGTGGGTTATGCATGGGAGCACACGTGGTTCACCTAGAGGTTATACTGTTAACAATTGAAATCAACGTTGTGTGATGCAAGTACAAGCCCAACATATTGTGTTGTGAAACCAGCTCCAAAAATAGAAGAAAAGAGATATCAACGCCTTAGAAATAAGCCACTTTGAGGGGGAAACCTCCAATACATTACATGAATGAAAAATTATTGGATGATACAAATTACAAAACCTCCTTTATATATATATATATAGGAGTCCATGGGGCCACAATGTAATCCTAGCCAACCTAACAATAATAATTTAGGGTCACAATAATAATAATATGGGGGTTATAGGCACTAGTACATTTGGCAGTAATTCCAACACTTTTGACCAAATGTCAGAAATTTCCCCAAATTTTATCAATTTTTCAAATCCCACCCACAACTGTCGCTATACCGACGTTTGGAGACAAGTATCAGTATTGCGACACTTAGAGGTAAGTGTCGGTCTTGCGATGTTTGGAGAAAAGCATCAGAATTGTGACAGATTGGAGGAATGTGTCGGTCTTGCGACACTTAGAGCTAAGTGTCGCTATTGCGATGTTTGGAGAAAAGCGTCGGAATTAAAATGAAATATCCGCAAGCATTGGTCTTGTGACGAAATATCCACAAGCGTCAATCTTGTGACGAAAATCTCCAAAGCGTCGGTCTTGCGACGAAATATCCGCAAGTGTCGGTCTTGCAACGAAAACCTCTGATGCGTCAGAATTGCGATGGTATTAAAATTATTAAAAATTTATAACCACTGAGGAGGATTTGGATTAGAAGTTTTAGACATCGTATCTCTATTTTTGGATTTAAAATTCTCTACCTACCACCATTATCCTAATCAGTATTATACGTTCTGGCCTATCTTTGTTGTTAGTTATGGGTGTCAAAATAGATTAGTGTGACAATTCACTTTGATTGACATAGGTGATTGTAACGGTGGAAAAAGTGTGTACGTGATCTGGTGGTGTTACTCTTTAATGTTTGGTATATCTCATATTAATCAAGAAGATTATAGAGAATAAATTTGCTTTCAAATTCAATCAGGTAAAGTTATTCAGTGTATAAATGTTCTTATTTTTTTAAATATAATCAAACTTGTTTTTTTATTTCATTAATTTTATTTATGGTGTTATTAAATATATTAACAATTATATTTTAACTGTATTTTTTATATAGTTTTGAAATAAGTTATTAGATTGGTGAATAAAATTAATTACATTTGATTTTTCTCTAATTTCTATTTTTTTAACTTAATTTCATGAGGTTCACAAATCTCAAGTCAAATTTAAACCAGCTAAACAAAAACTCTAATAATTTCATGAAAATCATCTAAAAAATTATTGAAAGATCAAACTTGACAGTAAACCAATATGGGTTAAGTTAGTATTATGAGGATCATGTTGGAAGTTATGTTGTCAATTTACATAGAACACCACTTTTTTTTAATAATATTTTTAGTTTTTATTTTTTTATCTTTATCTTCACGATTCTAACCAGGGCCAAGCACATTGCAAGCATTGGTGATGGATGATTCTGGGGAGGATGTTGAGGATGCGGATATGATCAAGGAAGAACTCGTGGAATAATTTGAATGTGGACCAAGCACACTGCAGGCATTGGGGGATGAACCACATGAAAATTTTTCAGAAGTGACAATGATTGAGGATGGAATCTATGAGAAGGCGGTACCAGGATCAGAAGCATTGCAGACATTGATGAGGATAGAGGACACTCGCTTCGAGAGTCTTCTTGAAGATATGACTCGTGTTTCAATTGAGCATTTGGGAGATGGACCGTATGTAGGGATGGGAAAGAAGATGATGTCATTGCCAATACCATGGAGGGCCTTTCCTCGGATGACTATGATGGAACCTTGTACATTGGAGAAGCAAGGAACATTTCTTGTTGTAGACCTTGATAGGGAAATTTGTGACATCACTCTAGTAGGTTCAAATTCCTATGACAAGGGTGGAACTTGATGATCTTTGTGATTGATATGGGTCATGCTTAACCACATGGAAATTGGCTAGGTGCCCGGCATGACTCATGGACTACCTTGGTGGTAGGGCACATTGTTTGGGTAGACTTATTCATGGCTTAAAACCAAGAAGGAACTCTTGGTCCACCTTTAGTGGGGCGGAAGCCTTGGAGGAAGTACCCATGATGATGATGGTAGAAGTGACCGAGGGCACTTAACCTGCACACTATACACATCATGGTGGCTAGAGTTGAGATGAGTCTACTCTTGATGGACATATGGGCAACCAAAGTCATGTACATTGACATGAGGGCATGGTAGGACATTATGTGGAGACATTATGCAAGTGCACTTACTAGGTGCCACTTATGAGCATCATGGAGGAGTGTCAAACAAGAATATGCTAAGCATGATCGATTGTTGGTGCTACATGGAGATCTTTTATAAATGGGCTGATGGACGTTGTTAACTTTGAGCAAAAAGACATTGGTTCCTCATTTCTAATCCCTAGGAAACGTGGCGCAATGGAATATACTATTGTGGTAGCGGAAACTACGGATTCTCCCGCTACATTACAATATCTCGCTCCTTATATAGGGGCAGCCTTGGCTAAATACTTCATGTATAAGAAACAACATACATCAATCATTTATGATGATCTCTCCAAAAAGGCACAATCTTATCGACAAATGTCTCTTCTATTAAGAAGACCACCTGGCTGAGAAGCTTATCCAGGAGATGTTTTATATTTGCATTCCCGTCTCTTAGAAAGAGCAGCTAAATTAAGTTCCCATTTAGGTGAGGGGAGTCTTACTTCTCTACCAATAGTTGAGACTCAAGCTGGAGATGTTGCAGATAATGAAGAACCATAAGATTGGATCACTTGTGAGGCTTGTGCCCATAGAAAGTCACGGAGCCACCAGTTAATTGTAATGGAACTTTTTGCAAAGTTTCCTCCTATAATGGAGGGAGTTGGAAGTGTTCAGTGGACATACGAAGAACGACGGTCGACGAAACGACAAAAAAATCAACCTGCAAAAGGTCTGAAAAAGCCTCCCTTGACATTCTTCCCAACTTGCCATGTCTTGTTATGCAACTTTGACCTTGACTAATGTATTTCCTATGCCAATGTTTTGCCAAGACCAACCAAAATAATGTCCAAGATTCGATACCAACTACAGCCCTATCATTGTATTCCTACTTCAATATTAAAACTTTAGCAAAGCTCAACTTGCCCTGAATCAAGCTCTGATACCATCTACCACGAAGTGGTAGTGGTTCCAGTGCTTCGACCGTGTGAGGGCGCCTAAGGAAACACGTTCGGGTGGGTTAGGTCGGGTCGGGCCTATGTCATGTGAGGGTTGTCATGTCAAAAATGCTAAGTGGTGATCGTGGGTGTGCCTTGTGCATGTTCGTGCGGGTCGGGTTAGGTCGTGTGAGGGAGATCGTGTTAAAAATGCTAAGTTATAACCACCTGTGTGCCTTGTTCATGTTAGTGTGACCAGTTTTCCATTTTCTCCCTCGTGCCTTTGTTCCGGCATGTCAGGTCCTACCGTGGGAGGGCGCCCAAGGAAACGTGTTCGGGTCGTGTGAGGGAGGTCATATAAAAAATTCTAATGTGTGACCACCCCTATGCCTTGTGCACGTTCATGCAACCTATTTTCTGTTTTCTCCCTCATGCCTTTGTTCGAGCAGGTCGGGTCAGGTCATGTGTGGGTGCCCAAGGAAACGTGTTCGGGTCGGGTCATACCATGTGAGGGTTCCAGAAGGACACGCATTCGAGTGGGTCAGGTCGGGTCATTTCGTGTGAGGGCACCCAGGGAAATGCGTTCGGGTGGGTCGGGTTGGGTCGTGTCGTGTGAGGGCACCCAAGGAAATGAGTTCGGCGGGTCATGGTTGTGTTCCTATGAGGGCGTCTTAGGGAAACGGATCCGTGAGTCAGCCAGGTCGGGTGCCCAGTCGCAAGCCGTGGAGGGCGCCAAGGAAACGCATTCGGGTCAAAGTTGTGAGGGCGGCCATATAAAAAAATGATACCCCAGACCGCCCATGTTCATTGTGCAGGGCATCCATAAGAACCCTTAGTCTAACTCAGAGGGGGTGAATCAGTTTAACACATTCATGGACTTTTAAAACTTTTTCATTAACACTTGTTTACACCTTAATTTCATGTTTAACTTAACATGTGAGTAATCTTAGAATGTGAGCAGCAAGCATTCATATAATGTAACAATAGATTTAATATGAGAGCAACAAGTATTAAGCAGATTAGATAAACCACATCAACACATAGACATCATGCACAGAGACACCAGATATAAGTGGAAACCCATAAAGGGAGAAAACCACATCTTATTATTGTTGTGATGCAAAGGCAAGCTCCAACTCCCTCTCACCACTGATTTTCCGTAGGCACCAACCTATAGGAGGCTCCTACCTCAATTCTGCAAGCTACAACTTGCAAGGAAGCTCCAACTCCCATCAATTTTCTGCAGGCACCAACCTATAGGAGGTTTCAACCTCGCCTGAAGCAATCGATATATATCGTTACAACTTGATAGGGAAGCTCCAACTTCCTTACTCTTTCAAGAGAGAAACACTTGCTGATTTACCTTGGATATTAGCTCTGTTCTGTTCCATCTGCTCTGCTATTCATCTATTCTCATATCTGTCCTGTATCATCTCTGCATATTCTCAGATTCTCTATAAGCTTCTCCTTCTTCTCTGCTCAGCTCCTCTTTCGTCTCTGCCTCACTGCTTCATTTCTGCATTCTCTTCACTCACTCTCTCTCACTCTTTGTGCATATCAATGTGATATTATATATAGAGTTCATCACATGACTCTTTACATTCCTCAGGGAATTCGAAGTGAATAGTCCTGACTTTTTGTCTTCTGCCTTCTCATTTCTTTTACCTGCTGATTCAATAAAATATAACAATATGCATTAATTTCAATATTACAGTGGGATTTTTTTTGTTTTTTTGGAGACTTGCCAATGCATCACACACAATAAAAAATTAACTACAACATTTACATTCACACTTTCAGTTACACTCTTCAATTTCACTTAGGTCCTTTTCTAGATTTTGACTTTACTGGATTTGTCTTTTCTGCTGCTGTTGAGTGACTGTTCTATATATCTGTGTGTCTATTCATTTGTTTACTGCACTTGTGTGCACTAGCTACATATATAATTACTTTTCAGGTTTTATTCTTAAATACATATGAATCTGGGCGATGTCTGTTCAATACCATCTCTGTTCTCGGGCTCCCTGTCTACGTTCTCTGTTCATATATGAGTTTAAACATAATGGTTTGAAACTCACATTACAACTTCAATTGATCCTTTTTCTTTTGTACCATATTTCTGTCGCTGTATGTAGTTCTTTCATTCTTGCAGGTTCTTGTAATAAACCCAATCTTCAGGATTTTGTAGTAAACCCAATCTTATTACATATATGTTTCGATTTTAGCACAGTATATACATATATATATCGTCATGTATATATATAAATTCACAAATGACGCAACAAAACTGAAATTCAGCTCCAAGGAGAGCTGGTCAACTATAGCGTGGCTCTGTCAGCATTTCCCTTTGGTTTACCCCACGTGGCTCTTAATCTTCTTTTTAATTTATTGACAAATAAATATTTTCACAACTTTCGAACGTTAATTCTATCTCCCGGCTTATATATATTATCTCCGAACTTTAGGACTAAAGTTATAACCCTTCGCACTTTATATTAATACTCCATGCTTTATGAATAAATGGCTTATAAAAAACCTTTGGCTCTGGACCCCACCTCTACGATCAATTGCCCCATGACTTCATTGCGGAGGCTCCTGAGTACGGCGGCAATCCCTGGGTCGTCCCCTCCCGCAATGAATCTACACCGTCGATCGTTGTCAATATGATCCGGGCTCTTTTATTAAACTTCGGGCAAGTCCAGTGTGCGATCACCGTTCGATGGCTCCTTCCCAAATCAACGGCACACAGAAATATCGCTCGGCGTCCTGGTACGAACGATAACGTGCAATGGCGCGGTTTAAACGGTGGTTTTCTGGGGGTCCACTTTGCCACGTGTCTAACACTCTATGGAATCGCTCCCCAACCAGGAAATACCACTTATTCACCAAAAGAGGTGCGATGAAAACCATAAACCGCCGTCACTATTCATCAGATCATGGTTCCACTTCTTCGACACTCCAGGTTCCGCTCACTCTTGACTGTTCATTCTTGATTCGTGGTTTCGCCTCTTTATACACCATTCCGACTTAACTCTGCCCACTTGTATTTCTTCTGTGCCTCTGTTCTACAACCTCCATCTTCGACTGAAACCCTTCCTCTGTATCGTCTCGACTTCCCTTCTTCCTACTTGCATCGTTGTGACCATTCAAGAGTGCAATCATCTATTCTATTCCAATCTCGTGGAATGAAAGTCGACCCCATCACTGTAACCGTAGTGGAACCCCTATGTAATCCTGGTTTCCAGCTTCCTTTCAATTAGATGATGCTCCAACGCACCTCTACGCATTTCATTTATCTTTACCCTTATGCAAGCAGCATTGATTCTTAGTCAAAGTTACCATGTCTCAATGATTAGAAATTTCGTTGTAAGTGTTCAATTCATCATTCCAACCATATTTCTCTTCTTCCTAGTTGCTCTGATTCATATCGATTATTCACAATCTTCAGGTTGGACTTGTTGTGACTTCTGAGTCAAGAGTCTGCGTTCAATATTCTTAGGTTCCAAATGCATTCACTGCTTGATTCTGCTTCAATACATTGCATGTCTCTGCTACCTCACTACTGCTTTGTTGTTGTTTCAGGTGCTCCTTTTCCATTTAAGCAATGCTCCAACTCCTCCCCAAGCATATTAAGTCTTTACCACAGGGTTTTAGTATTCAATCAAAGTATATGCCATGCAAACTCAATTAATGAATAATTGCTCAATAATTCATCTGCAAACTGTATTAAACCCCTAATTCATAAATAAACCTTTGTCTCTAATTCCTCTATTGCTTCTACTTAAATTCCTATGTTTCTTCTGCTGCCTCTGCTACCTCTCTGTCTCTTTTGCCTCATGGCTAGTTTAGGTGTTGCTTCTTGTATTTACCTTTTCCATCAATGCCAACATTTCCAATAGTCTCCCCCTTTGGCATTGATGGCAACACATTAATACTTTCCTTTTAGAAGCCCCTTTTTTCTTTTCCTCCCCCTTTGACATCAATGGCAAAGGGTTGCTCATTTCCTAGTTTGCTTTCTGCATTTCCTCTCTCTGAGTTATGTTTAGGCCCTCTTCTGCTGACTTTGTACCATGCTGCTCCAGACTGATGTACAAGACTTGTTGAGAGAACACTTTGAGGATTATCGAACTTGAATATACACTGTAAATTGATACAATTCAAACGCATAGACTTCTTTCACTTGTATAGAGCTAAAAGTGAAGATAATGACACTTCATAGAACACATTGTACCAGCTTTATCTAATCAGAGATGTATGATTGGATCAAAAACTAAAATATTGAGAAGGCTTCATATATACTTCTATCTCTATCTGATTTAGTGAGCTAATATATTTCTGTTGAGGAAGATTGTAGATGGAACATGTCTTCTCCTGCAATACTCATCTGCAGTACCACACCTGTTCAATTATGATAATGATGCCAATATATCTTTTATTGCTATGGTACACCTTTCCTGCCTGTTGGTG
Organism: Pinus albicaulis; assembly: GCA_034641835.2. Classification (NCBI taxonomy): domain Eukaryota; kingdom Viridiplantae; phylum Streptophyta; class Pinopsida; order Pinales; family Pinaceae; genus Pinus; species Pinus albicaulis. The sequence goes on along the minus strand of JAXQQM020080063.1, from coordinate 26,658 downwards.
ATGATATGAGCTAGGATGCTGACAAGGATATTACATTTAAAGACTGAAAGGTCCTTGTTGTTGTTGTGAACAATGAATCAAACCAGAGCTTACGCTTATTGTAAGAATAGGCAATATCTTTCAATATTAGAGGCCAACTGACTTTCCTTCTTGTACAATGTGCTTTCAAAACAAACCCTTCAATGTATTGGTCAGTTTCACTTATCAACTATGCAGTTTTATTTATGACATAATGGTATGTATGTCAATAATCAATCTCTCTTTAAAGGTGGATTACGAGTAAATCCTTGTGCTGAAGTAGGATTTAGATGATTTAAAAAAAACTTTTGAGCTTCAGATGGTAATCACAGCTAGTCCTTTATTCTTTAGATACTTTGACTGTTCTATCAAAATGAACTTCCACAAAAGCATATTCAATATGTTTAATTGAAAACTCAGCAAACATACTTCACACAGTTTTGTAACTGATCTTAAGAAAGAGGCCTTGAAGATATACATGTACCAACTTCAAGAAGGCATGAAATTATATATAGAAAAATATATTGCTTCGGTGCTCAATATACTACTTCAAGTGTAAATCAGATACTGATCCTTTAACACTGCTACTGCCCTTTTCATGCTGAATGCAGATAACCCTGGGAATTTTACCTTGATGCATTCTTGCCATAGTCCTTTGATCCTGTGGACTTGTATCATACTGCTGCTTCACTGAGAATGTTTGGTAATATGTTGATAAGAATTCTTCTTGTACCTAAACACCAATTGATATTACTTTGATAAACTATGCAAAGATTTCACTTTAGCTAGCACATGAACCCATAGTTTCTACTATTGATCTTTTCACTGTTCACACCAACAACCATCAATATATTGAATTAGACATTGGCATCATTAACCTGCTACTTATTCTGTCATCCTGATTTGAAAGAATGTCACTGCATTTTATTTTCTATGACAGTTCCAAAATCATTTCTGCTTTACATATTGTTTTATATACCAATTCAATTGTTCTGTCATGATGATCTTCGTGAAGACATTTTCAATTTCTTTGCTTGGAATCTTCATGGGCAGATCACTCTCTTAACTGTACTCCTCCAAGGGACATTTCCATAGATAAAGGAAGTAATGATACAGTGATGATAGGCTCTTTTCTTACTCATTAATCTGTTAGCTATTGAATGCTTCAGATATTCTTCTTCCTCTCTAGTTCTCTTGTTAGAGGAATTTTCCTTTTTCTTCCTGATCTCATAGATTTTCTCATTTCATGGAGCTCTTCTTAGACTACTTTTTGTGGAGACTACATATGAACTGCTCTCCCCCTGAGATGCTGCTTCATATCTATCACTGGTTGGATATTTGCTTTGTTTCCTAGAGCAGCTCCCCCTGAGACTATGGAGGATTCATTATGTAATTGAGATAATAGGCTCCCCTTTTCTCTTTTCCTTCCATACCTTATTGGGGTTCATCATAATGTCTGCTCTTCTTTTAGATTCATAGTTTTGATTTATCTGTTTTGATCCCATCATCTGTCTAGAGTTCTTTAATGTATATGGCAGATTACAGTGCTTTGCTTTGTGACCAAGTTTGAGGCATACATAACATCTTATTTTACCAAGGTTCATTTGAGCTGATGTATAATATTTTGTTTCTCTTCTTGAATACATTTTACAATCAACAATTTTATGTCCAAAATTATTACATGCATAATAGTAGCCATGGAAATGATTTGTGTACCTGGTGAAGGATTGTCCTTTCCATTTTCTTGCTTGAGGTAGTCTTCTCTTTTGCTGCATCTTTTGCTGGTTGAAGTTGATAGGCCTTCTCTTACATTGTGCTGCATTATGTCCAGGTTTATGACAAGAGAAACATGTGCTATTTTTCATAGGAGGGAAGAACCTCCTTTGACAACTTCCAAATTTGTTCAATTCATCCTTAGGAGCATATGAGCCTTTAGCAGTTGATTGTTTCATCCTCTCATTCTTTGTTCTTTCATGTTGCTACTTGATTCTATTTGTTTCCTCTGCAACTCATGTTCTTGCTGGCTTCTGCTTTTGTAGGAATTTGCTGAGTTGTTTCACTGTTCTTTACAACTTTTACAAAAATAATTTTCCTATTATCTTCTATCTGGGACTTACTAGTTTCTCCTACATATCCTAGGCCTGCCTTTATGAGGGGAGATCTTTGAGCATTTAGCATCTTGTCCAATTGTTCAGTGCTTTTCATTAGAGGTGTATTCATTAATAGTTCTCTTTGGGCTTTCTCTAAATTCTTTCTCAGGCTCACTACTTCTTCTTCCAATCTTTCACATTCCTGACTTTTCTCTCTCATTTGTTGCAGCAAAGTGTCTTATATTTTCCTTGCTTCTTCAAGTTGAGTCTTCAGGCTAAAAATCTCTTTCTTATCTTCATATTCTCTCTCATCACATATTTGCACCAATGTCTTCAGGTCTTTGTTTTCATTCTTCAGTCTTTCTATTTCAGTCAAGGCTATGTCAAGTTTGGCTTTTTCCTCAGCTGCAATTTCTTCATGGTTCTTACTGTCATTCACACTAGCAGGTACCTGATTTGATTGAACATCTTCCTTTTGACATGAATTTCTCTTTTTCTTAATTCTCTTCTCCTTCTTGACAATGCAATCCTCAGTGTCTACTCCATGCATGAAATGCAGTCTGTCCCAGATTTCTTTTGCTGAAGTTATTTTGCCTTGGCATTTCTCTGTTGTTCTTTCACTGTGGGGGATTCTATGCAGTAACCATCACAAACAAGCTTCCATACCTCAGGTTCATCATCCATTAAACCTGTTTTAACCTTATCTCTCCATTCAGGAAAGTTTGTTGTATTTAACACAGGTACATTTTGATAGTCCATGACTCAACCAGATCTCCTTCAAGCTATTAATCTTACACCAAAGGAACCTGCTCTGATACTAATTGTTGAACCCTTAGTTAAATTGAGAGGGGGGTGAATTAGTTTAACATATACATGGACTTTTAAAACTTTTCTCTTAAAACTTATTTACACCTTCACTTCATAATCAACTTAATATGTGAGCAATATTTATTAGTGAGCAGAAAGTATCAAACAGATTTGTTAATGTAACAACAGTCTTAATATGTGAGCAACAAGTATTAAGCAGATTAGATAAATCACATCAACACATGCACTGAGACACCAGATATAAGTGGAAACCCATAAAGGGAGAATACCACATCTTATTATTGTTTTGATGCAAAGGCAAGCTCCAACTCCCTCTCACCACTGTTTTTCTGCAGGCACCAACCTACAGGAGGCTCCTACCTCAATTCTGCAACTACAACTTGCAAGGAAGCTCCAACTCCCATCAATTTTTCTGCAGGCACCAACCTATAGGAGGCTCCAACCTCATTCAGCTACAACTAACATTTTATAAAGCTACAACTTGATGTGGAAGCACCAACTCCCATCTATTTTCTACAGGCACCAACCTACAGGAGGCTCCAACCTCAGTCAGCTCCAACTGACATCTATCAAGCTACAACTTGATAGGGAAGCTCCAACTTCCTTACTCTTTCAAAAGAAAAACACTTACTGATTTACCTTGGATATCAACTCTATTCTATTCCATCTGATCTGTTGTTCATCTATTCACATATCTGCCCTGTATCATCTCTGCATCTTCTTAGATTCTCTATAAGCTTCTCCTTCTTCTCTGCTCAGCTCCTCTTTCTTCTCTGCTCAACTCCTCTTTCTTCTCTGCCTCACTGCTTCATTTCTGCATTCTCTTCACTCACTCTCTAACCTCTTTGTGCATATCAATGTGATATTATATATAGATTTCATCACATGACTCTTTACATTCCTCAGGGAATTTGAAATGAATAGTCCTGAATTTTTGCCTTCTGCCTCCTTATTTCTTTTACTAGCTCATTAAAAATATAACAATATGTGTTAATTTCAATATTACAGTGGGATTATGTTTTCTTACCGGAGACTTTCCAATGCATCACAAACAATAAAAAATTAATTACAACATTTATATTCACATTTTCAGTTACACACTTCAATTTAACTCAACTCCTTTTCTGGATTTTGGCCTTATTGGATTTGTCTTTTCTACTGTTGTTGAGTGACTGTTCTGCCTTCTTCTGCTCATTGTCTTCTGCACATTCTCCAGTTTTCTGTGCTTATTCACCTGTCCAATTCATTCCTGTACATATTCATGTTCATCAAACTTTCATTTCTACACGCTCTCCTCTTCATTGCAGTTGTGTAACCGCTTTTGAATAGGTTTTACTACAGAACCTTTGACAGTCCCATTTTTCTCTCTATTTCTTCAGATATTTGTGTGCAATTGCATTCATATTTCATTTTCCAACCAATCTACAATTTTGGAAACTTACAACATTCTTTCTTCCTGAGCTGGCAATTTTAAATAAACGAATCTGGGTTATTTTAATATACGCTAATGCACATTCCCATAACATAAATCGATCCAATGGTAATCCCTTATCTCCGCCATATAATATTAGAACCAAAGTTAATAAACATTTACCAAACTGATGCGCTTGCCATAATTTTATTCACGCCAGTTAACAACCTCGACTCGGATTAAAACAAAGGCAGTAGACCTTAGAGTTCGCCCCCTTCGTATATTCAAACATCATTTAATAACCCCGCAAACCTTAGTTTAAAAGGTTCCGATCAATATAATTTTAGCACTGGGCCCCAACGCCGACGACCATCCACATCCGACAGCTGACATCACGTCGCACCGGTCTAGTCGATCCAACGGATTTCGCACGGCTAAGATGCATGGACGATAACGCGCGATGGCGCGCCGTACTTTGGTTAACCTACACTCATCTTCCTTCTACGACCACCGTCCAATGGCTCCCCTCCAGATCGACGACTTGTATCGATATCGCACGGGGTCTTCAGTCGAGAGTTAATGCGCGATGGCGCGTAGTGGGAGGTGGTTTCCGTGGGTCCACCTCGCCACGTGTCGAATGCTCTATGGAATCGCTCCCGATTCTTAAATACCGCTTGCCCGACGATAGGTGGTGCGATGAAAACCATAAACCGTCGTCACTGTTCCTCTGGTCATGGTTCCGCCCTTTTGGCTCGGGGTTTCGCCTAACTTCGCGTTCCGCTACCGGGTTCCGTCTTCTGAGTTCCGCTTACTCTTCAATATATTATTATAATTAAACTCCGCTTCAATGTTTTGTTTTTCATTACAGTTCCATTGCTAAGTTTAATGCTTTGTTCACGATTTCGTTCGTGTCTTTTAGTGATCCGGTTCCGTCTAGTACAACTCCATTAATCTGTGCCATCTCCCAACATTTCGACAGAGTTAAAGTGACTCTGTGGCTCCACCACGATTCTCCAACCACCGACTTCACCTTCTTACAAAATAAATGCATGTCAATCTGTCTACGGGAAGCGCAGGCTCAAGGGTTCCGGGAATACACTTCCACACAGGATTTAACAACCCTCATGTGGACCTTTCTTGCTCACTTCAAGGTCGAGTCATTGTGATATTAATTCCAACATATTCAATTGCTTCTGGTTCGACCACTGGAATTCATCCTTGTTACAATTACTCAACAACACCGAATTCCTTCTTGTATGCAGGGCATTTCCACGACCCTTCACACACAGTTTCTCAAGGGCAAGAGGGATATTTTACAGTCCCCCTCTACACAGACTGCACTTGCTATTAAACACAGAAATATAGACCTTGCACACAATTACTAATTCAACCAAGAACGCAGAATCCATACTAACTCTCAGAATTCAACTATTCCCATGTAATTCGACCAAGAAGACATGAAGTCACACATGGAACTTATAAACAATTCTCCATAAACAGATATATATATATATATATATATATATATATATATATATATAGGTGATCCATCTCAAAAGTCATCACTTACAATTTCATGGTTGGCTAGATATTCAATACAAAGGCCACTACCCTCCAGTCTGGATGCTATTCAAACTCCTTACAAATTACAAATGATTTTACATAACTCCTTTAATGACCTCTACTAGTATGTTCTGTGCATAAGAGGTAACTTTTCAACACTCCTTTTATACTTTCATAGACAATTTCAGCTGTCAATACATGTTTCCTTTTTTCCATAGAACCTCGAATGTTCCTTCTATAATATCCTGCCTCTCCAGATCTCCAATCAACTGACCCTTCTAAAACTGCCTCTGCTTCATGTCTCATGCTCTCTTTGCCTTGTTGTTGTTTCAAGTGCTCCTTCTTTTTCATTTCCTTTGCCATCAATGACAAAATTTCCAACAAAATCATGTTTCCTCCAACCATAGTTTAAAACTTCACTGAATTGCTTGAATGGATATTGTATCAATCAAGGATGCACCCCAACTAAACCTCAATTCCTTTATCTGAATGGCGAAGTCGAATTTCACCATGAAATTGACCTATATTTGAACTAAATATGCCCGCCAAATCATCTCAAAAATCTTCGCGGGAAAAATATGGTTGGTATCATATCAGTAAATATGGGTGGCTCAAGATTTAACCTAACAAAGAGAGAAACATAATGATTTATGGAAAAAAAAACTTCTTATATTATCATTCACACTAATTAATACTGCAACCAAATTCATTAAACCACTATGAAGACCTAGCTCCCCACAAAGGTCACTAGTCACCATTTCTAAAGCTTTCAATTGATTCAAATAAACATGCCAAAGAATGGAAGGAAGGAATTCCCCAGATGGCTTACTAGAATCCAGAGTGTTATATCTAGCCTAGTCCAATGCTTTCAGGAAGAAGTTACTTTCCCCATTCCACAAACTTGTCACGCCTGGATTGAACAAAATTTGTACCATTGTGAGGGATGGAAATGGTTGCTTCCACTTTAAGAAAATGATAACTAGGCACTCATGATAGAATGGAGGCGACTCCCATGTCCCTTCCATCCCACACTCACCACCCCACTTCTATATATTATTATTCATAATTATTATATCTTGAAATATCATGTAAAATATCAAGTAATAACCCTAAGTGGTATTGTACTACATGTGATAAGATTTCAGCTTGTAAGATTTAAACTTGACCATTGTAATATATTTCTATGTGAAAGGTATTGGAAACCTTGCATGTTTCACTTCACATGGGGTGGCCATGTTGGCTTAGAATCACCCCCTTTCCTCCTTTGGATTAATCTTGCATACCCTCCCCCGCAACCTTAGGGGGTAATTTTTCTTCTTATTGTCATTTAATCTATGATATATTTGATGGTCTAGTGCAAACATTAACTTTTAAAACACCCATTATTAATTGATAGCCTTCATTGGCACAATTATTAGCTATTTTATTGAGATCCCTGAGTGTGCTATAATACTCTATAAATGTCAATCCATCCCATAAATCCTTATTTCTCTTTAGTATATTTTATAGCATTTTGTATTTTGGAAAAGTTTCCTGTACTAAATGTTGAATAATGAGCAAGGATTATCCTAACATTATGAGTATGGCATTTTATTTTCTTTATCTAGTTGAATGCCTTTTAGGACGGCGTAAGATTCAAATTGATTAATTGTCATGCTTCCCAATCCCCATGAATACTTAACAACTCTTGTTTCCTATGGTTATTGAGGTACCGATCCCGCTCCTCCCACCCCTATTAAGTTAAGATATTTAAAAAAATGTATAAATAACCTGCAAAAAATCATTTTTAACAATCAATTAAATAGTTCAACTTTCGCTTTCAACACAACATTTAGTATCAAATTTTTATATAAAATTAAACCATATAAAACAAGGATACAAAATTGATTCTACACTCTAATTTTCTCCTTTGGACTAAGTATATATTAGGAAGCCCTTTCTCAATTTCCACTTCCTTACAATATGATATGGATTAGGGAAGTTCTTACGACTCTCATGTCCTGCATATTTTATTCTTGTTAAATGCTTTATTTTCTCATGGTTTATAATGCCGAGGAATGAGGTGTTCATTTCTAAATGAGTATTGTTGTTTTAAAGGCATGTATATGAAATTGTTGAGTTCCTGTGTTGCATAAGGCCTATATTAATGTAGAATTAATGTGTTGATTCGTTACCTGTAATATGCCATGAAATCAACTTTTCTGTTGGCTTAAGGAATGGAAAAAATCTTGTATATGTCCAAGTAATAATTTTTCTTCATGTAGGTACCCTGGGTCTATTCTTCTGCTTATTGTTGACCTGAGAGGCATGTAGTGTCCTGAATATTTATGAGTTGGAAGTGGCCTAAAGAGCCACAATGAAAATGAATGGGCAGATCTTTGTGAACAAGTTATAAAATTGAAAACTTTTATATGTTGATGCATATTCTTGTTGATTGTATTATTAATATTAACTGATAACATATTTGATGACTACTTAAGTCTATAATTAAGAGTGGGTCACTCCTCTATTCATCCAAAATCTCGAAGTCATTCTTAATGGCCTCTGTGTGTGTGGAGGTAGATAATCCTCTATTAATTAATTGGATGGTTGTGTGAAAATAAGGTGGCTAGTAGGCCCTCGATTACAAATTATGAAGCTCATAAGAGATAGTGTGGTGTTCATATGTGTGTGTGTGTGTGTGAACACATGTGTACAATGGCCTAAAGGCCATGGTCGAGTCTCGAAAAAGCTCATGAGGGATATCCAGTTATATATACAACGAATGGTTTGGATTGAGTCCTATAGATAGCTGAGGATAGATGGTATTAAATCCCAGCAAGTGCACATGTAATTGAAGACTAGGAAGGGTAGCCCCAAAAGGCTTACATATGCTCCTATATGTATTATGGACTATGTGACCCAAGTGAGGAAAGTAATCCTATATTGCATTAATGGTTAAGTGTCGAGGGTGGAAAAGATGCATTATATACATTCGAATTTATGCAGTGGGGGTTGGAATTTTGGGCCTAGAGAAGTGCGAAGACACACACAACTTAGGCATCTTATATTCATGATCCATGTCCAAGTGCAAAGGAAAAATGAATTTAGATCTTTGATTTGAGAGGAGCATTGTATAACCATCTATGTGCCCCAGAGGTTTGATACCCTGGAGAATTCAAGGGGAGGTTGGGAAAGTCTTGCCGGGGTAGAAATGTCATGACGACATGCTGCGTGGGGTCAAAAATTGAGCATTGGCGTGACAAGGTGGAAAACCTTGAATCACATACAACATGAAATAAATAAAAACGCATGGGTTCAAGAATTATGTGGGACCCATGCCATGTGGAGGGTGTGACGATGGGTGATATCACCCTGGACCCCAAATATTTCAAGTGGAGGGCATGGTAGAACTCCTAGGATTTAAGTCTCGGGGTGATGTACCCATAGAGGGCCTACACCCACTTCCAATTGAATAAATATTATATGTGTGTGTGTATGGGTTAGTCCATGCGGACCATAAAAATGGGATTGATACATGACTCCAATATGAATGGGTCAATAATTGTGTGGAATTACCATGTCGGTGGTGACATGGTGGACGACTGGGGTAGCCATGTGGGAACCACATGGTAGGTCAAGATGCTGTGGCATTATCTCATAGGAAAATATTTGGATGGACATATATTTTGATTTGGGAGTCGGATCGGGAAAAAATTTATATCGCCGAAAAGGTCTTGACGAGATGAACACAACATTTTCATCCATTATAGATTTTTAGAAAGTCGAAAATACCTAAAAATTTAGACCCCATCTCCATAGTTAGATTTGGAGGTTGGGTCCAACATAGTAACTGCCTCCTACTACCTTAGGAAGGGCCATGAATAGTAAGGGGCATGTTACAAAATGGTATCATAGCTTCCATGTTTAACACTTGGATTGATGGGTTTTATCGCAGATGAAACAAAGCCTAGGGTGAAACTTTAAACCTTTGGAATTAAAATTAGTGCCATGTTATGAAATTTAATAGAGTAGTAAATCCAATGATTGGATCTTTGGAGATGGAATGGAGCATAATATTTGGGCACCTAGATGAAATTAAATTATAATTGAACACTACTCATAACACTCATTGCATATTTTATGTCGTTTATGGAATTTGATTATAGAATTGCATGTTGATTGCAATAATGCTGCTAGCATGTTGTTTGAGGGATAAAAATGCATGCGGTACTATCTTTAATGATGAAGGTTGTGACACCTTATTGTTGTGACCTGGGATAATTATTATTTCTTTACCTCTTGCAGAAGTGCCTGCACACTATCGGTTAAGCATTGTATTCCTATATAGTCGAGTTGTATGAGCATACCAATTCTTGTGTGGTATGAAGGATTTGAGGAAATCCCCATGTTTCTTGTATTATCGTGTGTTTTATATAAATGTATGTATTGAATGGTAGGACATAGCCCCATGGTGTGTTTTTTATATGGCAAAGAACATTAGTGGAGGTTGACTATTTCTATAACACTATCCTCGATTATTATGCTTTTCCTTATGAATGCTTTTCCTTCATGTTTAGTGCCTTCCCTTTTTAAGTAATGATATGTAACATATGAAAATTTCTAGTTGAAGCTTGAAAAATTTTGTTATCCCACTATGAGATAGAACATCCATGTTCAATACTTGAACTGGATAAGTTCAAAGGCAAGGGTGTTGTGTAGAACTTGTAGATAAAGGATTTGTATCTCTGCTAGAGAATGATGTGCTTGATGATTTCTTGTTTTCTTGTGTTGGTTGTAGCACTGTGAATGTAAATAGTATGTTGCTTGCTTTCCTATGCAAGTAGGTGTGGGGTGTGATATTTCCTGCATATACATGACACATTTCATAAATGTAAAAAGTTATAAGTTATAAAATGACAAATGTTTATATGTTAAATGGCCTTTAATTGACCTTTGATATTATGGATGCTTTGTTATTACTGGCTTGGATATAGAGTTTGAATGTACATCTACTGCTATGGTTGCTTGAGGAAAAGTTGATTTCTCGATTAATGTTGATAGTCTTGGTAAAGAGACTCAATGAAGCCAATGAAGGTTGCCTTTATTTTTAATCTTTGAATGCTAATTTTAACAGATGATAATAGGGGTATCAGCAAATAAATTGATTTCAATTATGCTTTTGATATGGATTATATACTAATTTTAAACTTGTGAAGGCATGATTGTAAACAAGTTGACACATACATGTGCATATAAATTATGATTTTTGATAATTATGCTGAGATACAAAGAATGCCTAAATCATGTCCTGGATTTTTTAGACATGTGACTAACCAATAAATTGAGATATATGTGCAGCTCCAAGATAGCATGATTGGTATAGCATGAAAATGAAGAAGCTAACGTGTGATTTACATAAACAATGCTAAAAATTGAATGTAGGTTGCAACAAGAAAAGAACAATTGGTAAGAACTCTCAAACACTTGAGACAACAAATTTTAATGCTATAAGAGAAGGAAGAGGATGGGTTTTTCCCTCAAGAACCTTTGATAAGTATTGAAGGAATCCTCCTAAGAGAAATTGGAGGGGAGTTACAATTTTAAGAGGGTTTCCATGACATCTTGAATAAGGATAGGACTAAAATTTTATTCATGAAGCATTAAAGACACTAGAATTCATGGGAATGAAGTGGTTGTGATTGTTGACTATTTGAGGTTGTGTTCCTCAATTGATATTATGTTTGATTTTCCATTTTTTACTGTTGAATGTACATGGCCATGTTGTTATGCCTGCGGTTTTCCTTTATGATTGTTGTTGTGTATTTTGTTTTCACAATGTTTCCCTTTGTTCTCTCTTGAAATTTCAATATTTTCTTTTTGATTTTTATGATTATGGGCCTTATGAAAACTTAGCTAGGGTGGTAGGAAAGCCATGGGGGCTCTTGTAGAGGGCCAAGGAGAACCAACATAACAATACAAATTGAGAGAGACTTATGCATAAACAATGAGCATAAATGAAAAAGAGAAAGGCCACAAAGGGGAAATGCATGATTAACATGAAAAAAAACATGCTAATGTTGGGAAGATGGGCCAGAAAAAGGCCAACACTTGAACATATTGGAGAGTTTCTCCTGAAAATTAAAAAAATCTTAGATAAAAGGAAAATGGATGGAAATTTCCGCATAATAGAAAACAAAATCAAAGTGAAAGGAAGAGGAAAAGGGAAAAAATCTGGAAAAATAATTCCCTTAACTAATTCATTATTTTCTTATACTTAGGGAGTTATCTAACCATGGTTTAATTTAACATAAGTAGATATCTATTACATCCATGACTGAGTGGACAATAATATGACAACGAAATGGGTTGGTTGGGTCCATGGGAATAATGGACAATGAGATGGCACAAAAGAAGTACTCTTAACCTTAACTCTAATTACACATGTAATTATGTGTTGTATACATGATCATGTTGATATATATGAAAATACTATTGTGTATAATAGGGTTTTTCAGGGGTCATTCTTGTAGAATAAAAAATGTTTCAATTTATTTAATGTAGATGTGAATGTCATAAAAATATTTATGGTTTAATGAGGAATCAATTGGGAAAAAGTATCCCTGGTTGATCTATGATTGTAATACCATATGAATATTATTCTCAAATTGTTCCCAAGCTTACATTATGAACATGGGATGTTGAAGGATATATCCATATAATGAAAGAAGTGTAATTTCCAACATGCATGGACAAACATGGACAAATGAAGGAGCCACAAACATGGGATTTGGGATGAGGGCGCACGTGGAAAAAAATGAAAAAAGGAAATTTTTAGGTGAAGCTATAGGGTCCCCTAGATTTTCAGTTTGGGTGGAGGCATTATCTCCTTTAGATTCTCGATTTATATGGGTGGAGACAATATAGTCTTCAGATTGCCAATGATTTGAGACTGCGGTCTTGCAGTTAGTTATAATGTTGTGTACATTTTGTATTGTGCTATGTGTATGTTGTATTGCGCCATGTGTATATGTTTATGTGTTGTATAGTGTGTAGGGATAGGTGGGTATGGGAATGTCTAGGACCTTGTGCTATGCAATGTGTTGAGTGGAAGCGAGTTAGCTATTAGATTCTCAATAATAATATTATGTTGATAGAAGACTAACGGGATTTATAGTGCCCATATTCATGTGATAGGGAATGAGCTTAATCATATACATAACATCTAGAGAAGAGAAGGAATTGGGTGCTTTCCAGTTTGGAAACCAATCTACTATGTGTATGAGGTCAAAGAGAAGAGAAGGAATTGGGTGTTTTTTGGGTTTGGAAACCAATCCAATGTGTGTACGAGAACAGAGAAGGCCACTAGATTCTTGTCGAGTTGCAAATTGATCCAGTGTGTGTAAAGAAAGAAAAAAAGAGAAAAAATCGGAATTTCTAAGTTATGAACATAATTTAATACTATGATTTATGTTAGTTTGTTTACGAATTAACCTCATTTTTTTGTGATAAGAATCAAATTAAAATTCCAAGTTCACCTCATGGATAAGATACTAATGAGGTATGATTTAAATTTATTACAATTCCTTATGATGAGTTTAATGGAAATTTATGTGTTGTGATGTAGGAAAGCATGGTATTACCTATTTTGGGTGGATGGAGTTGGCTGCAAGGTTATAGAAACAACAACAAAGGAATTAAAACCTGCAACAATATATTGGAAGATATTTTAGGAATAGACCCATTATGGGACAACATCACCCAATGGTGCTCAAGGATTACTGTGAAGCATGCTATGACCAGTATGAAGTGTTGACATAAGGACTTTCCTTGGTTATGAAATCATTTCGATCCAAGTAACCCTTGCCAAAGAATGCATTAAATGAGGAATTAAGAAGTAGAGAAGGGGATGTCTGAACTTGGAAGGTGTGTGATTGCACACAAGGGGGATCAAATCGCCCAATGGACTGGGAAGTAGAGAAGGGGATGCCGGAAATTAATTTTGATTTTGAAAAGGGTCATGATCATGTCCGATCGGAATCAGATGGACATTTGGTGTGTTTCGAGAAGCAATGGGTCAGAAACTATTCGTTGTTGGAATAGAGTGTGTGAAAAATTCATGAATGCAGTAATTAGAAACTATTCTCCTAACTAATGCAGTTTATTTAAATTAACGAGAAGTAATAAAAAACTCAATATTGCAATCTTCACAATAAAAATAAATACACTTCGAAAATAAATCTAGAACCGAGAAAATAGATGCACACAATTAACACAATTATTTTGGACTAATTTCCCTAGAAAAACCCCAAAGGGAAAACCGGTGCAACAGATGAGGGTTTATTTTATTATGCTACAGTAAAAATATGAGTACAATAATCTGGATACCTAACAGGAAATCCTCCAGAAAATATAATGGAAAAGTACTTAGGAGAACTTTTCTCCCTTCTACAATAATTCGACCTCCCTTGGCCTACTTGAACTCTCTCACTAGTAACTCACTTTGCAAGAATTCACACTGTATGGCATTGGAAAATAATACATCCTCTTAGTTGGGTCCAGATGAGCCGTCCTATGTACCTCTACATTCAGAATGAAGTTTCTCCACCTTCCAGACAATATTTAGGCCTCCTTTCTAGCACTTTGCATAAGGTTCTGGCTCACTTGCATTGGCTATGCGACCCTCTCTGCAGAAATATTTAGCCTCCTCTCTCCTGCAAAACTAGCATTGGAGATACACTGGAAAATTATTTGAATCTCTCTGTTTTTCTCCCTCAATCACTGATTATCCTCCACTGTCTCGAATTCCTCCCTCACTGAATCACTATTACTGGGAAATTCACACTTCCTGTATAATTTCTCCCTCAATTGTGTGTTGGATTTGTGTTATATTCTTTCCACGAATAGAAGCATGCACGAAGTGGGGGGTAAGAGGGGGGTGATAACACCCCTTCGCTTGTGCCAGGTGCAACAGGGGGGTCATAGGGGGGCGACAACCCCCCCTATCCAGGGGTTTGTAGTGGGCATGTAGCCCCCTGCACGAGGTCTGGGGCAACACCCCGAGAAATTTTTTTAAGACCCTATTTTATGTGGGTGGACCTGCCTATGGTTTTATGCATGGGTTTTCACATGGTTTTGGGGCATGATGGTTTTCTTCCCCTGGTATTTTTTAGATCCGATCAAGGTAACTACAATTATGTTCTAATCCAGGGTTAATGGATTGGGGTTTATGAATGCTTCGACATGTATATATGTGTGTGTGTGTGTGTGTGTGTGTGTGTGTGTTGTAACACTAAAAGGAATATAATGAAAAATCAAGATGGTAGTCCCGATTTGGGATCTAGAAGAAAAATATCTATGTATATCTATTTTTTGTTTTATGCTCTCGCTATTTTTTTATTTTCTATTGTTATTCAATTCGTTTGCAGATAATTTCTGTACATGGTTAAAACCTACATTGTATCTCTCATCATCCCATTGATCTACTCTTATAATATCTCACTGGAGCTTCAACGACCATGAATAGTTACTCATCAATGATTAATATCATCTTAGACTTGATCCATGTGATCTCTAGAGAATTCTCGATCATCCTCAATTAATTACCATTAATTAATCAATTTTCCTTAGTTAGACTTAGGCATTTTTTATTTTTTATCAATTAATCTAATTGAGTGGTCTCTAGGTGTTTTCTCCTAAAACCTTTTCTAGGTTTTGGATATCTCATGTTTCTTAGTTTCTTAGAAAAAAATTGAGACTAGAACACCTATATGATGCTACAAAAACTAGCACTCCCTCGTAGAGAGGAAGGTGTTCTTTCTCTTCACTACTATACCCTCCTGCACCTAGACTATCCTACACTGCTGATGTCTGACTAACTTCCTCCACTTCTCCATGTTGACCAGTATCCCCGTCACTAGACATCACTTTAAAGAGAATAATTTCCATTATGATACTATGCAAACTCTGATATACTCAGACTATTGTTGCTACCACTCCGCTGCTATCTATGCATCGTTGTTGCATCAATTGGAATAATAACTCTAATCTCCCTAGATCCTAAAGCACCAACTTCTATAGGTTTTCTCCCTCTGAATTTATACTCCCTATGAGTCATTATCTCTTTATGAGTCATTATCTCCCGATGGGAAAAATATTTTTGTTCCCTCCCAGAAACTTGCACTATCCTCTTGCACTAGAAACTGGACAACATAGTTTTGTGTTGTGAATATTTTGGCTAGAACTGCACCTGCTTACTGCAACTAGGAAATCATCACTTCCCATGTCACTGCAACTAATTTTGCATTTGTCTCTCAATCATCTAACTGAAACTAGCTTTTCCACTATAGTTATAACTAATATCTGTTGGCATTGTATTACTATAACTAGCACTACAATTGTCTATCGAGCATCTGACTGCAACTAGCTCTGCTAACACTTAATCTTGCTACTATGATAATGTGGTCCCTTGTAGCAAAGGTGATGGTCCTACTACAACAATATTGAACTTATCTAACTAATCTCCTTGTTGTATTTATGTTTTACCATTCCCAACTTGATACACATAGGTATCAAATTTCTCCTCCTCCTGGAGGTACTGCTGCTATGAATGCAAAATCCTCCAACATGGTGGTTAATTCATCAATGTTTGCTCAAGTTGTTGTCTAATCCAATTTCCCCTTCTTGTCCTTCTTCCTCAGAGGACACTAGGTGACATGGTGACCATACTCACCACACCTGAAGCACTTTATCTTCAACATATCATTTTTCTTCCTTTCTCCTCCCATTGAGCTTTGCCCCTAACTAGGACCCTTATTCATCTTTCCATTGGTTTCAAGAGATACATTTTCCTCATCCACCTCCTCCTGTTTTTTTCCTTTGATGTTGCTCTTGGTTGTACCATTCACAAAGCTGAGTCTCAACTCCTCTTGAGTGAAATCACTTCACAGATGATCCCATCCGGGTAGCGTATCTCACCCAAAAATAACTTGGATGAAATCATTCCACTCCTTGGTGAAATCATTAAGAGTTTTCCTAACTAGCTCGCTATATGATGGTTTTTCTCCAACGGCTGCAAGTTCATCTCTAACATTCTAATCCTGGTTAGGTAGGGTGTAATGCCTTCTCCCTTGTGCATTATAGTGGTCCTCATCTTCTCCTTGAGAATCATCTTCTAATTCTATAATGAATTCTCATACATTTTTTCATCGACATCCCGCATTTCCTTTATTGTGTTTAATGTAGCAATATGCAGAATGATATGATCCTGAATGCCATCTAGTATCATCCTCTTAGCCTTGGCCATCTATTTCTTACACATTGTCTATTGTTGAGGATTTTTTGGTATGGAAATAATTTTCTCTGAATACTCCTTCAGACCATACTCATCTAACAAGAATGATATTCTAGCCTTCCATATGAAAAATTTAGAGGCTCCATCTAGCCTGTCTTGATCCTTGAGTCTTGATGTGGCCATCCATGTGAAAATAAAATAAGTTGGAGGTTAAGCCTAGGAACCTCCTTCTATTTCCTGATAAAATTCTCTTCTGCTAATCGCACCCCTCTCTGGAATACATAGATATGTTTACCTCTGGAAATCCTTCTTCGACAACTCACACTAGTTGGATTGAAAATCCTACTACTACAACTAGAAATCTGAGAAAATATGGAAATCTCCTCTCTTCGATCTGTTTTTCTCTTCCTTCCCTACACAAATCTACAACTTCAACACTTGCTGCAAATTTTTTTCACCCAGATATAATAAATATGTTATGAAAAATCATCTATCTACCCACCGAAACCTTCTTTCTAGCAAATCTACTTCCCTCTACTATAGATCTAAGGTAATTCACAGTTTTCCACCAATTTGGATCTAGAAATCGAACTCCGCCTCTCTAATATGTGTATTTCTTGGCTGGCCTGTGGAGATATGGAGAGAGTGCTTCAAATATACCTCTAAAATTGCACGGTCTCTTCTCCTTTCCCCTCTGAGCTTAAGATATGTTCAAACACACTTTGAAACCATGTGAATATTCCTTGAACTACAACTACTAGAATTTATTCTCCTAACTAATTAGAAATTTATTAATTTTTTGATTAATTTTTTGAGTCTCACTTCTTCCTAGCTAGCATCCCCATCCTTGCTGGTTATCCTCTTGCTGGCCTCCTTTCCTTCCTTGGTATTGCTTCATCATCCTCCTTGGACCCATATTATCACCCACAATTCCACTGTAACTTGATTAGTTCAAGATCCTCATCCTCATACGGTGTGCATCTTACCTGACTGCTTGCATTTTCTCTGCCTGCTTGATTTTCTGACTTGGATCGATCCTTTCCTGGGCTTGATTTCAAGGGGACGCATAATTTAGGGCCTTTCAAGGGTCCATGATGATATTATGGACGTGATTTTTGTGATGGATGGATGAATGATTGATTGATGGATGCTCTTGGCCGTCTCCATTCATCAGATGAACTGTGTCGCGTCTCGATTATTCACACTAAAAATAAATACATTGTGTAAATAAATATGGAACTAATAAATAGATGCACACAATTAACACAATTATTTTAGACTAATGTCCTTGGAAAAATCCTGAAGATAAAAATGGTGCAATAGATGAGGGCTTATTTCAGTATGCAGTAGTAAAAAGATGAGTACAATAATCTAGATGCATAACTGGAAATTCTCTGTAAAGTATACTATAAAAAAAAATTGGATAAATTTTCTCCCTTCTGCAACAATTTGACCTCCCTTTGGTCTACTTGAACTCTCTCACTAGCAACTTGCTATGCTAGAATTCACATTTTCTGGGCTGGTAAAATCATACAACCTACTAGCTGGCTCTAGATGAGTCATATTTCATCCCTCTTACTCTGGAATTAAGTCACTCTTCCTTCTATGCAATTGACTCGTCCACCTTTCCAACACTTCACACGAAGTTCTGGATCACTCCCACTGGCTATGCGATCCCATTTGCAGAAATATTCGACCTCGTCTCTCCTGCCAAATTGGCATTGGAGAGACACTAGAAATTATCCACATATCTCTATTTTTTCTCCCTCAATCACTGATTCTCTTGCACTATATCGAATCCTTCCCTCACTGAATCACTTTGCACTTGGAAATTTTCACTTCCTGGATAATTTCTCCCTCATTTGTGTCTCTCCTCATCCCATCGATCTACTCTTATAATATCTCAATAGATATTCAACGACCATGATCAGATACTTATCAATGGATAATATAATATTATACTCTATCCATGTGATTCTCCAAATATTTCTCGATCATCCTCAATTAATTCCCATTCATTAATCAATTTTCCTAAGTTAGACATAAGCATTTTTAATTTTCTATCACTTAATTTAATTGAGTGGTCTCTAAGTGTTTTCTCCTAAAACCTTTTATGGGTTTTGGAGATAACATGTTCTTTAGTCTCTTAGACACAAATTGAGACTAGAAAAAATTTAGAAATATAAAAAAAATAATGGAGCACATGAGAAAACAACGTTGGATGAGGGAGTCTTGCAACACTACAGGGAAAAGGAAAGCTAGCAAGCTAAAATTTGGTGTGGAAACAACACTAGGAAAACTGCAAAGGGGCCACAAAAAGTGGCTAACCCAAGGAAATTTTCATGTCTATTTAGTTTTTGGGTGAGTAACTATGTGTTTAAGATACAATTGTTAATGAGTTGTATTATAAATCTCACAATGTTTTATGTTGGGACTACGCTTGTTTTGCATAATTTTCAGGATTAGAACACCAATGGTGGTGTTCCGCTAAGGGGGAGGGGTTTGTGATATCCCCTTTGGGAAAATTTCCCCTCTCACAATAATTGTAAATATTTCATGTATTTTTATTATAAATTAAAAGGTTTGAGAATTGGGACATAGATTCCAGATTTTTAGGAAGGATATGGTTTTGGATTTGAATGAATCTTGACTATTTCATGACAACCATTGAAGGTTGGTAGGTGTGTGATTAAATAGATTGGTTGTGCCATTAATCCAACTGAAGAAGAAAGAAAATGAGCCATTCTTGATTTAGAAATATCCACAAGGCATTGATGAAAACAATTTCAGGAGTGATGGGCTGCGTTGGTAGTAGGGGCAGTTGCAGTCAACCATGTAGGAAAAAACCACCATAGTTGAGAAGGAAGGGGTTAAAAAAGGGTCTTCTCATGCAACAAAAAATGGTTGTAGTCATGTAATGAAGATCTATTTAAGATTTGTTTAAAATCAGTACCTTTGGAGTTGGTTTCCTTAACATGAGCTTCCTTCAACTCCTTTCTGGATCCCCAAATATTCGAAAAGGTCCTTGAAACAATAGTGCAACAACACCTGGGTCAAACAAAAGGAACATGCGAATATATCAAAGTATCACATCTTATAGTATTCTGATTTTGGTCATGGCTCCTCTTACAAATGTTATTCTCAAAACTTACAAGAGCTAAGTGTTCTGAAGGGCCCACTCTTCAATACCTTGGAATAGTTGGTTTTTTTTTTTTAATCTGTATGAATTTTGTTTTTCTTAATACACAAAAAATACCTTCCAACAAGACTCACCCTCGGCATGTGGTCCCCACTTGCCACATCACTCTCACATCCAAACTAATTTAAGCCGATCTCAGGTCTTTGGCTTTAAGTGATCTCGGAACCTCAACTCCCTCGTAATCTCGAGACCTCGGTCTTTGAGATCTCGGGTCCTCGAGATCTTGGGTCCTCAGTTGTTTAATGGAATTCAATTAAAATAAGTTCCCAACGTTCTAGCCTCTAATATGTCCCCACTCCACGTTATAAGGAATTATGCCACAACACTTGACGGGCCAATGAACATAAATATTTTCCATCGCCATCACTTTATTGTTCGGATTTCAAGGATTTTTAAAGAATTGTAATACTATGAAGTTTTGATATTCTGATGTCCGAGTTCTGGCCCTTTGTTATGAGATTCATAAATAGAAGATATTAGCTCTGGAACTTGACAAAATTCTATGAAAAATGAAAATTGCAAAGTGTTGCTTCTCTCGGCTTTATCTCAGTTTCAATACTCTCAATCCTTTCAACCCTTTATGCATTTTCTTGCCTCTCTTCTTGGATTCACTTCTTACTTAATAAATATCATGCTTCTCTGCTCCTCCTACGACATTCCAACAATGATACATGTATATACATGGATCCTTGATTCTGCTAAATTAATTACAGGTTGAAATAACTATATGACTAAATGTATATTACAAAAGGAATGGTTAAGTGACTCAGATCTCTTGTATCCAAATTTTTCATACCTACAATCTCTCTCACCTCATCTTTTTTTTTTTTAATTAATAAAAGGAAATACATGAATTACATAGATTCATTTTAGATCCATGAAGATAGGATTTAAATACCTATTTGGGAAAAATTAAACTAAACTACAACAACTACAACAAATTGTATATTTTTTCTTATAAGTCAATATTCTAGTCATTTTTCAAAAAATATATACACCTATTGTAGCAACAAAAAGAAGGTAGTCTCACCTCGACCAGGTTTTTTGACTACCACGATCAACAGATGACAAATAAACAGTAAAACAACTAAAGGCATTGTCCTTAAGTTATGAGGCCACAAGCACCAATAGACGCATAAAACAAGTAAACCACATGTGACCATGCTAACCATCCGAGGTGATGGAGGTTGGGTTGTCTGGGGATGTTTCTGGAGGAGGTGTAGGGTGATAGGAGCATTGGAAATTCTCCTCGAAATGGGACATACATGCCTCCAACTTCTTGAATTTCTATGAAATCAGATTCCGGCCTCGCCAGACCACCACAACAGGCTTACGAGCATGGCACTAGAAATAATGCATTTTGTTCAAGGTGGCGATGAGCTCTAAATTCCATTCCTACTGCACTTGTGTTGAAATGCACAGGTGCTCTAGCACCAATTGGATGAGGCCCCTGCACCTTTCCCAATTGCATTCCTAACTTCTCCCTCAACCCTAATTATGCAGCTTACCGTGACACCCTGCACCACCGTAGTGAGAAGCTTCAACCTGCTGCTGAGCTCGTGGGGTATGTCTGTTGTGCTCTACCCATTGACCCCCCACATTTCTGACAACCATGAGAACAAGATGCCACACTTTCTAACCAAATAAAATTTCATGCTCCACTACCGATAGCGGTCGACCATCCTAGATGACCCACCGTACCACCTCCTTGACCTGAGCGACTAGCCACTCCGTTCCTCTACAAGGGGGGTGTTAGGGATCTGTAATTTATTAGCAAGATTGGAAGAGTCCAATTACAAAAACAACATCGTTTCAACCAACTTTGGGATTCTAGGATCTAGCCCTCCTGAATCCGGAGAGGGATCTCTCCAAAAAGTGCAAAGATGGATTTGTCTTTGAAGTTTGGGGTTTATGATATTAGGCTAGTTATGAAGGCCAAGGGTTTGTTTGTTTTTTGGATGGTTGAGCATGATTACTGTTCAAGGTGGAAAGTTCTGAGTGCAAAAGGTTCCAAAGGTGAGAAGTTGCAGGCAATCAGAGTAAGCTTCGACCAAAAAGATAGACAATTGCAGGTTTTAGTCCATTGGGCTATGGAGTCATAATAGGATTTAATTGGAACAACAAGAGGCAAGAGTGGTCCATGGGGAAAGTCATCTATGTCTAAGGATCTCTTTGAAGATTTGATTTATGGAATGGAATGATACATTAAGAAGGAGAAATAAACAGATGCAAAAACAAGAGCAGCCCAGGATCTGGTAAGTACTTTAAAACTAGCCAGCCTTTGACATGGACTCAAAAAAAAGCATAAAAGTAAACTAGGATCTAGTAAGTACTTTTAAACTAGCCAGCCTTTGATACACTTTCAATAACAAACATCTTAAAACTAAGGGAAACTTGAAGGAAACTTTTGAAGTAGAAACTAGCGGGCCGGGCTCACCACAAATCCTCTCCTAGCTCTTCTTTACTTGGTTACTTTTAAGACAAATACAAAGATAACAACATAATGGCCTAAGATCTGGTAAGTAATTTGAAATTAGCCAGCTTTTGACACATTCAAAGGGAAACAATTAGATAGTCTGTGGGATCATACTAGGACTAGGGCTCACCATATCTTCCTCAGTTCAAATTCACTAAACATATATTGAAAATAACATCTAAGAACAACATTCAGCTAAGACAATAAGACGAGGGAACGCCAGCATTCCTATGCTTAAAATGAATTAAATCATTCCTAAATAACACAGATGGAAGAAAACATTCAGATAAATATTTTCAGTCAGAGAAGGTTACTGATGTACAATAGGTCCTAACTCTGCGCATGCTGTTCTTTATAAGAGAATATGAAACACAAATGAAAACATAAACAAAATAACAGGTTACAATAAGGAAAACATCACCGTCAGCATAGACTAGGATCCCATAAATCAGCTTGTATTGATGCTTCAAACCAGTTACAACTTTAAGTCCAGTGCTTTAGGTCAGCAACCATCTACACATCTCAGCCTAACCTATCTATCACTAGCAGAGCTCCAAGAGCCAGTGAATACTATGTACAATCAGAAGTTTTTTGCTCAAATGCATATCAAAGTTCTACAACCAACCCCTCACTCATCTTCTTTTGTAGTATATATAGAAGAATGAGGAGGTGAGATCTGATAAAAGATCTCGATTACAATTAATACAGAGTTAATGTCTTCTTGGCCCTTGGGGGGCTCAATGAAGAAATTGTACAGGTGTTTCACTGTATTAATTGATTTATACTTATGAATTAAGCTCGGTGGGAGCTTAGTTGACCTCTGAGGCTCTGTGTGACGCTAGGGTTACCCTGCAGATGTCTTTTGCATTAAGTTTTATTGCAGAAGTAACCTTTCTGGCTGTGCTGAGGCGAAAATCTGATCTTCTTCAATAACTTCAGCCTCTGATTGAGTACTTTGAGGAACATGTGGCACTATGGTAGCTGAGAGGAATCGATTTGCCTCAGATTGTGGTGGTGGAAGCATTCCTGGTTGATAAAACACTTTAGGTTTTCTGTAAACTGTGTTTTATTTGGGGATTAGGCTTTTTATAAGCATCTTAGGCGTAATCCCCACAAATATATCGTTTAATCCTCTATTCTGGTGCATTTTGTCTTCGACGCTGATACCCTTTGATAGTGTTAAATCCATGGTTTTCTTGCTGGTATGCAGGGCTGCGCAGAGATAAAACGGCATCGATGCCTCATAAAACATCGATGATACGTGAGATTGAAAACCCCTGCGAATGATTTCCCTGATGAAACGAAGGCAAGAGGATCGTCACCCTCAGCCTGCGAATTTTCTTTAGTATGGCGGAAAAACATTAAACCCTGCAAAATACAAACAAAAGTTATGAAATCCTGCTTATATAGTTTGACTTCTTCAGAGGACGTGTGGAAGGAGTGGGGCCGTTGGATGGCATCATCCAATGGTCGGGATTAATTGGGGAGATCATAGAATGGGTGGAAGAAAAATTAAATCCGAGTTGTCGATCGTGCAGAGATCGACGGTCGAGATTGAATGAGGCGGTCAGAGGAGAAGGATGAATCTGAGCCGTTGATCGCGCAAAGATCGACGGTCGGTATCGGGCAATGGAAAGTCAAACGGAGAGATCGGGCGATGAATTGTGGGCCGTCGATCTGTAGATCAGATCGATGGCAGAGATTTATTTTCCATTGTTCGATGGCCTGGCTATCGTGCGCACACCTTTGTTAACTATCGAGCAACTTCAGCGAGTGATCACCATTGGATCAGTGGGCCCAGATCAGACGGTCCATAGCGATATCGCTGGGCATCCTGGTCCGAACATTAACGCGTGATGGAAGACAGATGGACGACGGTTTTACAAATAGTACATGGGACGCGTGGCAAGCGATGTATGGAATCGCTGGCCATTGGGGGAAAACAACCTTTTGCCCGAAGGCGGTGCGATGGATACCGCCGGTTTTGGGCAACCGGCTTTCAGGCGGTGGAGACCACGGAAAGACGCACTCCGCACCGTCCAATCTGCAGATCAGATTGACGGTGCGGGATAGTTTAAAAAATGGAGACGGCGGAGAAACAAAAAATAATTAAAAACCCAAGTTTTAATTTAAAACAAAGTTTTTAACGTTTTTTCACGGGCGGAAAATATAAAATATGATTAGGCGCTCGACTGTGGGGCCTTTGGGTGCGTAGAGGGTTATATGACCGAAGGTTTTTAAAAGGAAGGGAGCTTAAGGCTAAACCCGAAGGGCTTAAGTCAATAACAATGTATTTTTATGATTTTTCAACGTTTTTTCAAAGGAAATGAGGGTTTCGATAAGGCTAAGAAGGGGTCTTAGAACCTTATCAAGGGTTTTTATGTAGTGGAAAGGGAAGAAACATGAATTTGTTGGATTTTCATGGGGAATGAAGGGGTAGAAAAAGAGGTCAGTTTTTAAAGAGGAGGAAAGGGGAAAATGGTGCTTGTAGCAATAGTTCAAGATGGGACCAGCAGGGTTTCAGAGTTTTTCAAGATGGGAACAACAGTGAAGGTTTGGACAGAGGCATGAGGCCTTCAAAAATTCTTCAAGAGCCAATAGTTTTTAGTGAGAAAAATTGTTCCTTGAAGGCTCAAAAATAGATTTAGCCACCTTTTGGGATAATCAAATTTTACAGGTGGCTAACAGTGGCTCCACTTGGGGATGGTACCTTCTTGAAGGCATCAAGAAATTTCAGACCTGCATTCTCTGGGAGTTTGACCATGTGCCTGATCCTTTAATGTTCTCTGGGAGGCTGATTAGTTGCCTAATCCATTGGGCTACTCTTCCTGTGCTGGGATGATTTTCTCTAAAAATGTATTAGCTGTCATAAAATAAATGGACCTTCATCAACACAACTTTCTACCTACCCAATCCTACAGATCTAACATTTTTTCCTTCATTAGAGTGCACTTGGATTGGAAAACTCTTTTACACATTTTACTCTTTTGAAAGCAGTAAATCTAATCTAATTCTACTCCTTATCTCTCCCTGAACTCAGATTTAACAGTTGAGTTCAGATGATTCTCTACCTAATCTACCATCTGTTGGGATTAAACTGTCCAATAGATTTTCATTCTCTAAATTCCTAGAACATAAATTTAAAAACAGTCAAGTCAAGATTAAGTTGTTCGACTTGCTGTGATCTATGGCATAAAGACAAGCTGCACATAGACATTTATTTTGCAGAAAAAATAAATAAAAAATGTAAGGCTTAGGATCTGAAATTTGATAACACTTCCTTCCTCTTTTCTACAGCTCTGATTTGATTCTTATTGAGTTGTCGTTCCTTTTTCTCTGGTCCATATTTTGAGCTAATGAGAACCAGATTTTTACATCTCTTTGACTCAGAAAAATAGAACAGATTTGAGTCATTTCTCTTTGCAACCTTAGGTTCAGATTTTGATCATGTTTGAACCTTTAATTTCTATCCTAAACTATCTACTGATAAGCCAAGATTAGACAGTTTGGCATATCAAATTCGCTATCCTATCAGCAGAAAATTTAAAGCTAATTAGTCAAGATTAAATAGTTTGACTAACTAGAAGTGTTTTTTTTAGGAGTGGCATTTGAGCTTGCACACTTTCAGATTTATCTCTCTTTTTTGGTATGGGGCTATACCTTGCTTGTTTTCAAAATCTGCCCTCTTTTCTTTCTTTTCTTTGTTTTTGTATTTTTGTTTTTTACAACTTTGAATGCAGTGGTGGATGAAATATTCATAATGGAAAAGATAAAAAGGCTTCAAAACATAACATGTATCAA